>CM040988.1:19227727-19283898 GCA_022985145.1 Pangasius djambal
CCTTTCAGTCTCTCTCTCTCTCTCTCACTCTTTCATTCTGCTAAAACAGATGGCTGGGAATTACCTCTTCCTAAATCTTACCATGGAAATGTTCAAAAATACGGCAGAGGCACACTATCAGATTGCTACTTATTTTAGAATGGTCCTTCCTTCCCCCTGACGGAGAGCTCACCCATACAGTTCCCAAATTTTAACTACTTCCTTCGCTCTGGTTATTGTTCCTGATGCCCATTGTGTCAAACTCCGCTTCCTGGTGCTAACAGATAATGGTGGATTTCTGTGTCAGTTGGCTTTGTTAAGTAGCACAACACAACCCTATGGTATGTAAGGAAATGATGCCGGAGGCACACTGCACCTGCCCCATGCATGTGTTACTGCTGGTGTTACTGTAGCAGCCGGATGTACTGGAGTGAACTCGGGGCTTATGGGAAATGTCATGGGTGTGTGTGTATGCGTGCAAATAATAACTCATAATCACACTATCTGGGGTCACCCCAAAGAGGAGGGGTTCCCTTTTGAGTCTGGTTCCTCTCAAGGTTTCTTCCTTGCCACTGTCTCCTCTGGCTTGCTCATTAGGGACCCAAATCTAAATCCATATCTAGATTTCTGTAAAGCTGCTTTGTGACAATGTCCATTGTTAAAAGCACTATATAAATAAAACTGAATTGAATTGTGGGAATTTGTGTGTACAAGTCTGTCTGTACAACAGGATGCTGATCTCACTACAAGTAACTCATTGTAGCATAACTATATAACACTGACATATTAAAGTAATTGTGTTAATTTATTTCTCATCAGTAACTGTTTTATCAAGGTCAAGGTCACAGTAGATCTGGAGCCTATTCCAGCAAACACTGGGTATTAGGCTGGCCTACAGCCTGGATAGGATGTTAGTCCATTGCAGGGCACCATGCACTCACACATTCCAATTCACCTAATGGCATGTTTTTGTGAAGCCGGAGGAAACTGCAGAATATATAGATATGGAGAGAAGATGTGAAATTCCACATAGACAGTAACCCAAGATCAGAATTTAACTGGTGTATTCCCGTCCGGTGTTCTGGGATACCCACCACATCCAATAGAACCATGACCAGGATAATGTGCTTACTGAAGCTAAATAAGTGACTGAATGAATGAATAATTGAATGAATGAATAATTTATTTATAAAACAGTAATCACCTCAAACATATGCCTTGCTATTTTTTGATGTTACTAACTAGCTAGCTAGCTAATCAAACCTACCATTATGTTACCTCTGAATTCAAATCATATTTACATCAAGACCCCCTCATTTTTTTCCTCCACCCCAGCAAAGTAAATAGAGACATTGCCAAGGTTTTAATATAAACATGCATAACCATATCAATGAAATATATGTAATCACAACAATAATAAAGAATCTGGCATTGCAGATGAAATATCTGGATATTAATAATTTCACATGGTCAGTTTTTAAACTAAGAATAAATACGAAATAGGATAAAGATTGCATTTGTTTGAAAGAACAATTATGCATTTGTAGTATTTTTGATCAATTATACAAATAAATAAATAAAGTGAATATAATCAGCATATTTCTTATTTGCTTGTTACATGTTACAACATTTGGTGGTTTCATTCTCTATTTGTTTTATTTTTGTTATGTTTATCTGAGTAACCATCTTCAACAGAAGCAAAGCATCTGATTATGACATACTGTCTAGACAGAAACATTCTTCTTCTAGGATTACAGTGGAAAAAAAAATCTGCGTCCTTCTCTGTTGTGTGAGGATAAAAATAAGGTGTGAGAAAGTAAGAGCTTACTTGTGGTCTAATTGAGAATTTGCATGCTTACTTCAGGTCATCACAGCGAGTGAGAGTTGCTCATTTTCTGCACTAATCAGACAATGCAGAGCTCGCTTCAGCAAAAACACAACTCCTGATCACAGACTGCCGGGGCAAATTTTCCACTAGCAATAACCTCAGCAGGCCAAATAAAATCTCTGTGCATCCAATTTAGTGTGCTGGGCTGCTCTGGGTCAAATAATAAGCTGAACCAATTTGGGAATATTTATCAGCACAGGCCGATGCCTGCGATTATAGCATCTCCTGAAGCCAGAACTACTGTATAAATTGGCTAATATCTTCTTGTAGATGTGAATTCTAATTGAATTAGCCTTATTCTTTGATTTCCACACTTGTTTGGCTTCAGTCCTAATACCCCCCTTATTATTAACAAGTGCAGGTTTGTACAACGGAGCTGGATGTCCCTTGAAGCTTGATAGTGAATAACTAAAAACTAGAAAACATCAGCATGTCTCAGCAAGGAAGAACTGTTTAAAGTGCAATGCCTTTCTATTCTTCACCATTCATGTAGTGATACATCAGCATGAAAAATAGTGGCCTGAAATTAAATTAATGTTACACACTGGATGGAAAACTAAAAGCACTATTCTATATTCTAGTACTATTCTACAGTACTCTATATCTATATTTCTATAGTGCTCCAAATATCCATATCTGCATTTGTATTCGTATTTAAACTCGAACTGGGCATGGTTTAATTTAAACACCCACAACCTTGACCAGACAGTTACTACAGATGAATGAATGAACACTGTAAATGAATCATGCAACCCCTCAGCTTTGTTAGTCACATAAGCTTCATATCTAGACTGCTCACTAGAGCCTGCATGAAAATAAAAACCTCCCAATCATGGTACTTTGTGTTGTGTTCCATAGGATCCCAGTCCCAATGCACACCTCCAGTTTAAGTCAAGTGCCCTGTGAACCTTTCTGGCAAGCTTTCTTTTAAAAAAATGCATTAAACACCTCCTATTCATATCTGTATTTTTATCTGTTTAGAACACGACATCTGTTCATTTCATGGCTGGAAAATTTAGCGGCCAAAATTGCAATGCATCATTCTTTCCATGTGTTTTCTACTAGATTGAGCTTCTGCACTGCTGCTTGTTCATGCAAACACACACACATACACATGCTTATTCACATATACAAAGTCTTGGGTAATGATGTAGCTGGAAATGATAAGCATCTATGGTAGAATCTTTAACATGCAGGCACAAAGGACTTACGAAAATAAACCTTAGTTATGCAACACTGCTATTCAAAAGATGCAGTGATACAAAGCCACATTAAAATGAAGAAAAACAAAATGGATACAGAGTGAACAAAGGGAGCACAGTGGCAGAGCGGATAAGCGATGGATATGTTTATTCATTCAAGGTGTACTGATGAAGAGAAGAAGGAAATGAGTCCTGCATGTCTGTGGACCATGTATGAGTCAGTTGTGAGTGTCCACAGCCCATGCAGAGATAGGCCTATGTCCAAAAATGATAGCGTACTTCCATTACATGCTGCCCTCACACTGAACTCTTGCATTCAACCCATTCAGAATGTGTGATATTCAATGAGATTGCTTATTACTAGGGATTATAAGTACAGGTTTCAGGTCTTTGTTGCCTGTTTTTTGTTGCTATTGCTGGAAATGGTGGTCATTCAGTGAACCAGCAAAACTCTTTAAACTCCATGTCCACTCATGTGTCCACAATTTTATAATCGTTCGCAGTGATGGCTGATCACAGTATTGAATGGAAAGTCTAAAAAAGTTCTACCACCTATCACTAACCAGGTCATATTAATATGAAACCATTATGCCTGAGAAT
The DNA here is from genome assembly GCA_022985145.1 of Pangasius djambal. NCBI lineage: Eukaryota > Metazoa > Chordata > Actinopteri > Siluriformes > Pangasiidae > Pangasius > Pangasius djambal. Next base: position 19,231,397 of record CM040988.1, read on the forward strand.
TATATCATGGGCTTTCAGCTTAGGCATAAAACGTATGCTTCTGTCAATATTTATGCCTAGTTTCTCCACCAGTGGCATTTAGAAAAATCAGTGTTTGAGTAAGTAATCCAACATGTTCATGTTTTTTTACACCCAATATTATAATTCAATCATTGCTCATGATGTGTTATGGATGTGTCATTGAAGCAGAATTAAATAAATCAGCTCTAATCTCAAAAAATCTAGGAGGTCCTAGACCCTGATCGACAAGTGTGATTACTTGACATAACTACTAATGATAGTGTGTCTGTACTGTCTGGGCTAGAAAGTAATCAATCTCAGCTTTGTGTGTTTTTACTTAAAATTGTTGGTTGTGCTATTGTTCCTGGTTGCACAAAAGTTAAAATAAAAAAAAACACGTTAACACTAAGTCATTTATTACCAGTGAGAAAGTGATGTGGATGATGTTGAAGAAAGTGGGAAAGTGATGTGGAAGAACATATCAAAATCATTCTCATGACTGGGTCAGTAAGCTGTCACAAGGATGCAGTGGACTTTAAAAGGAAACATAGCAAGCACAACACAACACTGTTGCCAAACTCAACAAATTAAAAAAAAAACTGGAAGTGTTGTGGACTAACCAAGAAGTTGACATCCATGAACATCCACTGACGAAAGCACAACCAATGTGGTGCTGGCATACATAGTCACCTATGTATGGAGACTTTTGTGACACCCTGTGTTTGTGTCTGTATATATATATATATATATATATATATACACACATACATACATACAAACACACACACACTGATCAGCCATATCATTAATACCACTGACAGATGAAGTGAATAACATTGATTATCTCATTACAGTGTCATCTGTAAAAGGGTGGGATATATAAGGCAGCAAGTTAACAGTAAGTTCTCAAAGTTGATATGTTGGAAGCAGGAAAAGTGGGCAAGCATAAGGATCTGAACGACTTTGACCAGGGCCAAATTGTGATGGCTAAATGATTGGGTCAGTGCATCTCCAAAACGGTAGGTCTTGTGGGGTGTTCCTGGTATGCAGTGTTTAGTACCTACCAAAAGTGGTCCAAGGAAGGACAACCGGTGAACCGGCAACAGGGTCATGGGTGCCCAAGGCTAGCAAAGGCTAGCCCAGGTCCTATCCCATAGAAGAGCTACTGTAGCACAAATTGCTGAAAAAGTTAATGCTGGCTATGATAGAAAGGTATCAGGGCACACACTGCATCGCAGCTTGCTGCATATGGGTCTGCGTAGCCGCAGACTGGTCAGAGTGCCCATGCTGACCCCTGTCCACTGCCGAAAGCACCTACAATGGGCATGTGAACTGGACCATCATGATCATCAGAGCAATGGAAGACGGTTGCCTGGCCTGATGAATCACTTTTTCTTTGGATGGCCGGGTGCATGTGCATCTGGAGAAGAGATGGCAACAGGATGCACTATGGGAAGAAGGCAAGCTGGCGGAGGCAGTGTGATGCCCCGGGCAATGTTCTGCTGGGAAACCTTGGGTCCTGGCATTCATGTGGATGTTACTGTAACATGTACCACCTACCTAAACATTGTCGCGGATACAAATACAGCCCTTCATGGCAATGGTATTCCCTAATGGCAGTGACCTCTTTCAGCAGGAAAATGCACCCTGACACACTGCAAAAATTGTTCAGGAATGGTTTGAGGAACATGAAAAAGAGTTCAAGGTGTTGATTTGGCCTCCAAATTCCCCAGATCTCAATCCGATCGAGCAAGTCCGATCCACCTCGCAACTTACAGGTCTTAAAATATCCGCTGCTCACATCTTGTACCACAGCACACCTTCAGAGGTCTTGTGAAGTCCATGCCTCAATGGGTCAGAGCTGTTTCGGCGGCACAAGGGAGACCACGTAGTGAAGCTATTGCCATAGACTTTAGTATTTGCCCTATACTTAGGTATCAATTTGGGAGATTTGAACTGAAATATAACAAAGTTAATACTCATATTTGGTATGGTATTTTCATGAACAAATCTCAAAATTTTAAATTTTATTTAGACTTTTCCAGGACTCCTAACAATTCTCACAAATCTGTGTTTAAAGCCTTCAATAAAAATCCCGTACTGCGTCGCTAGACGCTATGGGGAAAACTCCTTTTTCTCAGATGATTGAAGCCTTTACAAACACGCAGTGAAACTGCATGGCCATTGGTTCGTGCAGTGCAATAAATCGAACCAATGGCTCGGCAGTGTAACTGCACGCGCCTATGGCAAGGATGCCCGTCAGAATGGGAGGAGCCATCTCGCTATATAAGCGGGCATTGCACCATAGGATCTCAGGTCAATTCGACTGAAGCGATGACTCTGAGAGTGTAACGTCATGGCACAGCCTGCAACGCAGTACTCGTTCCCATATCTCAGGGAACCAAGGTTACGTTAGTAACCGAGTACGTTCCCTTTCGATACTACACTCGTACTGCATCACTAGACGCTAAGGGGAACCAATACAATCATGCCGTGCCGTGAAAGTGGAACGATTGGCATGAACCGGCCTTGAGCAATAAAACTCAGAGGGACCAGTTAAGACGGGTGAAACCCACAGGAGGCAGGAGGGCTGAGCTCACTGAGGTCAGCTCAGCCTAGGATAATTGTTCCCAAATAATCCCATGTCGTCTCAGCACCTTTTAGAAAGGATCAAGAACGCACTAGGAATATGCCAGTCATATACAGGCATGTGCCCCTAGGCAGAAAGGATCCGAGCCTGTAAGGCCGAAACGTCCAGGCTATAAAACCTGGCGAACGTGGACAGCGAGGCCCAGCCAGCTGCCGCACAAATGTCTGCCATGGACACCCCGCTAGACCATGCCCAAGACGAGGCTACGCACTGAGTGGAATGGGCTCTAACTCCTATGGGGCTATGGAGGCCCAGGGAGGAGTATGCCAGCTCAATAGCGTCAACTAGCCATCGAGAAATTCTCTGCTTTGTGACCGGAGACCCTTTGGTGGCACACAAAGGTGGCACACAAAGCACACAAAGAGTTGTTCCGACTGCCTGAATGGAACGCTCGATGTAAATTCTCAGTGCCCTGACAGGGCAGAGAAGGCTCAACTCCGGATCTTCTTCTGATGGAGAAAGCGCCGAGAGAGTAATAACCTGTGCTCTAAAAGGGGTGTAGATAAGGGGTGTAGATAAGGTTTTTAGGTCTACAGACCGTAGCGGCTCGAAAGGGGACCCCTTAAGGGCCCTCAGTACAGTGGGTAGGTCCCACACAGGGACAGTAGGGGGCCAGGGTGGATTAAGCCTCCTGGAACCCCTCAGGAAACAAACAACTAGGTTGTTCCGACCCACAGACTGTCCTGCTATAGGAGCATGAGAAGCTGCTATAGCTGCCACATAGACCTTGAGCGTGGAAGGGGAGCGGCCCTTGTCCAACAGCTCTTGTAGGAAGGACAATATCACTGATATGTCTCAGGAAATAGGGTCTTCGCCAGGGGTTGCGCACCAGGCAGAGAAGACCGACCATTTAAGGGCATAGAGGCGTCTCGTGGACGGGGCTCTAGCCTGTGATATAGTATTTTGGACTCTTTCAGGGAGATCTACTGATTCCCATCGAGAGCCCAAATATGTAATGCCCACAACTCAGGTTGGGGGTGCCAAATTGTCCTGTTCACCTGAGAGAGAAGGTCCTGCCTCAGGGGAATGGGCCACGGGGCCTCCGTAAGCAGCTGAGATAGCTCTGAGAACCAAAGTTGGTTTCTCCAGAGCGGGGCCACTAGGAGAACTTTGTGTTTGTGGTCCCTGATTTGTCTGATTACCTGAGGGATCAGGGATCGGGGGGAAAGCATACAGGAGAAGGTTGGGCCAATCGTGGGCCAATGCATCCTCGTTCTTTGAAAAATATATTGGGCAATGAGAGTTGTCTTTTGAGGCGAAGAGGTCGACCGCTGCCCTGTAAAAGCCACTCCTCTGAGGAGACATTGCTCCAAGATAGCATGTCTGCTCCTTGGTTCAGCACGCCAGGGACATGTGCTGCCCTCAACGACCGTAGATTGAGATGTGCCCACTCCAAGAGGTGTTTTACCATCTCAAAAAGGCGTTTCAATGCATGTTGGAAGCGTCCGTCGAGACAACCTTCCTTCTGTGAACAACACCCATGGTTACACCCTGTTTGAACTTCGTATCACCCTGATACAAAGGCAACTATGACGCCACGCACTGGGCGGCACTTGTGGTTTCAGCCAGTACTGGAGGGATCTCAAACAAAGCAGGCCCAACCGTAGTACTGGTGATGCAGAGGCCATGAGGCCTAGCATCCATTGAAACGTTTTGAGAGGGCGAATGGCTCCAATTTTGAAGGAAGCCGCGAGCTGCTGAATAGCTAGCGCACGTTCTGGCGTGACTGCTGCCCTCATGCAGGCTGAGTCGAAAACTGCCCCCAGGAATGAAGTCCATTGGCCGGGGGATAGCGAGCTCTTGGCAAAATTGACCCTGAGTCAACTCCTTTCTGTCTCAGAGGGGAAAGAGATGCATCTATGCACTTCATAAAAGTGCGAGGAGCCGGGGACAGCCCGAAGGGCAGGACCGTGTATTGATTAGCCACTCCCTCGAAGGCGAATCTCAAGAATCGTCTGTGTTGGGGGGCTACCTGAATGTGAAAGTATGCATCTTTCAGATCCAGAGAAAAGAATCAGTCCCCTGAGTGTATTTGCAAGAGGATCTGATTCAGAGTAGTCATCCTGAACGGCCGCTTCATGAGTGCACGGTCCAGGTGTCTGAGATTGAGGATGGGCCGAAGGCCGCCACCCTTTTTGGGGACGAGGAAGTAGCGGCTGTAGAATCCTGACTCGTTCTGCTCTGGCAGGACTGTTTCTACGGCACCCTTCGCCAGTAGGGCCATCACCTCGGAGCGAAGGACGTGAGCGTCCTTGCTCTGCACTAAGGTGGGAACCACACCGCTGAAACGCAGGGGTCTTCAAGTGAACTGGAGTAAGTAACCTCGCTTTATAATCCCCAAAACCCAATCTGACACTCCGGGGATGGCCTGCCAGGCCTCTGCCCGTGTGGCGAGGGGTTGGATTGGCTCGAGTGGCAGATCGCAGTGAGGAGAACTGACACTCGTTGTAAGTGGAAGAGGAAGTATGCTCTCTGTCTGAAGATGTTTGTGTTTTATTGTTTTTGCTATAACAGCTGCTGCTTGTGTGGGCCCTTTCAGAATGGGCCCAGTATCCACAACAGCATTTACAAACACATCGCCACCGGCAGCCGGAACAGAACGGGGTGCTTGGGCACTTGGGGGAGATCGTTTCGGGGGTGGTCCGGCAACAGCGAGACTTTGCCCCCTCCTCTTCCTGTCCAGTACATCAGGACGACACCCAAGTGGCGTCTGTCCGAGTGGGAGCGCTGCGGAGGCTCAGACTGTTGAGTAGGCTGAGCGGGCGCAGGTGCAGATCTAGCCGACTGCTGCGTTGGGGCAGGTTTAGGGCGATTGGTGGCACTTGTAGAGCTTGAACGCGTCGGCAAGAAGTGTCGCAGTGCCTGGGACGACTTCTGCGCAGCAGTAAAGCGCGCAGCAAACCCTTCAACGGCGGGACCGAACAGCCCTGTAGGAGAAACTAGAGAATTGAGGAAGGGAACTTTGTCCGCCCCTTTGATCACCGTCAGGTTTAGCCATAAGTGGCGCTCCAACACCACTAAATTGGCCATTGACCTCCCTGATGGCCTGAGCCGTCGCCTTTGTGGCTCGAAGAGCCAGGTCCGTCGCACTACGCAGCTCCTTGAAGGCCGCAGGATCGGGCCCTGACTCGTCCATAACTTGGAGGAGTTTTGCCTGAAAAACCTGGAGTACGGCCATTGAGTGCAGAGCTGAGGCCGCCTGCCCAGCAGAAGAGTAAGCTCGTCCAGCAAGGGCCGACGTTGTTCTGCACGGTTTCGAGGGGTGAGTGACCTTCGCTCTCCATCCGATGGCAGTGGGCGGGCAGAGGTGTGCGGCCACTGACTCATCCAGCGGAGGTAGCCTCTCATAGCCCTTTTCGTCCGCGCTGTTGACCGCGGAGAACGCGGATGAAATGGACGTGCGAAGGCGAGCCGAATAAGGAGCGTGCCACGACTTCGTGAGCTCGTCATGGACCTCAGGAAAAAAAAAAGGCGCGGCTCGCTGACGAGGAGCCTGACGGCGCCCCAGCAGGAACCATTCATCCAGACGGCTCCGAGTGGGCTCCTCCGGCATGGACCACTCTAAACTCAGCTCTTCCACCGCTTTAGAGAGAACGCAGAAGAGCTCAGCGCCCGTACTCGTCTTGGTGACGCTGGAATCCATAGACGACAAGGGGGCGGGGTCGAAGGGAGAGCCCGAAATATCCTCGGCATCTGACGCCGCTAGAGACATGCTGTCATCTAGCGGTTCGTCCTCTATCGCACCAAACGAAGCACGCGGGGTCTGAGCCGGTGTGAGCTCGCTCGCGGGCGGCGCCGCGCTTCTCTACCCGCCGGCTTCCCGCCGTTTTATCCTCGAAGGTCCCTGGGCCGGTGAGTAGCTCTTGTCCGCAGTGAGGCATGTCAACAGCCAGCGGCTTCAGTCTCGTGGCTCAGCGTAGAGATTGCTCTTCGTCGCTGAAGGAGAATTGATCTGAGATCCAATATCACATTGCCCTCTTATATAGCCAGATGGCTCCTCCCATTCTGGCGGGCATCCTTGCCATAGACGCGTGCAGTTACGCTGCCGAGCCATTGGTTCGCTTTATTGCACTGCACAAACCAATGGCCGTGCAGTTTCACTGCGTGATTGTAAAGGCTTCAGTCATCAGAGAAAAAGGAGTTTTCCCCATAGCGTCTAGCAACACAGTATAAGTGTAGTATCGAAAGGGAACCACTCATCTCTGTGCAAATAGTTTCTACTTCTTTTTACTTCAGGCTATTGAATCACCTCTGAGATATGAATCTTGTTTGTTTGGTTTTTTTTTTTTCCCCCAAAAGTAATTCTTACTGGGTCATGAACTTTCAAGTCATTACTTGTTCAGACCAGCAGCATTTGTGTGCTGGAACCAAACCGACTCTGATGAAGAAGAACTGGCTTAATTATGACAGAAATATGTAGAATGGTTCCAGATTAATCACAAGTTCCAGGAACCAAAAGTGGCAGGTTTTAAGTATAAAAGGGCCATTTGTACATGGTCACTAAATACCACATGACTGAACTTAGCCTTGACAAAAATCTGCAGAACAAAGCAAAGTGGAGCATAAAAACAAAACTGAAAAACAGGTTTAACACTAAGAATGTGTTTTATTCCTCTTATACCACAGCAATTTGCTAACCACACCAATTTTTCTATTTATTAAAAAAATGACAAATCATACTTTTTATATCATACTCAGTTTGTTGTTAGGTGTAACATACATAATTATTTAGGAATGTTTTCCTAAAGTGGCAGTGAATCCAGTTGTATAACATCTGTGAAAATGAAATGAGTTCCTGTTATCACTTAGACCCGAAGTTAAAAATTCAGCATGTCATGTTATCGAGAAACCAGAAAGCACAATGTCCTCTGCCCTGACGACTTTCCTGTGGTGGATCATTACAAAGTGCTGACACTAGAGACTCATTCCACAAATCAATATTTGTGCATTTGCTTTGTTAAATAACAGCACATAAAAAAATGTTTATTATTAGTCTTAGATTATGTAGAGTGTCCATCATATAAGTCCCTGTGAAAGTTGGTAAAGATGTTTGGGAGTTTTGGATGGTATCTTTCTAGGCATTTTCTTTTTGGATGGTGTCTTTTTTTGGGATGTTTTTTCATTTGGGCCTTCATTTCATGAAGTGGCAGTGAATTCAATCAGTGCTTTCAGGTCAGCGAAGCAAAACAGGAACCATTAATTTGAGCCATGAGAAAGTTCAGACAGTACTTATAACTTCAGAATGTTCAGACTCTAAACTCACTTACACCAACAATATTACCACAGAATTTAACCACAGTTCATGTGACACGTTAGAGAGGATATGAAAATGTACAGATAAGTATGACATTTTCATATCACGTTGCCAAATTAAGGACTTCCTGCTAAAGAAAAAAAAAATGCTGACAGCAACTGACACACAAATGAGACATCACATCACGCAGCATAGGAACAGTTCTAGAGAAGTGAGAGTAAGAAGAAGGTGATAAACTTATTGTTTTCAGCAGATGGGGAATTCAGCATCCACAGAATAAATAGCAAGTTTGAAACAACAACAAGACAATGTTAAAAGTTAGATATACGATTTTGGTTCTCAAGGAAGTGGAGTTAGCATGTCAAAATAATGCAGAATAAAAGCATATGGTTTCCAGGGGCAGTGTGAACAAACATGTGCTAACATAATAGCTAATCATTAAGCTTTTTGGTTAGTTGGGTTACACTAAAATGTGCACTGTGGCCTTTTGTGGGTGCAAGTGCAGATCTAACATTAAAAAAGGAGAAATGAACTACTGGAATCATTAAAATGCTTATGCAATTTATCAATGCAGTCAACAAATCCATATGAAAATGAGAGATTCATTCTCTTTTGGGAAAGACAAATAAAGAGCAGTAGAAAATACAAAGATGATTAAAACGCTTAAGCAGCAGCTACAGGTACAAGGTATCAGCAATATAATATAAAAAAGTGTCTTGTAAAGGAGAGGAAGTTCCCTACAGTGTTTAACACCTCATCCAGTCACTCACTGCTTAAGTGAAGCATCGCAAAAAGGAAATTCCCAAATGAAGCATGGGTCTAAGTATTTCTTATTGACTTATTGATGATTACAGCTTAGTAACATTGGCAACCTGTTTTTCTACTTTAATATGATAATCAGTAAACATATTATATATATATATATATATATATATATATATATATATATATATATATATATATATATATATATATATATATGTGTGTGTGTGTGTGTGTGTGTGTGTGTGTGTGTGTGTGTGTGTGTAAATTTATTATTACAGTTAACTAACTGAACATGTAATAACGTTGAAAACATTGAAAAATCTTCCATTACAATGTGATAATTAATTATAATCACAAATTATCAATATAACTTTTTTGCTTTGGGTTATTTACTTCTTATTCTCTTCTTCTTCTTCTTCTTCTTATTATTATTATTATTAGTAGTATTAGTATTAGTATTATTATTATTATTAACTCAGTGGACACATCTTAATAAAATTGAAAAACTTTAAAAAATCATAAAAACACACCTTAAAAAAACTTCCAGTATGATCATCAACAATCATAATCATAAATTATTATTACAACTATACACTATATAACTATATAACAATTATTACAATGAATATTTTGCTTATTGTTCTTTTATTATTTGTATTCATATTCTTTTTCTATAGTACTATAGAAATTATACTATACTATAGTAATGTGATACTATAGTAACACATTATTACATTATATCATATTAGCAGCTTGTATCACAGGAACTTCTATGTTGGATGCTGCACATAATTTAAGACTAATAACAAAAAATCATTTAAAAGAAAAATAATCATTGATGTGGTGAAGTTTTCTGTTAAGAGAACATTTATGGAAGAAGTCTCGGATATCCACACTTTGTAAATGTCAGTAAGTTTTCCACCATGGGAAAGTCTTCAGAACAGGAGTTTGCACTTTCCACTTTCTCAGTAACATTGTAAGATACCTGCCCGCATTAAAGCTTAACCCACATATCCAGCATGTTGTTTTAACAGTCCCTGATAGCCTGTATAACATCTTTTCATTTTTTCAACTCAGGATCTTTGACCAAATACTTATTTATGTACAATGCACTTTGACAAGGGTTCCCAGAATTGGTTCATACACCATGAACTTTTTTTCTGACTAAATTCAAGAGAAAGAAAAAAGAAAGGCTAGTTATGGAATGACTGTTTATAGCTACTATGATGTAAGTGATGACAGGAACTTGTTTCATGGACATTATGTAACATTAAATGTATATATACTATAATTACTATATGATTAACTATTAATTAAAAAGATTTCATTCATAAATAGATTTAAAATTGGAATAATGGGCAAATTGCTGTGGTATAAGAGGAATAACACACTTGGAGTCATGTTATAGGAAAATAATTCACTTCAGGATGGTAACTGGTGTAGATTATTTGCCTATAACACCCTGGCCCCAAGTGTGTTATTCCTAAAATAATAATCTAAACTTTATGGTATGGTGAACACAGTTCCACATTCAACTTCAAGTTCAACTTCCACATTTGTATTCGCATCATTTCCATCTTAGTCTCTCTGTTCTTGTTCTTCTGCTTTTTGCTTCTTTGATTATTAGCATTCCATGATCAATAAATGCTACTCTCTGGCACTTTGAACTAGTTATTTCAATTGTCTACATTCCAAACCGTCCCGTAATGTGCTATGCAACTGTCTTGTATTTATGCCACAATAAAAGCGCTCACACTCCTAACACAGCAGTTCAGATAAGACACCTCCACACTCATTAGCACACAGTATTGAGAAATAAACACAAATGCCTTGCCATGACACTTTATGAATTATGATTCATAATTAATAATAAGCTCTTTAGGGAAATTATGTCAGTTTCTGAGCTTAAAAGTTTCAAAAGACATGTGACATTTGCTAAGCATACAATCAGACATACAGTTCATCCTCAAATCAATTGATTTGTCAGAAAACAAGAGAAAACAAATGAGAATGAGAAACAGAAATAATGTAATAAAGACTTACGTTAGCCCCAGAATATGCACAGATTGGGAACAGGAAATACACACACTTTTGACTCTTTGAAAGTAGCAAGCGGGGGATTCACACAAGTACGAAGAAGACACGCTCTTACGTAGTCATATTTATTTTGCAGATGTGCACTTTTCTCTGGAAATCACCTACTGCTATGGCCCCGATTTTTATAAACAGGGCTGCTGTAATGTTTTTTTTTTTTTTTAAATAGAAAGTAAGCACTTTGACCAAAGTGCAGAGTTGATACACACCTGCACTGATAAGTGTTGGCACCCTTGTTTCTTTCCTCGAGTAAGATCCTCCCACTAGCTGTGAATATTAAAGGAATGGTTCAGTGAAATTTAACAAATTTTATGAAAATAGGGCAGAACTAAGTGCCACTAAAACACATTTTATAAAAACACAAATATAAAAAAGTGAAAAAAATATTTGGTTTTCAGCTAACATTTATGTTTGAATGATCGCATACAGTGTCAGACATTACAATCAAGTAGTTAATTAGTTCACAAGTTTTTGTGGTTTGAGCTCAAAGTGTGAAACCTTGCATTCTGTTGTCTAATGCAATTGTTCTCTTTATTTGCTCTCTACATTAGCCTCATAATATCCAGTCCAAAACCAAAAAACACCTGAGCTAATAGAAAACATTTATGGAAAGAGATTTATAATTTAGAGATTTTTTTCTCTGTCCTTTATAATATTAAGAAGGGTTGTTTATACTTTGTATTTAACGCCTATCTAATTATGCTGTCAAATGTGGGAGAAATTTGTCTAAATGGAAATAGAATATAGTGATTGTATTCATTTTAACATTTAGCTTCAATGTTCACAAATTTAATTAGCTCAAATTAACTACATTATTAATACTTGCTCAACACTTTTCAGGACTTGCTTGCATAGTCTGGTTTTATATGCTTTGTTATGAGAATATATTAAAGAAAAATTTCATTAAGTAATTAAATATACACAATTTTTGTTTTAGCCCATTATTTTTGTTGTCTGAAGTTTGCTTCTTTTAGTTTTGTGCTGGAACTAAAAGTATCCCTGGGAGAATCTTACACCTACAAGCTTAACATCATGCTAACCTACATATCTACACATATATCCACTATCACACACCCGCATCAAAATACCTTTTTTGGGGTCAGTAATACCATTTGTACAAAAATATTTTTATAAAATAGTACAATAAGTCTGTATTAATAATTGAATATAGAAGTCTAACTGAAACTCTCAATTATGACGTACAATTTCACTTTAAATACTACTACTTAAATCATACTACCACCTAAATCAAACTGCTCTTTATTTAGCTAGTTTTGTAGGCAACAGTGTCATAAACCACAGAACAAACACTTTGGTTTGAGGTGAATGTGTGATGCTTTAGACATGCAGTTCGTACAGTGTTATACCTGTAGGTTCTCTTGTTTGATCTATTAGCTTCTCAGTGTCAGTGCAAAGCTAAAGAAGCAAACTTCAGACATCAAGCATGTCATACAGGACGCAGCAGCTAATAACCATAGATTTTGATGTGGCAGAATGACATTAATAATGACATAACCTCAAACAGAATTAAGCCGAGATGCTATCACAGTTGACTTATGCTATAGGTTACATTCTAGAGGGTTTTTTTTAGAGTAAGCCTGCAAGAGGCAGTTGAAACTTCACCTCAGCCAGCATATAGTGCTGCAGCTCCTTATGAGTGGTTTTACCTTTGATACAGCAGGTGTGTTTCCTGTTGCTAGCAAGGTGCACACAGAAGAGCTAGTAACATTTACCACTGTTTTCAGGTTTCAGCAAAATGTCTGGTACATCTCAATGAACAATCAAACAAACAAACAAACAAATAAATAGTACAAAACCTGATCTGAAACTAGACTAAAACAATTGGACATTGGAAAACGGAGACATTCTTTTTCTTAGCCTTTGCAGAAGAAACATGGTCACTGTGGTGCACCTACATTTCTTACGTATGCACATTATCCTCTCCATAATACTCCTTGGAGTATTTTTTTAAACTAGCCCAATTTGGCATAAAAAACAGAAACCTGACAACCTTGTAATTAACTGTCAGGTCTGCAGTTACTTCTCCACTGTAAATATTCATAGACCGAGCATAGGGCAGCGTGATTCCAGCCCAATGGGCCTCTATTTGCGCTTGTTTCGGTTCTTATTTCTGACCCCTGTTTGTTGACCATCTAGAAAGACAAGCATATCAAAGATCTTAAATCTTGTAACTTTTTTTTAGCGCTGGTCACGCAAAAGAGGTCATTAATATTTCAATGGAATTTAAATGGATTTATGATAGATGTTATGAAGATTAACATTTGCTAAACTGATATATAGTGCTGCCCCAACTGCCCCTATGAACAAGCTGCCACTGGTTAGAGACTTGACTACAGTTATGCTCATGCGAAACCCTCCTTTAACCGGATTGACTGCTGTCTATATGATTTTAGGTAACACTGCACTTTGGCTACATTGGGACGACCTAGAGATTTGTGCATATTGTATATGAGAGAGGGCAATTTAATAATCTATTTTTATTTTCCATGAATAATGTTGAAAAAAAAAAAAAAACTAACAAAAGCTTAACCTTGTTATGAATTGTTTGGACATTCAAGTCCAAGAAATCCTGCAGCTAAATAAACCAAAAGATGAAGGCAGACCCAGTGTCCTGTTCCCTATGTCCTACTATAAAGTCTTGGCATCTGGCTTAAGTCAGGCTTCTTAGTGAAGTACAACCCTGTGTTTGCTTTATTTATAGCTTTATGCAAGATTACAAGATACTTTTAAGCCATTATTAATTTACCATTTTAGGGCAATGTTTTGTGACTTAATACACTACTTAACTGTTTTTTTCCTCCTCTAATATGTCAAGAATGCTTTAGGGTAGTTTCCAGTTCACAGCATGTTTTATGGGTCAGGCTGCTTGCCTGACAGCCAAGTGCTGATGAACTCATACAAACTCATTTTCCTTAAACACGTCTAGAAATAACTCAGGCTTCTCGCACTCCCTGTGGCTTCATCTGTTGCAACAGACTTCTGCTGTCAGAGGAGTGGCAACTGCTTGTTATCTACCTGTCCTTGTTAAATCTTAACCCACATGTCCAGGATGTTGCTCTAATAGCCCCTGAGTCTCTGTATAACATCTTATCAATTTTTCAACTCAAGATCTACCAAAAGAAAAACTTATTTATGTACATTACACTTTGACAGGGATTCCCACATGCAGTTATAGTATACCATACAATTATATGTACACCATGCACTTTTAAGCAATCCATGTAGTTAGTACTTTCTGCAAATTCTATGCAATTTTAGACTACATTCGACATTTCTATACAACCACATACAATCTATTTATAATGGAACTCACCTAGAACTTAAAGTGTAATCTTTTTCTTTTTTTCCTCAAAAAACCTATTGCTCAAGTTGTTGTACATACTTAAGAGTTCAGTATCTTTTCACTTTTATTAAAATTTTCAAAATATTGAAATAAAATCCACTCACCAGTATATATTCACTTTCAGTAGTTTGGAGCTGTGTGCTACAGTATGTTTCTCTTTCTGGACTCCTTTGTGAAACTGGCAGTAAGGAAACTTCCTGGCTGTCTTAATGCCTTGGCTGTTCAGACAGGATCTGCGAATGGGGAGGCGTGGACATCTCATTGGCTGACATGCCTCATGAAATTTAACACCTTCCCAAGTTTCACATGCATTATGTTGACTAGGATGTGTATTATAGGCATAATTTACTGCAACTGGCACACTGCCATTTTAAACATTGTTTGTGATAGGTTTGTATATCTTTATTGTAACATTATGTAGGACTCCACCAAATGTAGGCTTTCTTTAACAATAAAACATGCTGAAACTAAGGTATAAGGACAAGGTGGCTGAGGATTAAGGTTAGGGAATTTAATTCCATTCTTTCTGAAATGTCATGCCAATAAAGAACTTGGAAAGGAACTCAAAGCAGGTGCAAACTTGCAGAATAACGGGCTACTGTAGTGTTGAATACACTGTCATCACTGTTTTTGTTATCTTTATTACAGTATCTGGATGTCTTCTAAGCAATAACTGGGATACAGCTCAAGAGTTCAGTTAATGTTCACATCAAACATCAGAATGTGGAAAAAGTGTGATCACTGTGATCACTGTGATATTAACAGTGGCATGGTTATTGGTGCCAGAAGAGCTGGTTTGAGGATTTCATAAACTGCTGATCTCCTGGCATTTTCACACACAACAGTCTTTTGAGTTTACACAGAATGGTGTGAAAAACAAGCAAAAAAAAATAACATCCTGTGTCCACACACAGGTTGTTTTTTTTTTTTTTGTGTTTGTGCTGTTTAGCACTTAAAATATTTAGTAACTTAAAAATGAAACTTTTTTAAAATCATTTTCATCACTGAAGCTAAAAAATTATGTATTTAACCATTCATAAAATGTGTTAACCATATCCCAGGCAACAATCTCACTTATTTACAAGGTCTGCAGGCTGAAACACCTTGTTGATGAGAGAGATCAGAAGAGAATGACCAGACTTATCTGAGCTGACAGGAAGTCTATAGTAACTCAAATAAGCGCTCTTGTGGTGAGCAGAAAAGATTCTCAGAACGCATAACACATCAAACCTTGAGGTGGATGGGCTACAACAGCAGAAGACCTCATCAGGTTCCACTGCTGTCAGCCAAGTACAAGAATCTGAGGCTATCATGGGCACAGGCTCACCCAAACTGGACAGTTGAAGATTAGAAAAAAAAAAAAAAAAAAAATCACTTAATCTCAGATTCCTGTTGATAGTGGGCTAGGATGGGGGGGGACTGATGTGTTATAGAAACATTTTCATTAATGTTTATTTTTGTGAAGAACACTTTATCTATGTTTAAAATGTATTTTACCTTTACTTTCCATGTATACATGTGGGACACAAATGGCACTCCAATTGTGGAATTGTCCAACTAACTGAATATTTTCATAATCATATTAATTTGTGTCAAGATTAGACTGTAGATCATGTCACCTCCACTTGCAGCTGAGTAAAACGTGCAACCACAAACTGAAGAATTGCCATATTCTCAGCAATAACATGCATTTACTCAGAACTCTGTAGTATTGTTACTACTTGGAAAACATATGCTCAGTTGGCACACGGGAAGTTACCACATTTGCCACATTTTTTCTCCTGCGAGACAGACCAAAACCACTTACTGTGAGCTGAGTTATGGGCATTGAATGTGTAGCATCAGAGGGAAAGAACTTCAGTCAGCAAAAATGCATGTTATTATAGGTTTGCCTAAAAGTGACTTCAAACAACCAACTACAGGAACACCATCGGGAGACATTTTTAATTAAATGTGCTTGACTATCACCTTAAAATGTAATATCAATCACCTAAAAACTTTAAATTCTCTGTTGCCTAGGTTCGAGACCCCTGGACTAGGACATTGTTGCCTCTATGACCTCTTGACCTTCAAGCTTAGTTTTATTTTTTACAGATAATTTTCCACTGAGCACGTCTTTATCCTATAATTGGTCAAAAAAAATCCTACTGTCATCCTAGCCAAAACAAACATTTATAAACAAACTACAAAAAATACAAACAAAAATATTGCCGCTAAGAGTTCTCCTAAGTAGCACCAAATATCCAAGGCTTTTTTTTTCTAATTATGTAATTGGGAGAATTCTTAAGGCAAAAAGAAGAGTGGGGTTGGCTCCGTTGGTACAGGTGACAACTGTTGATCTTATATTTTTGACTTACTTAAAAATAAAAAAAAAATGGCAATGCATTGTTAAACTTTTTCAGGCTGTTGGTCCATCATCAGTTAATGAAGAAAAAAAAAATCCCACAAAAAATAATCTCAGGTGCAGAGGCATCATCATATGGCCATTTAGTGTGATTGATGACAAAACACACTACAATTGGACAACAGAACACAATTAGCCCAATAAACCAATAACAACAATCTTCCTATTATAATCCATCTCATACTCAATCAGCTTTTTCATGCATTGATGATGGACTAACTGACCAAAAACATTTTGCATTTTTGTTTTCACTATTTTGGATTTTATTCAGTTTTGGACTGCAATGAATTTGATGGAGATTTTGATGTTATACTTTAAAACAAAAAATCCAACTGTGATAAATACAGACCAGTGAAACATTACAGAAAAAAGCTTAGGATATAAGAAACTTTTTTTTCCCTCTCAAAGGTTTGGGTCCAAGCTTCACTGGACCTCAATAAATAAAAAGTTCAGCTTTATCCTATGATGAAACATTTCTATCTTGGTCGGTGTGGTCCCTTCCAGCATGACCTCACCCCCTCCACAGGGCATGAAGGTTCACTGAATGGTTTGATGAGGATGAACCAAGATGTGTATGTGCACTTTACTTGCAAGGGTTCGCTGGAAACCTTGTGTATTTGTTTAATTTTTACTATTTATCTATAATTATTATAGAAGTGTATTTACTTCCTGGAATCTTACTCACTCATTTAGACTATCCATTTTTCCATAACAGCATCTTATAACCTACAGTAATCCTGGCTTTATAATAGCTGATTGACATCTAAAGAATTCTTATTGTTGGCAACTTATATTTTATTATATTATAACCACTTGTTGTAGGGCTTGTATCAGTGCAAGTTGTGCTTGATCATTATGCTTATTATGCTCATATGACACCACTACACTATATGGCCAAAGGTCTGTGGACACCTGACCATTACAACCATACATGTGGGTCTTCCCCAAACTGTTTCCACAAAGTTGGAAGTGCCCCAGGGCTCACTCAGAATCATTGCCTGACCTCAGTAATGCTCTTGTGTCTGAATGGGCAAATCCCTACAGCCACGCTCCAAAATCTAGTGGAAATCTTTCCCAGAAGAGTAGAGGTTAATATAACAGCAAGGGGGGGACTAAATATGGACTAGGATGTTCAAAAAGCTCAGATGGGTGTTATGGTCAGGTGTACACAAACTTTTGGCTATACATTGTATGTAGGATATTGGACATTGGACTTGGATATTGGACATTTATGTTACATACGAAAGAAAACGTTGCCCAAATCCAGTCCTGGTGATCTACCTCCCTGGAGAGTTTAAGTTCAACCCTAATTTAAACATCTAATTCCTGATAATCAATGCTTTTAGGAGTACCATAATGTTAGAATTCCAGTAACATGGACTGGACTAATATGGAGGTTATACATAGTGTTTCCCTATCAAAAAGGGGTACTAAAAGTAGAGCCTTTTAGTATGCTAAGAACCCTTAATTATCCAATGAACATTTCAAGACTTTTTTATCTAAGATCTTCGTATTCTAAGTCACATGACCTATGCATTGCAGTTGGTCTGTTAATGTAAGTTTATATTCTTTCCTAAGCCCATATTTATGAAAGCTGAAGGTCTAAAATTGGCTTTCTTCCTATATTCCTGTAATTACTGTGTGCAAGGAGTGTTGTTAGAGAGGAGGCCAAAAACACCCATCCTACACATTGACATTTCAGAAATATGGGCCCTGGCAATGTTTGGCTTTGCCATCTGTGTGCACTGTCCGTTAGTGCATAGCCAAGTTCTTTTGGTTTGCAGTATTACTCAATAAACTGGTTGAGTAACCTGCTGATTCAGATCTTTCTTCAACAGTTAGATTGCATGTGGAGGTGTGGCAGCATGACTTCTGGCAATCGGTACTGCCAAAACTGCTCCCAGCCCTGAGGCCCCAGACTGTCTCCTCAAAAACAATCTGTTCAGCTACATCTGCAAAAGCTAGAATACTGGCTGGGCTAGATATCAGCAAACTCTTATATTTGCAAATACAAAAGTGAATATACCTGTTTAGAAATGTTTGGTAGTTAATTAATGTGAAGTGAATCATTATTGGAGTTTACTGGAGTTTTATGTGAGTCATCTGCCAGTTTAAAAAAAAAAAAAAGCTCACTGGCAGAATAACTGGAGAGGGAAGGCTGTTAAACCTGAAGGCCTCTAGTAAAAGTCAGTACCCTTGGTGACCTTTGACAGTCCATTATGTCAGAAAATGCAGTAATGAGCCAGTAATGGTCTCTGGAAATTGTGTACTTTTGTAAAATATCACCAGTGAGAAATGGTCCCCAATAATGATGCTGTACACTGCTTTCAGGATTGTGCTTGAAAAGTGACAGATCTGAGATTGTTCAATAGCTCCATCTGCTGGACCTATATCCTGTTAAATAAATGGAACAAATAAACAGAATACTAGTTTGGGATAACTACAGGCAAACCTGACTGTCCCCTCATACATCTAAACACCAGTGAATTTGGAAACTTTTCACAACAACCTTTAAGATGTTGGTTTAATAGTGATGTTATTGTTTAAACAGCACAGGTTGTGCTAACAATAGTTGGTTCCAAGACAAAAGAGCTTCTGCTCAATAACAGCATGATCCGACAAGAAGCTGGAACATGCTGTCACAGTTTTGGCTTGTTGAAGAGCAGGTCATGTTTTGTGCCCAGACAAAGCCTCAGGTTGATGTTGCAGATAGACTCACTGACATTCAGGCACCTAAATAAATTACACAGAAAAAAATCCACCCTGTGTTCCCAGAATGAGGTGCTCAAACTGACAGCTGATCATTCATTCATAAATAAATTAATTAATTAATTAATTAATTAATAAAATTAGATGGAAAAGTGAAATAATTGTCAACTCTCTTCTGCAGTTGAAATTGAATTTATTAGTGGTAATAAATAGAAGTTATAGAAGATCCTCATGCCCTTTATAGTCAGTTTGTTCTCTTTGTGTTTTATATGGAAAAGAGTCCATGCCACAGTGTTATGTATGCTGTTACAGTGAAATGTAAGAAAAAAGGAAATGTGGAAAAAAAAAAAAACACTGTATTGCTTTTCATTACTGACATGCTCTTCCAAAACTTGATCTCTTTATTTCAGAAAAATGCTGAACTTTTGTCAGAAGTGATTGTGATCCAACTTTAAAAGCAAGCTATGCCACTGCATTGCATTTCAACTGAAAAGCAATCACACCGATGAGAAAATGTGAAATACAATGCACAACCAATATTGATTTGCATAAGGGACATTACACACTGAAAGGCAAAAACTTCATTGCATTGATGTTGTATTGCTTGATCTCTACAATCTTTGCATCAGAAGTGAATGTAATCCTCAGTTGCATTGCAGTCAAGCCATACTGAAATGCAATCACTGTCAACTCACACTGTACTTGGGGTCATGGCTATATTCGGGAAAGAGGAGAAGGGCCTGTCATTTTATAGGAGGAGAAAGTCTTTTATACTTTCTTTATTCACTTGTCATCTCTTCAGTCCTATTTGGTTTTTGAGCAAGCTTTTTAGAATTATTACCAAAATATGATGAGTGTGTTAATATAAATAAAAAATACAAAAGCTCACAGCACGACTTATGAGTTATATCATGTAATTTCTTAGACTCAGAGATGTTGTATCAAAAAGGAGGCATTTATGTATGTTCTTTGCCTAAACCAAAAATACAATACAGTGTGTGTGTTGCATTTCATGTTTTCGATTGGATTGACTGCATTTTGCTCTAGTGTAGAGAAGAGCTGCAATGAAAGGACATTACAGCCAGCTAAAAAAGTGCTATAGTGTAAACGTTAATGATAGTGTCGATGAACATAATACTATAATGATGGAGAGAGGATTTTTTTTTCCTCAAATCAGCCTTCTAGGCCTTCATTTCTAATAGCACGTCAGTTAGAGCCAAGCACAATCTGTGCAGGGTAAACCTGTAAGCAGAAATTATCTCAGAAATACGTAGATTGGTTGATTTTCAGAAATAATATTTAACACAAATATTTGAGCTAAAGACATGCTGTAGTAGGTATCTGAAATGAAATCTATTGTTGTATTGGTGTAAAGGGATCTCAAGGGTTGGTCTGGGACAGTGGGAGAATTTCTGAAAACTAATTTATATTTTTATATATATATATATATATATATAGAGAGAGAGAGAGAGAGAGAGAGAGAGAGAGAGGGTTGTAGTCATAGTAATTCTAGTGCCTTTTTTGTGATTTATGAAAAATTAAGAAGAGAACAGCTTGACATGGCACACCTCATGTCTACTGAACCTTCTCCCGAACACAAGACAATCAATTATGAAACAAAATGGTTCAGTCAGAGTTACTCCTAAGAGCTGTTATTAATCAAGCCATTGCTTGCTCAAGCTGCATTTCATCAAACCTTTATAAGACCTTTTGAAAAATTTCGACCTTTGAAAAGACTTCTGTGGAATAGCATTTTAAAGCGAATCAAAGGTCTTGCCTCTCAATATTTTAAATTGAATGGTGCAAAAGGAATTATTGAATCCTATTTTATAGATGGATGAGTCTTAAAAGGGCCTGCTGTTCTTTGTCACTCTCAATGTTTTACTGCACATAGCTGGTCTTTAATAATGCAGCAAGTGTTCTGCTGCCCCCTCTGGCCTCTGTGGTAAGTACATCTCCATCTCCAGTACATCCCCAGCTCTTACAGGAAGGACTGGGTTTATCTGTTTTGATGGATATGACACAGCAAACTACAATAGCAGCACTTGTTTTTGCACCCTGGTGCCAGTGAGACTCACAGAAATATTACTTAACTTACCATGAGTGCACAATTTCTCCTCCAGCACAATTGAACTCATGAATTAATGAAGACAAACAGGATTACCTACTGCATGCGTCTTGAAAACTGGAGCACAGAGGAAAAAGTGAAATCCCAATGGAAATCTAGAGTTCAACCTTTAGTATCTTAATTATTATATTCAAAATGATCACTGTAAAATCAAAAATAAAACTTTGTGCTTGATTTGATGTCAGTAATAAGGGGGAAAAAAGATGAAATTAAAAAAAAGAAGAAAAAAAGATGTGGACTGCATTGTGATAAACCAATATGAAGACCAGAGAACCGTCTATGAGAGAAAAACAAGCCATTCTGAAGCTGAGAAAATAGGGAAAATTGCCATTGCACAAGCACTGGGCATAGCCAGTTCAACAATTTGGACTGTCCTGAAGAAGAAAGAAACTGGTGTACTAACAACCAGACATCAAAAAGATTGGCCAAGGAAAACAACAGCAGTTTATGACAGAACCATTATGAGAGTTTAAAAAATAAAATAAAATAAAATAAAAAAATAAAAAATAAAAAGTCAATGACATCACCAACAGGTCTCCACAGGTCAGGGTGAAAGTATCACAAGCCGCCGTTCAAAGAAGGCTTTGAGAGCAGAAATATAGAGACCATACCACAAGATTCAAACCACTCATAAGCAGGAAGAACCAAGGAATCAAGATACTGGAACTAAGATTAACTTTGACCAAAGTGATGGAAAGGCCAAAGTATGGAGAAAGAAAGGATCTGCTCATGATCCAAAACATATGAGCTCATATTGTAGGTGGTGTCATGGCTAGGGCTTGCATGGCTGCTTCTGGAACAGGCTCACTGCTCAAATGCAGTCTTTCTGCACTGTGAAGAGGGAAAACCCAGATATTCACAAAGTTTCTGATCAATGACAGTTTTTTCATGAAAAATAGATTTGTGGTTTAAAATTCAATTAAGCACCTTTATTTTAAGAGGTTAGTGAAAGCAGGTCACTTTTGACCCTTAGGACAAAGGGAGTAGACATAATGTTAAGTCTCATTAAGAATCTGTTCCTATACTTTTGCTCACCAATAAATTGTGTGGTCTGCCACCAAAGTTGCCATGTTCTAATTTTTATAACACATCTAGATGTAAAAGTCAGGAAATAAAAGCTAAACCTATCATCATAATTACCTTCTGCTCTCAAACCTAAAGGTCTTCAGTGTGTAGCAAAAACTAAAGAATTGGCCATGCCATTCCAATACTTCCAGAAGGGTGTGTGTGTGTGTGTGTGGAGAATGTCCCAGTCTTCTATTATAAAAAGAAAGCCACCCAGGATACCATTCTAGAAAATCTAAGACAAAAAAATGCCATCACAAGGATCCCCAAGCACAGGAAAGAACTTTGTGTGGGTGAGGGTGAAACTAGAGAAGTGCTTACTAATGTCAGTTGAAAGCTATGGTGAATTTGCGATTTTTTCAGTTTTAATTTTGGTAACAGTGAATATATTTATAATATCCAAAAGCCAACAGGACAGTAATAGTAATATTAATTCTATTACAACCACAACTGGAGTAGCACTGTGTTGCACATATAGGGTCTTGGGTTCAAGCCTGAGCTTGATTTACTGTCTGTGTGCATGCTAACCTTGTGTCTGCATTGGGTTTCTTTCCACAGTCTAAAAAGATGAATGAGGTAATTGTAATAAAGGTATGATTATTATAATTATTAGAAACACTTATTTATTTATTATATATTTCAGTAACCCAAAGATGCTTTATAATATAACACTAAAAACACTAAAAAGATAAACAACAGATAAGAAGAGATTAGATAGTATAACCTGAATAGTGTTAAGGCAAGATTTTAATCCAGTAAGTATTGTAGGATATCCAACTGTGTTTATTTTTTGATTCATGTCATTTCCAAATATATGTAAATTCTGTTACACTCTAACAATCTAAATATATTTACCATTCTATTAATATACTCATCAGTGCTATGTTAATGTTATGATGGATAGCAACAATAAAAATATACTGTGATATGTTTCTTTATGGGGAGGAATTCATGAAAATTTACTTTTATTATTAATAGAACACCACATGAGATCTCAGAAATGTATACTGTAATATGATATTGACCTGAAGTTCTCAGGAACTTGACTGACAAGAATAATGTCAGTTAATACTTTAATTAACCTGAATTTCTGACTCAAGGGCCACATTGAATTTTATAACAATAGAGCAGGCTAATTCATGCTTCTGTTACAGATAACTTTTGCTTTCTGAACAAATAGTCTGTGCTGATCTATGCTTTCTTCCCTGCATACCTTTAAATGGTTTAACAGTCTATCAATACACTATACTACTGATAAGGGGTTGAAAAACAGCCAGGGCATTTACTAAACCAAAAGGCATCACCTGGAATTCATTATGACCAGGTACTCATAAAGGCCATCTTCCATTTATCACCAGCTCAGATGCAGACAAGGCAGTAAGCATTTCAATAGTCTAATTTGGTCAAAACTGTAGCCTAGAAGCTCACAAGCAGTAGACATTAATGGAAGGGGATACTGGTTCTTTAGCGTAATGTTATTGAGACCCCCATAATCAAAGGTCCACCATCACAAAGAATAATCCCACCCCTGCTACAGACATAGATGGGTGGATAAAGAGAAGTAATCCTTCATGGCCTTTCTCTCAGGGGCTGAAATTGAGAAGCATCACCCTCTGGGAGGGCAGGCACCAGGCAGTAAGTCAAATGTGCAGTCTATGGTCTATGAAGGGGAAGAGATGATGCTCACTTCTTACTGAAATCCTCCAACAGATCTTCATAGGGGGCATTTGAGACAGTTGAAAAGAGGGGGCAGGTGACATGTCAAACCACAGGCTGCTTAGGAGAGAAGAAGTGAGAGAAAGAAGTAACTCAACAGATTGAAAGTCCAGCAAACAAATAACTTTACAGTGAGATAACCATGTGATTGAAAATCCACAGTTTGACTGGTGTTCATGAAGAGTTAACCAAAGTGACACCAAGAATCACTGGGAATTATGGCAAATAAATAAGAAAAAAAAAAAAACTGTACGGTTTCATTACCTGGACCAGTGCTAATACATAAAAGCGGCAGAGTAGAGTCTCACCTGACCAGAACCCAGGGGTTTTCCATCCAAGGCAGTCATGATCAAAGGATGGTCCATGGTACATCCAAGATGGCGCCGCTAAGGAAGGCTGTCTACGTTAGTGCTCGCAACCCCCACTGCAACTTTTGTGTATTTTACCTTGCTTTTTATCTTGTTTTTTGCACTATTATTGAGCTAGCCCATGGACACATAACATACGACCGACAAACTTTAATCAACATTGGAACAGACTTTACTCACCACTCTAATTCCAGTTTTAATCCCGACCCTGACTGGCCTCTGGAGATCACCCTGAGGCAGGTAAACAATGGACTTACTCTCCCGAGACGGTGGCAATGATGACAAGGAAAAAAAAGCCGACATGAGGAACCGGGTACGAGCCAGGGCACAATCCACACCAATGCCCTGCATATTGTTAGCTAATGTCCAGTCCAATGACAACAAATTGGGCGAGCTTAGATCCTGGATAAAGTTCCAGTGAGACTTCAGGGACTGCAACGCTCTTTCTCTCACTGAGACATGGCTCACGTCAACCACTCTGGACCACACTGTACAGCTGCCTGGGTTCTCCTTTCACTGCATGGAGAGGATGGAGAAATCAGGGAAAATCCAGGGTGGTGGAGTGCGTGTTGTGATCAACGACAAATGGTGCAGATCAGGGATCACCCATCGGCTTATGGAATTATGCACACCGGACCTGGAATACCTCTCGGTCAAATGCTGTCCCTTTTATTTACCCCGAGAATTCACCTCTGCCATTATTGTGACTGTTTATATTCTCCCTCAGGCACACACAGACACTGCTTTATCGACATTGCACAGGGACATTGGACTACTACAAACATTGCACCTGGACGCAGCGCTGGTGATTGCCGGTGACTTTAAGGCTAACTTGAAAAAAAGTCATGCCAGATTTGTATCAGCACATAGGGAGAAAGGATGCTGGATCACTTTTACACACAACATACGGACTGCTATAAGGCAATAAAAACACCACCAGTTGGTAAGTCAGACCATGCCGCCATTTTACTACTCCCAAAATATAAACAAAGGCTGCGGAGGGAAGATCCGGTGATGCAGGAAGTGCGGCGCTGGCCTGACCAATCACAAGCCATGCTACAAGACGCGCTGCAGGACACAGACAGGGAGATGTTCTGGTGCAGCTCTGATGACATCAGCGAGTTTACAGCAGCAATGCTCAGTTATACAGAGTTTATGATAGGAGAGACTTTTCCCACATGCTCTGTAAAGGTTTTTCCCCAATCAGAAGCCATGGGTAGACCGATCCGTGTGACAAGATCGAGACCCAGTTTGAACAGGCAGATTCCAGGTGTCTGTGGTAGACTACAGACTGTTACAGACTACAAATGAACATCTTCTATTCACGGTTTGAAGTTATCAGCATATACCAGGAAAACCGTGAGTATGAACCACCTAGCACCAGTCTTTACCACCATTTGTTACCTCTCCCTCAACCAGAGTGTTGTCCCCACATGTTTCAAGTCCTTCACCATTATTCCTGTCCCTAAATCCACATGTCCTGCCTCCCTGAATGACTAAAGTCCTGTAGCACTCACTTCTGTCTTTGAAAAGCTGGTTAGAAACTATGTCTGCTCCCTCCTCCCCAACTGCCTAGACACATTACAGTTTGCATACTGGTCCAACAGGTCCACAGATGATGCCATCAACTACTCCCTACATACTGCCCTCTCCCACCTAGACAAGATGAAAGGAAACTATGTGCCAATGCTGTTTGTGGATTACAGCTCTGTCTTTAACACCATCGTCCCCTCACACCTCTGAAAAAAGCTCCAGGACCTGGGACTGAACTCCTCCATCTGCCACTGGATTCTGTACTTCCTGATTGGACGCCCCCAGGTGGTTAGGATGGGAAACCACACCTCTTCCACACTCACCCTCAGCACTGGAGCCCCTCAAGGCTGCATCCTCAGCCCCCTGCAGTACTCCTTCTACACCAGTGACTGCACTGGAGACCATCTCACAGAAGATCTTTCATGGACTATACACACGAACAGCTTTGTGAGCATCTCTACCATCGCCGATGTCTGGCCAGGTTCAAGGTCTCTCACAGAGTGCTGAAGGCTTTCTACACTGGTGCTGTGGAGAGTCTTCTCACCGGAAGCATCACCACCTGGTTCGGAGGCACCACAGCCAAGGACCGTTATGTGATGTCCAGAGTGGTAAGGACAGCAGAGAAGACCATCAGGACTTCTCTCCCCTGCATCACAAACATCTAAAATCAGCGATGCAAGACCAAAACCAGGAGAATTGTAAGACTTTCACCACCCCAGACACAGTATCTTCTCAGTGATCTCATCAGGGGAGCGCTACCGGATCCTGAGGACCATCACAGAGAGACTCAGGAGGAGTTTCTAGCCTCAAGCAATCCAGCTACTGAATGAGGACACTTGAGAAGTCTACATACAGAGACACAGTTGCATTATGAGAATTTTTGCACACTACAGCTCTGTATTTGTTTTTTGTTTTTAACATATTCTATTTATGCACATTCATATTCTACATTTCATTCCTCTAAAGGCTGCTAAACCTTTTTACATAATAATCCACTAGTTTTTATTTTATTTTATTCTGTTTTTATTATGTATTATTGTTGCACTGTGGGATGAGGCACTAAAGAAAAAAAAATCACTACATCACATGTATGTAATATGTATGTGACAAGTAAAGAACCTTGAAATCTTGACCCTTGATATTGGTCGGGGTACATGAAGATGCTTTACCATGTTGAAGTCCATGAAGTTATCTGTGTGTAACCCCCGTCACAAATTCAAAAATTTGAATGATTATTTATGGGAATACTATAGACCCAATATACTTCAATCAGAAGATGCAAGGATTCATAGGAGGCCAGGACACACACACGGATACGGTTTAAGTGCACTTATTTATATTTATACCTATTTATAGGTAAGAAAGGTATTTGAATTTTAACAGAAAAATTGTGTCAATAACACTGTATGGACAGGAAAGGAAACAGAGCAAAAGAAAACGTAAACTGAAAAAAAAAAAAAATCCAAATTGTCATATAACCAAATAAATAACGCAAATGAATTGAAATGAAAACTTTAAATACCAGAAATTTCTTCCCCCAATTTATGTCTCAAATGTTATTCTAGGTTTGATCCTCTTTTTTATGTTGACCTTATATCAAATATTAACCCAATTTTAGCACCTTAGAGTCCAATTTATATACACAACTCAAATATACATATACTCAAGTTCAACAAAGCATTAAACCCAAAAATCAGCGTTTAAATGGAATCACATATACAAATTGGCACTCTAAACAATTATACACAAATTGAATGTGTATCAGCTCTGTATGGGCAACTCTTAAAATGCACAATCCAGTGTCAGTCCAAATAATAACGAATGATATTCCTTTCCTCAGTTCCTTATAATGAATGGTCCAGTACTCAAAAATATAATAGATACTTCAAACCTCCAGAAGTGTAACGAAACCTTGCTAGAGGTGATACAATGCAGATCGTCCACGGGGGGAAAAAAACAAACAAAAAAAACAAAAGGAAAAGCGTCTGTCGTCGTCTCACGGGTGGCTCGCCATCTTTACACGATGCACATGTGAAGCGTTCACATCAATGCAATCTACGAACAGGCAAGTCCGAAATCTAGATTTCTAGGATGACAAACTGGCCTGCACACACACAGGACAACATTCTCAATCGATCCACACTTACGTTTTGCTCAACTTACAAACATCTTTACAACTCTGTACATATTTTTATAACAATGTATACACTTACTCCATACAAAACGGAACATTTTCCTCTCAAAAACACATCAATACACCATTTGAATCACCATATTTCAACATACTAAAACAGACATTTTAACTCACCGATTCCCTTGTGTATTAATGCTATTTCTTATTCCCTTTCAAGTTTTCAGCGGATGACGCAATGATGGCCTACTCCACTGGATTCCAGCGCGATGCGATGCGACACGGATCAACAGGATAAAGGTAAGTTCTTTTGAAAACTACTAAGAAATTTTGTTTCTCAACAAAATAACTTACACTGCTTGTTCCTCGCAAGTGTATTTCCTGATAAAATCGAATAAATCAAGAGTTCTCTTCTTGTGCTCTCTCTATCTATCTTTCGTCTTCGCGCGGCTTCCCTAAGGGGCGGAGTCAGCTTTTCCTAATTACACTCAATTGGCTGCTCACCTGCGCAGCAGACCAAGAGCTCGGAATGAAATGGTTTGATTGCAGTTTTTTTTCTTATTGCCTTATACTGTAAATAAAGCATATTTAATATGATATATTTTGTATTTTATCTTAACATTTTCTTTACATTCCTTATATTTTTTTAGTCTAACTGCATTCATAAACTGGCTCAAACTACAAATGTTTTTGAGCCTGGGTTACATGTGTCTCCAGAGTCTATGAAAGCTTTAAGGGAATATTGTTGCCTCAAACATTCTTCTCAAATACTCAATGAAGCTTTCATAATCTAAGCAGATGATGGGCTGACCTCACAGAGCAGTAGCCCAGGTCAGAACATTTCCAGAATGATGACAAGCTATTCTACTACAATTTGTGGGAAACTTGTTCACCTGAAGTTCAAAGACCAATAAGCACTGGGTCAGGAAACTTTGATATCTTCCAAGTCAGCCAACATACATGTCTGGAGAAAGTAAAAGGGACTCAGAGGTGTGGTGAAGTGGGGCTGGGGGCACCAGGACTGTAGCTGTGTTTACCTACTATGCTTCAGGACTGAGAAAAGTTTGGACCCAAATGCAGATGGCAGGAAATAATTGTAGACCAGAAAAAAACAGATTAGTTTTGTGATATAAAAAACAGAGGAATCCTTAATAAACAGAGGTGGGCAGGCAGACAAAAGTATCCAGAGAACAAAGGGAAAAACAAAACATACAAATAGATCCAAGTGACCAGTCTGTAGCACAAATCCAAAAAAGAGCTAAAGATAACATCCAAATAAATCCAGGCAAATGTATATAGCACACAAAAGGCAAGCAACTGACAAAATGTATCAAAAGACTAGGAGACCCAAAACTTAGGAACTGAACAGAGCACAGGTGAACACAATGATCTATCAATTTCATGTATTTATCTTGTGATGGCTGTCATTCAAGCTACATGTTTAAAAGTGCCTATTATTAGGTGTGTGACTTTTTTTTATTCATCTTCCGGTGACCAGGGTTTAAATATTTTTATTGTTATAGTTGAGAAGATTCAGGGCATGATGCTGAGTGCCTGGTATGACTTTGAACCACCAGAGGGTAGAGATGAGTTATGTGGCTCCTTTTCCCTCTTTCTTTCTTTCTTTCTTTCTTTCTGGTTGTTGTTGTCATGTAATAACAAAGACAGACGAAACTGAATGTAAGGCAGTGTTTAATAAAGTCTGTACAAACAATCCAAAATATAGATCAAGAGTTAAAAATAGGAACAGGCAGAGGTCAGGCGATTTGCAAACAGGATATCAGAGGTATAGGCAAAATATACAAAAACAGAGGACAAAGTCAAAGTCAAAACCAGCAAATGTAAGGCAGAGAAAAACAAGTTTGGCAACATCACGGACACAAAGGAATTTACTTTGCAAACTTTTAGTGACTGAAAGTCTTTTATAAAGGGTGCATGTGGGTGTGTGTGTGTGTAATTGCAAAGGAGTGTGCACAATCAGAAATCCGGTGAGTGAGAGCGAGGTAGTGTGTGTGTTGTGGGAAATGGAATCTGGGACGGCCATGTTTGGAGGCTGTGGTGCATGTTGGGAAATGGAGTCTGTAGACTGGGCTGATGTGACAGAGCCCACAGAAAAGCTCACTCTGGGAGCGTTGCTTTTCCTGGGCCTCCCCCTGGGATGGGGGCCTCAGCGTTCAGGATGGCTGGCATGAAACTCCCAGCATAGGTTAGGGTAAAGGATGTCGTGTGCTGGGACCTAGCACTGCTCCTCTGGTCCGTACCATTCCCACTCTATGAGGAATTCCAGCTAGCTGTTCCTGTGATGGGAGTTCAGGATGCTTTTAACTAAATAAACCAGCTGGCCTTCGATGTCAAGGGGAGGCGGTGGGGTAGCAGGTGGAAGGTTAGTGGCTAGGGGGCCTGGGACAACTGATTTCAAACGGGATACATGAAACGATGAAGCTATACGACAGTGGCATGGGAGGTCGGGCTCCTGGGTAGCTTGTTCAATCTGACCATTGGTTAGTGAATGGTATACCCATGTCAGACTCACAGTAACACCCAGTTGCTCCATAAAGCTGGCACACACACATGAAGTAAACTGTGGTCCCCAGTCACACACAATATCCTCTGGTATCCCAAAGTACCTGAACACATGGTTAAACAGCAGCTCGGCGGTAGCAAAGGCCCGTGAAATGACAAGGCCGTGGCGATGGCCTGGGAGAGGAGATCAACCTTGGCGTAGAGATCTGTAATGTGTTGCCCATGAACCGTGGCTTGCCGCCAGTCTAGTTCACCTGTTGCATCCATGCTAGCAGCAAAGTATTGTCATGTAATGACAACGAAAACAGATGCAAATGCAGGTAAGCCAGTGTTTAATAAAGTCTGTGCAAACAATCCAAAATGTAGAGCAAGAATCAAAAACAGGAACAGGCAGAGGTCAGGCGATCTGCAAACGGTGTATCAGAGGTATAGGCAAAATACATGAAAACAGAGGGCAAAGTCAGAGTCAAAACCGGCAAATGTCAGGCAGAGAAAAACAGGCTTGGTAACATCACAGACACAAAAGAATTGAGCGTATACTTCACAAAGTTCTAGCAATTGAAAGTCTCTTATAAAGGGTGCATGTGGGTGTGTGTGTGTTTAATTGCAATCAGATGTGCACAATGAGAAATCCGGTGACTGAGAGTGAGGTAGTGTGTGTGTTGTGGGAATGGAGTCCGGGACGGCCATGTTTGGAGGCTGCAGTGCTTGTTGGGAAATGGAGTCTGTAGACTGGTTTGACATGACAGTTGTTAACTAAGAAAAGTAAGTTCCAATATTTACTCCTGAGCAACAGAGTTCAGCAAGTTATCTTGGTGAATTTAATTATTTAATTTAATTCCTTGTTTAATTCAATTGTAATTTAATCATAGTTGCAATTTACTTTGTTTTGTTTTTATCTATATATTTTTTTCTTAGTCATGGATTGAATAAGCAGTGCAGTGGTGGCTCAGTTTTTAAAGGCTCTGTGTTACTAGCCAGGGGTTGAAAGCCCAAGCACTGCCTAGCTGTCACTGTTTTGCTGCCATCCTTTCTGTTCCAGGGGTGCTATTAATGTTGAAGTTCATTATATGTTAATGTTAACTATGTTATACTAAAGGAACCTCAATGTGAAGTGATAAATTTTCCATATTAATTTATTGCTGTTGATGACTTAGTGATAGACTATATAACAGGGCTGCCTGATTAACTGGCTGATTAACCCTTTAATTGGGCAAACAATTCACACATCTCCACAATAACATTGGTACAAAGATTAAACAGATAGCACGACTAAAGCTTTTTGATAGTAAAGCACTGCATAAAACTGCCACAATAAACATTTAAACCTAGTAGGCTAGGTTAAAAAGAAATACATACGAAAAACTGCAAAACTTATAGCCCTGAGTGTCTACGTTCATATGAGCCTTTAACCACTACTGTGGAGTGCGACATCATAAATAAATTCAAAGCTGAACAAGGGCACTCGTGAAACAGGCAGAAATTCCACTTTTGGCCTCTGGTAGTACGAGTTAAATTCATAGTATTGACGGGTGTTTAATTTGGTTTGAACAAGAAAATCACCAGATTTTTCTGGACCCATCTATGACTAGAGCTGGCCACTGGTGCTACAAAGTGTCATAAATAATAAAGTGAACACAATAAAACTTAAAGGTGTTTAAACTATATAGTGGCACAAACCTGGACTTTCGGTCTAGGTCAGCACTTTCTTAAACAAGGCTCATTTATTTCATATTGTAAATGAGAGAGTTGTCCAGTACATATACAGAGCATAATTTCGAGTGAACATGTGGGGGGAATCCCTGTGACTCAAACTAACCCCACCAGTGAGAGGTGGAGCAGAACCCCTGGGACCAGCATATACTTATTGAGCAGGTATTGAGCAACACTTCTAAGGAATCAGAAACTTAACCTGCACATGTATATGCACAAATGCGCGCATACACACACACAGTTTCTCCATTTCATTCATGACCCTACCCTACTCTACTGTCTTACTTAATGTACTGTAGCCATACATACATTACATAGCCATACTTTTTTTTTGTTTGTACATAGTCTGCTATAGTCTGTGAGGTGCAACAAATCAACAATCCATAATCAAGGAAATTTGCATTTTAAGTCATTGCTATTATTTTCCATTTTGCACTTAGGGGGTTGTGTGTCATATAGAGATGTGCATGACTGGATAATATTACTCAGTTCATAAGTTGTTCATCCCACCCACGATCTGTGGGGTGCATCTTGACCTTGTGAATGATATGCATCTTTCCAGTGACAGGTGGTCATGCAATTAGATGGGAGGCTAAAATCTAATATCTATCAATCGCTTGACATTAAAACAATTAGATCTCATTAATGATGTAATAAGAATGATATGGGACAAACAATAAAACACACACAGTACATAAGACAGATAAGCAGCTTCATTTGTGATTTCTATTTTTTAAGCATTTTACATTTGTAATACTTTACTGGCTTCATGCCATGTTTTCTCCAAATACAAACATGGTAAACAGAAAACTTATAACCCAATCATTCAACCATAATGCAATAAACTGGTTGGGGGCTTAGCCACCCTTGCATCTTTCACTTACAATAATATATTGACTTGTTTATATGATTTAATGGATTTTTTTAGAATATAGTTACAATAAATTGAATTCCATAGATTTCATATTATTCATAGATTTTCCTTCAGTTTATTTCACGTTACGTCTATCATGCTTACTGCATTTTAATGCCTCAGTTGAAGAATGTCATTTAATATGGATAGTTATATATTGGTTTCAACATTTTATTAGACTTTGTGTTGTGTATAGTATATATCAATCTACCATATACTCTCGCTGAATGTTCTTAACATACCACACAATTAATGTTCTGTTTGTTCCTGTTAAGGCACCTTAACTGAGACCCTTCACACACAATCTCAATCAAATGTAGGCCCGTTCATGGTAAAATAATCTACCAAGTCATCGTAGACATAATCATCTCTGTTGTGATTCACTCGCTTTATAAGTGTATGCATGACTTGTCATGTCTCCAAGACTCATAACGATAGAACTAATCTTTGCTATGTATCGTAAAAACACTGACCTCAAACTTCATAAAGCTGCAATTATATGAATCACCATGCAAATGTAACTGTAGTGCAGTCATAACTGGAAGTGTAGTGCAAGTAGTTGCTTAATTAAACTGCACAAACTAATGAGGTGTTTAAATGAAATATACCGTTTTAGCAATTCACTCATTACACCGTAACACACCTCACAAAGCTTGCAAGGAGTTATCCAAAGGGATATCCATCTCCAGTGATGGATATAGGAGCTTTTCACATAAGTATACATTAACAATACCACAGAATGTGGCAAATGACAAATAGTGACTTATTTTGACCTCAGTACTGTTGTCCAAAATCTACATGTATTTTACTATTACTACTACTACTACTACTAATAATAATAATAATAATAATAATTATTATTATTATTATTATTATTATTATTGTGTGTAAGTATAGTTAATGTGTAAGCTTCATTAACAATTGGAGTTAAAACTTAAACAGCTTGGCGTTATCTGACCATTGATGTTGCTTAGCAACCTGTGGTCAATGGAATATTAAATATTAAAAGGCAGCATGATGGAAAATGCAAATAAAAAAAAATCTAGCATATAAATAAGCAGAAAAGCATCATTTTCCAAACTGATTGGCAAAAAAGACCTACCTGAACCCTGAAATACAACAGAAGCCCTGAATTGCAAGTTGTAATATTGTAAAGTTGTAAAATATAAGGGTTTTACATTACAAGTGTTATGTTATTTTGATTTGATATCTCATTATTTGACCATTTTGACTCGATAATTTCAACATCTTGTTATTTCAACATATTACCCTATTATTTTGACTTCTATATATTACCACATTATTTCCACAATCTGTCATTAAAACTAATTTACTGAATATTAGTTTGTAATTATTTTTCCATATTCTGTTTTCCAGATAGTATGCAAGCCAGATGTTGCTTTAGTGGAATTCAGTTGACCAATACATGTCGAATGATTGGTAATTCACTTAAATGCATTCAGATATGGTAAAAGTGTTGACTTCTAACACTTAAATCAATGGTCATAGTGGTAATTATTGCTGATATTGGTGACATTTTTACCATTTAAATATACTTGAAATAATGAGTTATTAGAGCAAAATAATGAAATAGCAGTTGAATGTAATAGTTAATGACCATACTAAGTGAATGCTGTCCACCTTTGCTGTTTTAAATGTATAGTGTTAAACTTTTTGCATGTATTTTCAATTGTCATTACCTCATTTCACCTGGTGATGAGGCCACTCAAGAAAAATCCCTGAGAATAAACTTGCAGAAAGTGTACCTCATTTACTTATGAACTGGAAAAATGTCATATTTCCCAGTCTGTGGTTCCATTGACTAGTAAATGGCTGACTGTCATATTCATTTTCTCTCTCTCTCTCTCTCTCTCTCTGTCTATCTCTGCTCACACCTACACATTACAAAGAATTTCACACGGATGACTCTACCATTCATTCTACTTTTCTCCTTTTCTATCTCTGTCTCTTTTTTTTCCTTCACCTCTCTCACTCAAATTGCAGATCATGCAACCACAATTCTCAGCAATGTGTGTTTGCCTCACCAGCATTATTGTGGTAACTTACATTTGTGTTTTGTCATTCATGCCATGTGTGCACAATCTAGTTATTTGTTCATGGTTCATCTTGTGAGATTTGGACAGTAAACCACAGAGCAGTTATATTTAACCCCATCTATATCTATTGTTCAGTGTGGACAATACACAACGTTTTTTAGTAAAGGTAAAATGTTTTTGTATGTATGTGTATGAATGTGTTTGTGTATAGTAGAATGTAGAAACACTACTATACTCATAGACCAAGGGTTCCGCAAAGGGTCTTTTGGGTGGTCAATTGTTCTTACTTTCTGAAGAAATTCTACTTGGAACCTTTCCTGAAAAGGAAATCCCTGTGTTCCTGAGGGTCAGGCCAAAAATATTTTTTTTCCTTCTTATTTTAGGAGTGTTTATGTAAATGCTGAAACTGAGAATATATGCTATTTAAAGTGACACTTAAGACAAAAATCCAACCTTTGATACATCCGTTCCCTAGATTTCTCTACTTTCAATACTAGGAAGATACTTGACTCACTAGGTAAAGTCATTGTGGTCATACAAAAATGATGCTAGTTTCCCACTGATAGAAAGATAATTGCTTTGTTGAAATCATAAAACTTTGCACTCTGTCTTCAAATAACCTTCATAATGGACAATATGGAGCATTCCAATGACAGGCAAGCCATCTAAAGTAAAGAATAAGAACTGCACCAATGAGAAGGGTCAGGATTCATTGATTGCAATAGGGATTCCCAATGGTTGCATGCTGTTTTTGCACAATGCATCCTAGTTGTTGTTGTTGTGCCAGGGCTTTTTTACACAACAATACAGCAGTAATTTATTGAGAATTCTGTCAAAACACAATATGATGCAATAAGATGCAATGGTGTGCCAAAAAATATTACATCATCATCTATCCCGGGAACACTGGGCTTATGGAGAGAATACACCCTGGATGGGATCACATACATTTTTACACCTAAGGGCAATTTAGCATAACCAATCCATCTACCAGGATGGTCTTCGGAGATGGGAGGAAAAAGAAGACCATGGAGGAAACTCATACAGACATGGGGAGAATATACAACTCCAGACAGACAGTACTCCAAGCTCAGGATCAAAGTGGGAACTCTGGAGCACTGAGGGGATAAAGCTACCCACTGCACCACCATGTCACCCAGTACATTCCATGGCAGGTAAAATATTAAATGCTAGGTTTATGTCAGAATGTGTTTTTTAATATACTCAGTTATCAGTTTAGATGAAAATTGCATTGTACTTTGGTACAGATCAGTGAAATGACAACAATGCTGAACAGTTTTCACTAACAAGATAGCTTGTCAGATAGGACACTGATGACTTAAAGCAGAAATACTGGCATTAAGTCTTCAGCTAGAGAATATTACTAAAATTATCTTCTTCTACTGCCAGGAGAAACATCAATCAAAGGGCACAAGGTGAGAGAGAAGGAAGTCCATTCAACTGCCAACGATTACCTGAGAGCATATTGATATTTTAGTTACAATATTCTGATGGTACAGCAGAACAGTGACCTTTAATACTTTAATACCATAATTCAGGGTTGTTTCTGAACCTGGGTGGTCCCTAAGCAGCATCATACATACAGTGCACCGTACAAGAAACTCATGCAACCATTCTAACTCTTCTCATTGGCACAGTTTTATTCTATATTTCAGATGATTCATGTCGGTCACTGGAGTGCTAGACAGTATACTGTCCATTACACTCACCAGCCACTTTATGTGCACCTTGTTAATAAGAGAGATCAGAGGCAGTAGAGAGTTGAATACTGCATAAAGACAGGCGTCTCATTTATCAAGGCGAGTGTGCGTGCGAGAGTTAACAAGTTCTACATGTGCGTGTGAGAGTGCATGTTTGGCAATTTTACAAGTAGTTTGTCTAATTATAAGTGTGTGTCATTCTGTGTCATTCTATGTCAATTGCCAATTACATTTAGAAACGCTGTGATGGCATGATAATTCATAATTTTTGCTCTTTTCCAATGCTGCTTTTGGAAATGTAATGCATTGTGGTGTTAGCAATATGATTGAAGGTAAGAGGTGTCATTATTCAACTCGTAGTTGGTTGGCATGATCCCAATTATGTGATTTGACTTTACATTCTATCTACGTCATCTGTCTGTACCTTGTGAGCACCAGAATCAGTTATTACTCTCTTATTAAGTTGATATGATAGACAATAAGTGATATAGAAGCTCCAGTCAGTTTACCTGCTATTACACTTTTCTATCACTAGGGGTTCTGGCATACGTATGGTCAGGAGTGTGTGGAAATATATGCACATCCTCACGCATAAACAAAACTTGATAAATCCCATTCAATGCATACAAATGTGCATATGTACCGTTTACGCACAAAACTATGCATACGCATGGTTGATATATGAGGCGCCGGGGACATTTTTGTATACACTATATGGCCTAAAGTAAATAACCTTCACTCTTCTGAAAGATGTCTTGAGTTGCCTTCAGTCTCAGTAGTAACATGTAGTCCAATGAAATCATGCTCACCCTGTCCAACTAGAAAAAATCACACAACCAGGTTTTTTAAGAACTATTAAAATAAAGTAAGCTGCAGTGTGCCATGAATATAATGTCTTATCTCTTCAATCACCGTATCCACACAAACTTGAAAGCTTTCTCACAGTGATTAATATGTTTCTGCAATAAATATACCTTCAAATATTAATGAGTCAGTAATGGATACCATGATATACAGTGCCTTGGATACGTATTCACCCCCTTGCAATGTTTCCACATTTTGTAGTGTTACAACCTGGAACAGAGATGGACTTCACTGTGATTATGCAGTTGTGGTGGAAAAAAAATAGTTGTGATTGCATAAGTATTCACCCCTGTTGCTATGAAACCACAAAATTAGTTCTGGTGCAATCAGTTGCCATCTTACTTTGTTGAA
This sequence comes from Pangasius djambal, assembly GCA_022985145.1. Lineage (NCBI taxonomy): Eukaryota > Metazoa > Chordata > Actinopteri > Siluriformes > Pangasiidae > Pangasius > Pangasius djambal. The sequence goes on from CM040988.1 coordinate 19,269,720, forward strand.
TAAAGTCAATCTATGTATAATTGAAGTGCCATGTGATCTCAATATAAATACACCTATTCCTGGACATGCCTAAACGAATAGCATCAAGCTATTGAAAGCCAAGGTTATTTAATTAATAACCAAAAAAATAAAAATCAGTGGGCATATAGGAGAGCATTAGTCACAGAAGAGATGATGATGAGGCTTGTGTTTAAATGCCATAAGTGGCTTTTACCTCAGGTGAGGAAACTGATGTGCATGCTAAAAAAAACTCATTTCCCATTGTAAACTTATAATTCTTTCAATTTTAACAGTAATATAGTTTATCCATAAGTAGATCAGGTTATAAATGTAGAAGATGCTGGGGAATCTGTCAGTGGAACTGGAACGAAATCTTTAAATGCACCTTTAAATTTCACCTTTCACTTTTTGGGGTAAACAGACTTTCAAACATACTGTATTTCAGGAGAGCTTGTAGTTTTCAGAATTATGTATAGCAGAAAATATCAAAAATTGACCATGCGAAGGGTTTTCCCAGACCACAACACATATGTATCTCCAGTGTCCTTTTAACATGTGTCTAGCTGAAAGAAATATTGAAGGTCACATTGTTTCTATCTATCTGTACTTCTGTCTAAACATGCACATGGAGTCATTCTTTCAGCAAAATTGTTTTACGGTTCTCACAGTGACTCAGCTACAGGGTTAGGTTGGGGTACAGGGCCATAAATGCTAAACTGCCAGTAGGTTGCAGGTTATACTGCTAGTGAGGTTTGTAAAGCATGACTTTTGAGATTACTGTATAGACCTCAAACCCATGCCGGTGGTCTATTGCTTTTCAAGTGACATTTTAGTCTGCATGTCCTCTCTAGTATTATTCATAACGAAGAGCAGTGAAGTGCAGTCAGTTATGCCATGATGTACTTGCACATGTCTCAACACATCATTAGATAGTGTTAGATGAGGAAAGTGCATATTGCACTTTCTGTTTATGCATTAGTACCTATTTTTGTGCTACATATTAAAGAAGGGCATCTATAGCAGAAATATAATAAAAACAATTTTTATGAAACAATACATATAATAAACCCATCATTCTGTAAACTTATCTACAGTGTATACTTGTCTCTATCCATGCCTATATCTTCATTTAATATTTCTATTTGGGAAAAAAAAGTAAAAAAGAAAAGAGCACTTGTAATAATATTTCTTTTTTATAGCCTTTTTTAGTCCCTAGTTTCTTTTGTGACACCTAAATCTACACAGTTCCTTTTCAGGAACAACAAGCATGTCTAAATCTTCTGTTTTAAATATCAATTCAGCACCTCCACTAATATTTTATACAAAGTTATAAAACCCCTAGAACACCAAAGTTCCTACCTATAGGGATAAATTGTAGCAGCTGTGATTCATTCAGAGGGGTGCAGTGTGCAAATTTTCTAACAGGGCCCAGAATCTCTCAGTTTTGCCAACTGTACTGATAGTACAGTTTCAGAGTACATCATGTGGCCACAAAAGCCGTTGAGTACAGTATGCAAAGCCTTTCCTCTAAAATGTTTGGGGGAAGAGGAGTAGTCTGAAAAATCAGTGGACCATTCAAATCAGGAAACATTTTATGCATCATATGGTCTATTGTAATGCATCTCACTTCTACAAATTGTGACAGTTCCTAATTGACTTAAAAGAGACAAAATCTGCAAACAGAACTATTGTGAATAGCCAGGTTGAATGCAAATTAATAAACATAATCTAAAAGTGTGTAATATAAAATAAAGATAAAAGAAATTGAAGGTGAATTTGCCACTAATGTCAAATTTGCATTGCTTTCAGAAGCGGCTGCTGTTCTGTTTATCTTCCGTCTTATCCGTATAAGTACAAGGTCATATCTCGTTAGATTGTGGTAGTCGATTTTAATATATAAGAAGTTAAAATGGTCCTCACTTTCTTTTAAAGAGTAAAGGAAAGCAGCATTTGATGGCCATAGCCCCTAAGATGCCATTTCCTGTCAACTACAGCCTTATCAGCTCTTTCTCACCATCACACCATCATACACCACAGGTATACACACAGCTGATGAACAAATGGAAAGTGGTCACATAAGACATCTCACTTTTTTAGAACAAGCTGCTTGGTCTAGTTTGCATTTCTGAGAAATGCATGTCACTTTTCCAATTTATTAGAATGTATGTAGTCTTCCTTTTTGTGCTATCATTTTAAAATGAAATTGTATCTTAAAATGCTGTGTACATTACAAAGACACTCATCATGCAAGTAAGCTAATTAGCTACATTAATCACTCCTGTGTGTGTGCGGGTGTGTCTGTTTGTGTGTGTGTGTGCGTGCATTGTGCCCTGAGATGAACTGGCCCATCCAGAGTGTATTCCCGCCTCACACCTAGTGTACCTGGAATAGCATCTGGATCCACCAAGATCCTGACCAGGATAAATCTGTTACTGAAGATGAGGATGATTACCCTGGAATAAAAAAAAAAAAAACAGTAGTGAAAATGCTGATATACTGTATGTGTGGTGGCCTTTACAATGGGAAATGAGTTCTCACTTTGATTATAAACATCATCCATATCAGCCTCTATCTCATCTTAGGTCACTCACGGCATTTAAACATGAGCCCCATCTCTTCACTCAACTGATCTCTGTTGATGCTAACACCGGTGAAAGGAAATAATATCTGACTAATTCAGTCAGTCGTTTCTCTTGACTAAATTTCTTGTATTTTCATCAATCTTCATCTTCTTCTTCTTCTTCTTCTTCTTCTTATTATTATTATTATTATTATTATTATTATTATAAAACTGTATTTTGGTTAAAAAAATACTCAATCACTTTTGAGTGATTTATGCTAATGAATTAACTGTTTAAACTCATCGTATAGTCCAGACTTACATTCATCACTCTCATCTTTTCTATTAATTTTCTGTGCTACTAAATACTTCACAATAGTTACTGAATAACATGAAAGAAAAACGTAATAACCGAGGAACAATTGGGTAACAATGGGTTACAGCATCTTTGTTCTGACAAGACCATTCAATTAATCAGGACTATGTAATGCATGCTCTTCAGTTACTATTGCTGATATAACCAGACATGTGAAAGAAAAATAGTCATGTTTCTGAAGAAAGAGAGGGGGGCAAAGTTGCGGGAAGCCCATCTTCAGATTTAAATATTCAATATGTATAGCTGCAATACACATTTAATTTGGAGAGAGAGACAGAGAGAGAGAGAGAGAGAGCAATAGGTGAGTTTTTATATATAACATTTTAAATATAAAAACATTTTATAGAAACTGGCACACCAAATTAGTTATCTTCCAAATGAAAGGTGTGTGTGTGTGCATGTGTGTAGGTGTACATGTAGGAGTATGAATAGGAGATGAGGGGAGGTGAAAGTAATGTGACCATGGCTAAAGTCAACTTTTCACTAACATATATTTTACATCACTTAGTTTAGTTTATTAATTATTCAAGTTAAATTGACTAAAGCCCATCTCTGACCCATCTCTTTATCATCTCTGTAACATAAATATTATAGGTACATACACACTTACACATGCACTGTTTTTTCTTCTGCTTTTAGTAAAACATTAAAATGGGTACTTTGGGCTTAATTTTAGATCTTAAACACTGATCTGTGTCTAGAGGCTATGTTGTATATTATATCCTGTTATGTTTGCACATATAGAACTAGCTGATAAGATCTCACACACTTGAGGACTGGGCTGTTTTTAGATGAACAGGGGGATTTTAGATGCCTCTGTGAGGGAGTGTGCACTGTTCGAGAATCTCAGTAGGTTTCATTTGAGGCTCATCAGTGAGTCGTTTGACAGTTTTCCCTTTATTGACTATTTTCCATCTCTTGACATTTTCAATTTCTGGATTGTTCATCTGACCGTGAGTGGGCAGCTGAAAAAAATGAAGAATGGTGTAGTGTAGGTACAATTTAATGATTAGTATTTAAGGAAAGACTGGAAAAAGAATATAACTAGTGAAGGCAACTATCTCTCTCGCTCTCTCTCTCTCTCTCTCTATATATATATATATATATATATATATATATATATATATATATATATATATATATATATATGTGTGTGTGTGTGTATATATATATATATATATATATATATATATATATATATATATATATATATATATACACAATCTTTTTTATCTATATTTATCTTTCTTTTATCTTTTATCTTTGATAAATGAAAAGGTCATCACCAATTTTTCAACTTTCTGTTCAGCTAAAATACTTGTGAATAAAATAAAACACTTAGTTGTCATTAGAAATGTAATCTAATAATTATCTATCATCTTACTGTGTGATTATTGTTAACTACATCTCATTTAAGCATTTTGATCCACCTCATCAATCACTTATTGTGAGTATTGTTAGTTACTGATAGTAAGTTTCATTATGATTTTCCTCATTTTTGTTACTTCTAACTCTATAACACAGCCATGTTTGGCCAGGGTGAGACAGCATCACTTGCTCTCAATGCCTTTCAAACATCTTGCAGTCAAATGTACGTTATCTAGATTTTCATATTTTCAAAGCCTTTTAGGGAAATTTAAACTGGCATAAAAAAGAAATAATGATGATGGATACAAACCTAATTAGCCAGGCCCAATCATGAGCGAGATAGAAGTAACAAAAATGAACCCATGGCAAATGATAAGTTGGAAGTAACAAAATGACTCATGACAAGTGATAAATAACTTAGAACTTACAAAAATCACCCAATCCAAATGATAAATAGGTTAAATAAGGAAGTAACAAAAATGAGCTATGGAAAACGATAAATAAGGTGAAAGTAACAGAAATGAGACGTGCCAAAATATAAATAAGTTGAAAGTAACAGAAATGACATGTGACAAAAGATAAATAAGTTGGAAGTAACAGAAATGACACGTGACAAAAGATAAGTAAGTTGGAAGTAACAGAAATGACAGGTGACAAAAGATAAATAAGTTGAAGTAACAAAAATGATACATGACAAAAGATAAATAAATTGAAAGTAATAATCTGGAAGTAACAGAAATGACCCGTGGCAAGTAATAAGTTGGAAGTAAAAAAAAAAAAATGACACGTGACAAATATAAATAAGTTGGAAGTAACAGAAATGACATGTGACAAAAGATAAACAAGTTGGAAGTAACAAAAATGACACATTGCAAAGATAAATAAGTTGGAAGTAACAGAAATGACACTTGACAAAAGATAAATAAGTTGGAAGTAACAAAAATGACAGGTGACAAAAGATAAATAAGTTGGAAATAACAGAAACGATACGTGACAAGCGATAAATAAGTTGGAAGTAACAAAAATGACATGTTGCAAAGATAAATAAGTTGGAAGTAACATAAATGATCCATGGCAAGTAATAAATTGGAAGTAACAAAAATGACTCATGACAAGTGATAAGATTGAATGGATAAAAAATGACCCATGGCAAACAGTAGACAAATGCATAAATGATACAATAAAACAGAGTAACCAATAAAATGATAAATGATTATCGAGTCATCTGTCTAATGACTAATTTACTTTTAATTCACATTTATCTATTACTGCTTTATTAGTAACCATCTGCATGTTCACCTGCATGTTACTTTCACTCCTCATAACAGAAAGCACTTTTTGTGTCTAACCCATGTGACATATAAGCATTCATTGTTCATCCTGCTACAGTAGAATGCATTATTCTTCACCATGCAGTTTCTAAAGTGCTTTCATTTCTGTTTGTTTCATTAACTACTATAACTACTGTATGTGTTTTTGCAGATAATGTCTACTTCCTTCAGCTACATTAACACTGACTCAACGCTCTAACATTAGCTATGAGATGAATTGATCAGTTTATACTGATGTGCAGCAAATGGGCCAATCAGAGGCAGCTGGTGAGTGAGGGGAGGGGTTGGCCAGAGGTGGCCATGCTGTAACTCACCTACATTTAATCCTCCACCAGGCTAATTTCTGGGTAAAGCCACAACGCGCGCGCGTGTGTGTGTGTGTATCTGTACCGTCGCCCACTTCAGGACGTAGCCTGAACCTCGAATGCATCGGTAGGTCTCTCTTCTCTCTATCTGCTACTTGTTAAGTGAAAAACATCAGCTTAAAAGCTTCCGCGCAAGTGTCACACTGATTGTAAATGTGTGTGTGTGGAGAGCCTTAGTTTGCAGGCCTGGAGAGGATGTGTCATTGCTGAGAGGTTTTCCCCTTTTTACTTGTGGGCCTCTCTCTCTGTCTGTCTCTCTCAATTTATCTAACTCTTACTGTCTGGACCTAAACTTTTTTGCAGGTTTGGTTTTCTGTAAAAAGTTGTCAACCTGCCAATGACTTCTAATAAGAGCACACTGTGTAGACTTTGTTAGTCATTATAAGATGACAAACATGCAGTATAGTCTAAGTAGCGGTTATTATTACGAACATCGTTATGCGTTTAGTGATAATCATCTGTCAATATTCAGCAGTAGACTATTCACTCATTTTTATAGTAGCCATGTTATATAAAGTAGGAAATACACAACAGGTAAGTTGTCAACTAGTTTCTAATTAGCATTTTCAGTTGTAGCTGTCATATGTAGTAAATCTAGTTCTTAACAATTGTAGCGATTGTAATTTTTGTTTCCTATTGTTTCTGACATGAACTAAACTTAGCATGTTGACTTGACTTAGCAAATGCCTGTGGAGTTACATGTTTTAGGAGACAGTAGTTTGGTTCTATATTTGATGACATATTTGATGAGATAAACATATAAAATTTTACTCATAGGGCTTCGATATTGTTGCAAGGAAGATCTGAGATCTGCATAATTAAAATTCTTCATGTTTTTAATTATTATTATTATTATTATTATTATTATTATTATTATATTTTTAAATAATTTGACAATTCTTTGATGCAGCGCAGGATTTCACAGGCTTATTTCATTTCCTCTGGACAGTTGACATGATTAGTAAAGAGAATTCACATATTTTTGGCATGCGTACATATTTTAAACACATGCTTGTTCAATAATGGCCTTATAAACATACATCACTTTCGTAAAATCCGAGTCTGCATAATATATTTGTGCTAATTAAGGCATTATTTTTGCCTCAGTGGATTTTGAAAATGCATACATATATATATATATATATATATATATATATATATATATATATATATATATATATATATATATATAAGTGTGTATATGATGCTGCTAGAACAGATTTTTTTTTTTCACTGTTCACTTCTTGTGGACTGATGAATTCAGAAAGTAATGTGTGTGATACAAATAAATGCATTAAGAGTATTTCCATACGTAAGTATGCCATGCATGTCATACCATGCCTAAGTTTCAGTTAAGTACAAAAAATTTAATTCCTTTGTTTTCTGCATAAAAAAAGTAAAACATTTCATTATTTTTCAGTTGATCTACATAACCAGAATCCTATTTTTGTTTAATACTGTTTTTTTCTTTAGAAAACTCATTGCAACATGACCTAAATATTACCGCAACAGTGTTTAAATCAGCAGTTACTTTTTCTAGCAATTCAAAAGTTTGCATCCCAGTTTCCGTGTTGTAGTTCATTAATTTTAATGTGCCAAAGTTTCTACTGAACTAATAGTTGTATTTATTGCGTGAAAAATATAAACAGACTCAAGATATTTGCAGAAAGCAGCACAGACTCAGTGAAATCAGAAAAAGCACACAACCTAAAATAAAAATGTAACAACCTTTCACAGAGCTAAATAAGAGTATAAAACATATTATTGTATTTATGGGTGTCATAAACAATAATTAAAGACATAATTCAAAAATGGAAAAAAGTACCACTGAGATGGCACCATCAAACAGTGGGAAACAAAACTCAGATGTGATTAGTAATGTAATTTGATAACCATCTACCATTTTATTGTGTCATTTTTGTTACCTGTATCGTTTAAACAAGTATTTAATTAATGATGTAGTTTGAGTATTTTTGCGTCTTCAGCCTCGTTCATTATTTAGCGTGGGTTGTTTTTGTTACTTGCACCTCAATTTTGTTACTTCTGACTCTATGTAACAGAATTGTTTGGCCAGTGCGAGACAATGACACTTGCATATAAATAAATAAAGAAAGAAAGAAACTGAGAAGACTGTTGCAAAAAAAAGGAATACCCACAACACTACAGTCATATTTTCACCATGCATGAAGTCATCGCAACACATTTTGTTGTAATATTGTCTGAGTTTTTTTTTTTTTTTTAATAAACTGTAGCTACCTGCTTGCCCGTGCTTTTATTCTTACGATTTCTACTAAGATGCACAAACATGCTTTTGTTTGTACAGTTTGTTATCAATGTAATTTGCAAAATAAGGTATCACTTCACCACATATACTTTCCACCCAATCCAGTATCATCATCAAGAGCATCATCAAGAACAAACTGAGGGGGAGTGATCATATCTCTTGCATATGCTCTTGCACGCAGGTTTAGCAAATTCTTGAACATACTGAACACACGGGAGTCAATAGGCATAGTGTATTGTAGACAGCAGAAAGGAAATGCAGTTTTGTGCACTGAATTTTGAGTTTGGCAAATCAATTCGATATTCTCTGACTAGCATCAGTAACGAAGTACTGAACTTTGTTGTAAATCTACAGTGTCTACATTGCCAAATGTCAAATGTTTTACTAAAATTCTGTACTATAGTTTAATACGTATGACCATAGTTGTCGAAAACAGATAAGCATTATTTATTTCCTGTTCCATCCCAGAACATTATATTAAATTTAATTATATTAAATAATAAACTTTATTTAAACCCTGAACTTGACTTTGATTCATCTCAAGTATCCATTAGTACAGCATACAGTAATATGGGAAGTTTTTTTTTTTATTTTAACTCTTTGACGTATTGCCGTGTAATCAAAATGATGTACTAGTCAGCTCATTACAGTTACTACAGTAGATGTATATCTTAACCGACCTACTGTATCACCATTTTTTTTGTTGATCAAACAAAACTTGATGCTTTGTTTTATGAGAAGTTGTGTACAGGCATTAGTCATAGTTTCACATTCTGAGGAGATCTGTGGCTTTGGTCCGAGTTTTAGAGTGAAATTTCAAAGATGATGCAAAGTGTGAGTGGTGTTCTCCGGCTGTGACATGGCTAGACTTGTAGACAAACACCTCCTACAGTCTGTTTTAATCTGAAGACACGTCAGAATGTTGGGTGGGAGTTGCGTTTAACAAAGGCAAGACTAACAAATTGTCACATTGTCATCATTCCTCCTGGAGAACCCTTCTGTGTAGAACTGTAGAACTGTGCCAAGGTGTAGCTAAGTCATTCCTATCTGTATAACCCTTCAAGATCCATAGAAACAACCCCCACCCCCACCTGTTTTGTGTACTACCAGAAAAAATGTACCACCAGAGAAAATATCGGTTAGTGTTGATCATTCTCTAAAATATTAATTAAAACATTCATTAAAACATTAAGAGCCAATAAAGTTAGAGCCTATTATTTTTTCAGATAAATCATATGTAATTTGAGAGAATGGTGTTAGGATGTAGCTATGAAGCATTAATTATCCAAAGGACCTCTGAAGAACCCCTGAAGAGTTTAGGTGTGTAATTTGAGAAAGTAGTGGTAATATCATTCCACCTGGGGAACCCTTCTGTGTAGAACCCTAAGCTAAGAATATTTTCCTATCCATTTTTCTCTAGTATACTACTAGATGTACTAGACATGGTATGAGTCATTATTGTAAACCATTGTTAGTTAAAGATTGTCATCTCTAAAAATAAATGAATTAAATAATAGGACTCTACACCAATGGCATCACCAGGGACGCCTTTGCCACCAGCAGTTCTAGTCTAGTCCCTACTAATTTGTATGCCTCAAATTCCCTTAAAGCATTTGACCTTGCTGTGACCATGATCCCGTTTGGATCAATTCCGAAATCTAATGAATTCCTCTGCTGGTTGCAACGATAATTCCTTATAAAGCTGTTAAATATTCAACCACTCCTTCTTGAGATATTGCATTAATAGGAATCTCAGGGGACAGACTGATGGACGCATGGACAACCCAACAGCACAATGCCTCCATCACATAGCGGCAGAGTCATAATAAATAAACAAATAAATAAATAAGTGAATAACCCTTGAATTGTGATGTATTTCTTGCTCTACCAACTTGTACAAACTCCTCACTAACTCTGCACTAGCATGAGGATATCGTTATGATCAACTACAAAGCACACTCTGGATAATGGTGTCAGGACTGCAAACATAAATGTCTCCTCACACTCCTCACCTTTTTTTATTTCCTTTTCATTAGGTTGAATGGAGATTACCCAGCACATGATCCATGGTAATAACACTCCCCAGAATTCCTCTACCATTCTCAAGAATTTCACTTTCCTGTCTGTGCTGAGATGATCCGAATCCACAACCCCCACCCTCTGCCTTTTTTGCATCAGACTGAAATGTTTCTGAGGGCAGGTACATTGTGTGACACTGTCCTCACTGTGGAAGGTTACACTTTCAAAGCGCATGCACTGGTACTATCCTGGGCCAGCAAGACCCTTGAACGCCAGCTAATCAACCAGGATCCAGCTAAAGGCTACTGCTGCACTGTTGATGGTATTTCCCCACAAACTGTTAAGCAAATCCTTGACTATGTGTACAGTGCTTGTGTAGAAGTTCCAAAAGGGGACCTTCCAGATTTGCTCAGGGGAGCTCAGCACCTGGAGATGCAGTCACTTATGGAGCAGTGTGAGTTGCAAATGGGGATCCAGGACAGAGTTAAAGGTAGAGAAGAAGAGAGGTCCTCCCCCGACATTGACGTAGGAGAACGTGATTCAAGAAAAAAAATCCCCTCTTCTGATGAACTGTCTCTCAGTTCTTCTTTAGAATCTCCTTCTCTGACACACTTTGACCATGAAAGGTCACAGCGTGTCTCTAACCTGTCACCCCCACCACAGAAACCCCCCTTGTCCGTAACCGTAGCATCTCCCACAGCCTCCAGGGAACCCATTTCCTCTACTCCCTCACTGGCCCAGACCCCTTCACTCCACTGGCCCCCAGTAAACCCATCACGCCATATGATCCTTACCTATACCGACTTCATGGCATTCCAGCACATGGTGGCATGTTCATACCCCACACCAATGTACCCCTTCTTACAGCACTCTCTCCAGCTCCAGATGCCCTCATCTCTAGTGGGCTACACAGGGCTGCTTCATCCTCATCAACATCTTCTACGTTCTAGGCCTCTGGCTTTTGATAGTCCACTTGTTCCGGAGGTCAAACGGAAGACTGACCTCATCACTGCAGTGCTGCCAGAAGCAGCGTCACAAGAGAAAGAAAGGTACAACCACAATGAGTAAGAAATGTGACTATGTAGCTCCTATTTAACTATATGAAAATGGAAAATGTGATTTTCACATAAATCAGATAAACAACCAATACAGGAAATTACTAGTAACAATTGGTAACATTTTCTAAGAAGCCTGTATTTATGAATTATAAATATGCTTATAATGCTTCATAAGTTGGTAATGATTCCTTAATAAGCATTTCTATAAACACTAATAATTCCTCATGAAGCCCTAATAATGTGATATAATCTACAATTCCTTAATAACGTCTAATCATACATTTGTTATAAAAGTGTTCTTATTCATTATAATTCATTTATAATAACATGACTAATAATGCCTTATAAATAATTAATTATTAATTAAATTATTGATTGTGGGTAGGTTGAATTTATCTATTTATTTATTTATTTATTTAGTGTGGTGTATGTATATATATATATATATATATATATATATATATATATATATATATATATATATAGATATATAGATATATATTAATTAGACATGAATTATGTTTCACACTATATTAATGAGTCAGTATGTGTGTTTTTTGTAATTAATCTCGAGTACATATGTTATAATGTTTTATAATGTTTATAATTTATAATAATAAGGTTTGCAGTACAGACCATGGCATTATAATGAATAATGACACTTTATTATCAAGGAATTACTTATAGGACATTATAACAGCTTTATGAAGCATTACTAGAGCTTATAAAAATGATTACAAGGAATCAATATCAACCTATAAGGAATTATAAGAACTGTTGTAATGATTTTTTTTTCGTGACATATAAAGATCCATAAAAGGGCACAAATAGCAGATCTAACTGAATCTGCTTGTGTATTACAAAGATTCATTAATGCCTTTAAATATGTATTTTTTAACTTGTGGGTGAGTCTCAACCACAACTTATGTTACTGTATGAATATGTATTTACTGACACTGTCTTTCCAATAGACACATTTTCCTTAGCCTCCCCTCCACCTACACACAGTTAATCACAAATACCACTATACAGACACAGACAGCCTTGCTTCTTTTATACATTATAACAATGAAATACAAGTTTGATCATGAAAATTTGATTCGATTACTTGATACTAAAAATCTGCAAAATGTATGCAGAGTAGATGCTAATCGGCACTCCTACACGCTACTTGCTCAAACCTCACACAGGCACTGTACGTCAGTGTGTGAACCCTTGCACTGTACTGCCCACTCAGTTCCTTTGTGTGAAGTGTTATGGAGCAAAAAGTGCTATTACTATCAGGATGGAGAAACTGAGGGGAGATCCCTTCATTCCCCCTGATTGCCCAAATGGCAAATATGAAAGTCTCCTTTCATCTCCATCACAGCACAGTACTCTTTCAGTCTCATTTTTACCCACTGTTTGTTTCTTATATGCATACATTCATGAAGTGGTTTTCTGACAGCACTTGTTTCATATCAATTCATGATCAGACTAAATAAACAAACAATAGCTGAAACAAATATAGAAAACGAACCACAATGCCAGTGATAGCAGGTTGTGAAATGAGATGGTAGGTCGAAATTAAAATATCTGAAGCTATTAGCGAAGCTATTAGTGTTGAGCAATGTATTACATCAGAAGGTCTCGCTGATGGTATAATAAGAATGGTGTGGGCAATAAAATCTGTGATTTCTAATTTAAGTCTGTAATGCCCTACTGCATTGATTTCAGGTGTAAAACAAAAACATTTTCATTTTCATTCATACAAAAAAACCCAAACAAAACAAAACTCAAGGTTCTCTGTGTCCTTTTGTTTGATTTGTATTTTGTTTGGACAGTTTGCGCTCATTTTTTCTCATTTTAATTTCTCCACCACAGGCATTTTAGGGGAAAAATGATGATAGAAGTTTGCATCCATTACATCAACGACTGTATTTCACACATGCCTTCTCAATCACCACTGATGACGTTACGGATTGCGGTAGCAAAGTTGGTTAAAAAATATCAGGCCAAATGCGTATGAAATCTAGGGGGCATTTCACTCTGTGTAATCACTTGACACAACTGATGGGCTGCATGGATCAGTCTCCGATAGAAAGAAATCAGACCCAGTCTTGTATTTTTATATAATTCTGCATATTTTCTTATGAGCATTGGTAGTGCTGTTGCGCTTGGCTCCACAAAAATCCAAAATAATCTGCCTTAAGACATTTGTTAACAGCAAAAACTCTAATGTGGATTCCCATAAAGAAATGTTTATCTGTAACAGACGGGCAGGACCCTGCTAGTCCATTTATACCTTTTTTTATAGCTTTTTTTTTGCTAAATTTAGGTTGGAATTATTAGCTAATATTAGTCAGGTAAGAAATTTATCGTGGGTGGCATTTTTTTCCCCTCATTCTCCAGATTTTAATCTCTGTATATATATGACTGAACTCAATTACTATATAAATATATATATATATATATATATATATATATATATATATATATATACACTATATTACCAAAAGTATTCGGTCACCCATCCAAATGATCAGAATCAGGTGTCCTAATCTCTTGGCCTGGTCACAGGTGTATAAAATCAAGCACTTAGGCATGCAGACTGGTTTTACAAACATTTGTGAAAGAATAGGCCGCTCTCAGGAGCTCAGTGAATTCCAGCGTGGAACTGTCATAGGATGCCACCTGTGCAACAAATCCAGTCGTGAAATTTCCTCGCTCCTAAATATTCCACAGTCAACTGGCAGCTTTATCATAACAAAATGGAAGAGTTTGGGAACAACAGCAACTCAGCCACGAAGTGGTAGGCCACGTAAACTGACGGAGAGGG
>CM040988.1:19283998-19361784 GCA_022985145.1 Pangasius djambal
AAGAATGGTCAAAAATTCCTATAAACACACTCCTCAACCTTGTGGACAGCCTTCCCAGAAGAGTTGAAGCTGTAATAGCTGCAAAAGGTGGACCGACATCATATTGAACCCTATGGGTTAGGAATGGGATGGCACTTAAGTTCATATGTGAGTCAAGGCAGGTGACCGAATACTTTTGGTAATATAGTGTATGTATATACACACATGTGTGTGTGTATAGTCAGTCAAACAGCCAAAAAAAAGTTTTTCTACTTATAAAATACTTTGACATTTCAAATTTAAGAAAGCATAATTATATTTCTCAAACGACTTGGAATGTTTTTATTTGATCTTTTTAAGGCTATTTTCTTGCAAAGATCACGTCATGTAAGGAGGCAGTTAATAAACGTCTGCCTATAGGTGTCTAAAACCTTGCTAGCTAAGTGGGATTCCCTCACATAGTGAATGTCACAATTTGATCAAGTTGTTGATAGCGTGTCATAGCAAAAATGACATAAGCCTAATCAATTTAGTTTGTAATCAGATACCAGCTGTCAAAATTCACTTTTGGAGGTAGTCAGATTTTAATATGCTAGAACCTTACTTCTGGATGTGATACAAGCAAAAGAAAAACATATTACAGTTTAGGAAATTCTGTACCTACAAAATGACAAGAAAGACAAGAAAATGTCAAAAAGCCTGCTGACAATGTCAAGCATGATTTAGGCAGATGGGTGGAAAAAAAGCATGATAATAAATTTTCTGTGAAAGACTTTTTGCAGAACAGTACAATTGTATAGGTAAACGCTCCACATATCAATCCACAAGATTTATCATTTTATTTGCATGACTGTGGTGAAGTGTTACGCAACATTTCAGTACTCAATGTATTCCATAGTACTTCATCCTCTGGAAATGATATAAGAAAGCACATCTGACCCAAATGCTGCAATACTGTGCACTGTTAAAGCAACTGTTAAAACAGTTTTTATCTTAGATGACTTTTGCAATTATAAAATTGCAGCTTAATATTCAAACGGACATGTTTGGCCCCAAGGCTTACGCGCATGTAACTGTAATTCATTTCTGTGCAGGTGAGACTTTGTATTTGTTCTCACACTGGTCACAATTAGCTGTGGTCATTCCAACTGAAATACAAGTCTGAAATGCTATTCCATGCTATAAATAATACAACTAATTTCTACATATTTAGTCACCTCTAATTCAGTGGCCTGTTTTGCTGTTATAAGAGGAGTTTTATAGATTTTTAGACAGAAAATCACTCTCAAATTTGAGAGGCTTAAAAAAATGGCACATTGAACTCTGCCTTGTTTAAGTATATTTTAGACATTTCTTCTTCTATTATTATTATTATTATTATTATTATTATTATTATTATTATTATTATTATTATGCCTATTTACTTTTTTGTGGGGGAAAAATACACAGATGGAAGAGGTCTTTCTGCATTTAAACCTAGTTTTTAACTCTTTCCACAGGAAGTCAAAGGTGCAGTCAGATAAGGAGAGCCATTGTAGACACTGCAGTAAGACAATGGTAGAAAACTCCTGGAGACAGAGCACCAGGTCAGCATCCTCAGGTAAATGATACACACGTTTGTGCACATTGATTTCACACATGAGTTCCTAGGCTAGATAACATCTTATAAACACATAGATGAAAATATTTTTACATCTTACATATTTTTATTTTCTTACACTGAGTTGTTTAAGTATAAATAAATACTGCACCTTTGTTATTTTTTTTTTCCAAAGAGACTTAGAAATGAGTTTTAATACAACAAAAGCACAGATGTGTTAAAGGAGATGACAGTGAGGCCAGTGAGAGTTTCATTACCTGATCAGAAACAAGTGTAAGATAGTTATATGAAGAATATTGAAAGTTGAAACTGAACATGATAGTTGCAGTATCTGCTCATACTCTGGCATGCTGCAAACACTAGACACAAAGCATTCAGTAGTTACGCAGTATGATTTTATATAGGTAGTATTTAAAACAGTAGTTAATGCTTTATATTATTCTGCATTATATCACAACACACAATTCCATATTCGGTCCATGGTTGGTCAGAAGGTTTTGATTATATATATATATATATATATATATATATATATATATATATATATATATATATATATATATATATATATATTTAATATATATAGATGTATTATTTAGCAAAGAAAAAACATACAGTAGTTTATATTGAGATGTTTTCTGTAAGGAGATGTTTAAAATTTACAGAGGGAGCCTCCATTATCAGTCCTTTCTAACTGTTAGTAGGACTTCAGGACTTTGCGCTTTCTAGTTTCGTGGTAACATGACTAGCTGCATTGTTTTTGTCTCACTGACTTCGAGAGAGAAAAAAGAGGCTGATGAGGGAATGTCTGTTTTTATCTGCTATTACATAAGTGATAACTTGTTGCATGGATGATCCACAGCTTTAAACATAACTATGATGTGATAAGAAGTATGTCATGTTCATGAATACAAAAAATAATGTTGTCAAATTGTTGTGGATATAAGAGGAATAAAATAATTCAGGATGCACTGCTATAGGAAAAGAATCAACTTTGGGTGGTAGCAGGGGCTGCACTTCATGCATTACACAACCCTGTCGCTGATTATTTTCTAATAGCAGTACACCCCAAGTACTCTTTACTTATTTTGGTGAGGATAATCCAAGGTAACAGGGATTACCTTGGATTATCCAAGGTGACTAAAAGATAGATAGTTAGATAGATAGATAGATAGATAGATAGATAGATAGATAGATAGATAGATAGATAGATAGATGGATGTTGTGGCTCTCTCTTGTGGTACGTTGGTGCACTACTGCGGTTGCCTGACTGTAAACACTGTACAGTACTTTCCACATGCATACTGACAGTGCACACAACATGGAAACATTGCAGATGTCACCTTTCACACTCATATCACCCTCAACTCTATGTGTGCATGATGAATAGATTGAAATGTATATAAATTTTAATCTTTGCAACAAACATCCAAAGTGCAATGGTACTTTCACACTCTGGGGACTTTAATGTTTTTGTTTTCATCGCTTCCTTTCTTTCTTTTTTTTTTCTCTGTGTAGCATCCTGTGTGTGTGTGTGTGTGTGTGTGTGTGTGTGTGTGCACAAGAAAAAGAGAGGGACATTTCAAAAATAGGTGATAACCCACCAAAAGGTTTTATGTCATTCTTGCCATATAGTACAAAGTTACACCGGCATCTATCCATATGCTCGTAGTTCTCAGAAACTGTCTTGGTATCTAAACAAAGACAAAAGTGTTAACCACGTTTTTTTTTTTTTTTCTTCATCATTTGACTTGTGTGAGAGAGGATGTGGTGTGTGAGTGTGTGTGTGTGTGTGAGTGAGTGTGTGTGTGAGTGAGTGAGTGTGTGTGTTTGTGTGTGTGTTTGTGTGTGTGTGGACACATGGAGCAGTACAGAAGGTTGCACACTGAAAGCTGCCACAGGATGTGCTTATCTAAAAATGGGCCCCTTAGCACAGTATGGCAACT
This sequence comes from Pangasius djambal, assembly GCA_022985145.1. NCBI lineage: Eukaryota > Metazoa > Chordata > Actinopteri > Siluriformes > Pangasiidae > Pangasius > Pangasius djambal. Next base: position 19,287,524 of record CM040988.1, read on the forward strand.
TTGGAATGTCACTTCCTAGTTTTGATCACATCTCACACTTAACCTTAAATGTTGTACAGTGTAACACAAAGTGACCTACAAGCTGCCATTATAATGCTATAATGCTAACCTGTGAAAAAAAAAAAATCAATAATAATGTCAACTAAAAATTAGTTTGGCTCATGTACATGATCAAGTTTATCTTCACCATTTAAAGTCTAACTTTTATATAATTCTTGTACAGCAGCTACAACCTGTACTCACAGTACTTACATACAAACTACACACATTTTTTGTAGAGTAACATCTATATGTTGTTTAGATATTCAAATGAACAGAGTGAACAGATAATATGCGCTAAACAGATATAAATACAACTTCAAATAGGAGTTGCACTTTTTTTTCACAGGACACCTGCTTGAGAATAGAGGTGTGCAAAAGAGCACTAGAGATGCAACAAATAGGTAACACAAGCCGGAGGTTTTCGCCTTTATGCAGGCAAGCGGTCAGTTATGAAGCTTGTGGGTGTGAGGGAGTAGTCAGACTTGAAGCTTGCAAAGAAAGTTGCGGTGGCGTAGCAGTAGGGTCCATATATAATAATTAAAAAAAAGTTTAAATCCAAATACAGACATAGATATTTGAAGCACTAAACAGTTACAGATACAAATAGGGTTTCACCTCTAGCAGATATTATCACAATAAAAAAGTAATCCGTAACAGTGCAAACATCCTAAGTAGGTGCATTACAATTTACAATTGCATGTATAGTTTATTTGTAACCACACAGAAATTGGACACATTTAATATAAAGCGGGATCAAAAAGTTCAAATAAATCGTGCGTGCATGCTTAAAGAAATATTAGGGAGGGGGGGACCTACGTGAAAAAAAGAAACTGTGGAATGGATGGAAATTGAAAGGCTGATAAACAGATAGCTAAATATACAGACGTATAGACAGATAGATAGACCTAACCTGTATCGCATAAAGAAATAGGTTAGTTCAGGGTGGAAATTGGTGTTATTTGTGTCTGTTAGTGAACTGACCACAATGACCTGCTTATCTTTTTCCACTTATATGCCAAAACAAGTAAAATGCATTTTGAATACACAGTATTTTCATGATCTGAAATTACAAAAAAGAATAGTATAATGTATATACAGTACTTAGTACAGTGTTCTGCAATGAGCTGTGCCCAGATACTTAAATACTGTTTGTTTCCTTCAAGCCATTTTATCGCTCGATGGAGATGTTATTTAATTTCAAAATTCATCATCAGAACAGCTGCAGTTGTGGCCTGAGATACTCTCACACACACACACACTTTTTTGTCTCATGTGCGGCCAGCTCACAGGAATGGTGTTATTTCCACATCAAAGCATTGAGACAACTTGTTGAGCTCGGAAACATTAAGAAGCTTGTGTTAGTAGGGGAAATGGCAAGCTATAGTCATGAGATGACCATTACATGAGTAAACGCCCACCTTGGTTTGGACGTGTTTGACACGCGGTGATCGTGCTAGCCATGAGAGGCTGATAAAATTAAGTTTTAGTTGCAAATTTGGAATGATATAAAGACATACTAAAGTCACTGGCATGGATATACAATTAGCCCATCTCACCCTATGCACAGTTTTAAAAGTTAATAGTCTTTTCACCCATTAACTCCAAATAATTAACTGGCTCATTTATGAGGATGATAAAAACTATTGTACAAGTTTATTTTTTTTACAGTCAATTTTTGGAAATCAAATAAAGTAAAATGCACATTTTCATATTGTAAAACTTTGCATAACATTTTAACACTCTGAATTATTTCAAAAACAACAACAACATCAAAAGTAACTATAGTACATTTCCATGAGAAAATATTGTATACATATATATCCATCCTCCTACCACCCACAGCCCCCAAAAAACCAATGCACCATGGGCTGCAAAAAAAAAAAATCTGTAGATTAGAATCAGGAGGTCTTTTATTGAGTGTTTTTGAATGATTTAGTTTCTACATCAGTTCTATTTACTATGAAAATTGCCAAAACACCCAGGGTGAAAAGGCTCTAGACACTGCATGCAGAAGTATTTAGTTTTCATGTGCTTTTTGCATTCTTTGCTTCAGTGAGCTGGGGCCAGTGTTTCTCAGGGCTAAACCTGACTTCATGGGGTGCCATGGACACTGCTCTCTGCTTTAAAGGAGGTAAAGGAGCTATACATGCTTTGAAATGCAGAAGATCTTTATTTTCCAATCCTGAATTTTGATAAAGGTGCCAGACATCCACATTTGTCACATACAAAAAATGCAAGATGCTGGATGTACCACCATTTGGTCTTGCGGCTATGGGGATACATTGCATCACACTAGTCCATGAGATCCACTCCTCTCCTGTGTTTATTGTACAGCCTTATTGAAAATGGCCTGGGGATGTTCATCATGTATTTTCTTTCTTTCTTGCTCCATCTCTGGGCCAAATCCTGCAGACACTGACCAGCACAGGATGAAGCAATGTGGATCACAGAGCTGTCTAACCATCATGTGACAATAATTTCAGAAATGCGTTCCCTTTTCTTTGAGCTGTTTTTCATTTTGTAGTTTCAGCTGTGCTCCCATGAGCCTTTTTTGACATGTTCCTGTGTCATAAATGCCCTGTCGTTGCAATGTCTGAAGGAGTGGAATAGTACAAAAGAAATTTCCAAAGAACACCTTTGATTTTTCTTCTGGATGTCATCACAAAGGCACACAACTACATCTGCACACATTCCCAGTGCACTGACCTGACTATACCCAGCTGCACACTGGTACTCGAATCTATACGTTTCCAGAGGTTCCTGCTCTCACCAACACCTTCAAACTCCAGGGTTTGAAAGACTTATTTGCAGAGCAAGTATAAATAAAGAATATGCATTTTCACCAAAATATGCATTTATATTGAAAAATGACTAGGATGCATGATGTCCAGTTTAGTGGACGTATGGCTAATCGTGATTTGCTGCTTACACAAAATTTGACAAATATGACAGTTATATGGCTCCATAGATGTTACTTTTTGTGATCATATTTTATTTATGTACAAGGGTCTTTTCCTGTATAAGGACTTAACATAAATCCCTGAAGTATTTAGTGATTGTCAGCTGGAGTCTGCCATCTTTGTTCAAGATGTCTTTTATTGCACTTACAATTACTTGCCAGTAGGTGGTGATCTGTGGCGCTTTTTTTAATTTTTTTTTTATTTTCTTTTTATCTGTGGCGTTTTTGAGTAATGTCCACTAAAGAGGCTAGTATGCGACCTTGACTATACAAAATATTGACTTTTAATTATCTGTCCACTGGAGTGACCACCATGCATGAAAGGGTTAAATATAACGTTCCCACAGTATATTAAGTTGTAGGCTCAAGTTACACAGTTCATCACCACACTTTTCGTGTCTCATGGGCAAAACATAATGATTCATGGCCAGATACTTATTTTGTTGCCTCATAATATTACTTTGTGGCCTCATTACATTCATTCACCACCAGTGGCTCCATTTCATAGTGTATTGAATACCTTATTACCTGTATGTTTTATTTATTGACTTGTACTATGTGTCGCTTTAGTTTCTTGTTTATCCCTGAAGCCAGAGGACTCATGGTTGTGATGAGAGGAAATGAGAATAAAGCTAATTTCAAATTATAATTTGACTTAAAAATGGGAAGAGTGGGAATGGTTACTCGATTTCCAGAGATGAGCTGATATAATAATAAAAAAAAAGCCTAAAATAAAACTGACATATTTGTCAAAATTTGCTAAGAAAGGATATGAAACAATGGTGAAACTGGATTTTTATATTGTTTACAACCATGATTGTATGTCTTCACTGATCACACTTTCTCTTCGTTATTCCTAGGTTTAGAGGAGCTTCTTCCTGAGTGTAAGTTCTGTCAGAGGGGTACGAGAGAGAAGCGTTCACTGCGCTCACTAAGAAGGGGCCCCGGAGGAGAGAAACCCTACCAGTGCAAACACTGCAACAAGAGATTCAGTCTGAAACACCAGCTAGATACACATCTCAGGGTTCATACAGGTACAGCACATGGGCAAAAATGACTTCATCATTCTAGTTAGGTCCCCAGAATTTGTTTATACCGCTATTCCCCAAGTGTGATACTTTAGCTCTACTGTATTTTAGTGGGCTCCTTACTCTAATACTTATACCTTATATTCAGCTAAACTGTTTCATTTTCTGATGCTCATTTTCCAAGCGGTAGAATCCGTATCAAACGGAGACAGCTTGTTATAGTTGGGGGTCCAAGATATTTTTTATTATATATATATATATATGTGTGTGTGTGTGTGTGTGTGTGTGTAATATATATACATATATATATATATATATATATATATATATATATATATATATATATATATATATATATATATATATATATATATATATGTATGTATATATAAAATTAATAATATTAATAATTTACTCTTTTTTTTTTATTAATTTTACGTATGAAAATCACAACCCGCCATTATCAAATTTGTCATATTTTCTTATTGAGTAATTGTAGTTTTTAGCCTATTTGACTTGTCAATGAATTGGGATGGGTTTAATCAAAATCTGAATAAATCTAACAATAAAAGCAAGTAGCCTACAAATAATATATTCTATCAGGAAAGCACTATGGCTCTAATTAATAGACAAAATATTATTGTACAATTGAAATAATGGTCCTGAAATAAACTTGTGCTGAAGGGTTCTGTGACATTTATTCTGTGGCTACAAAATTTTGAAAACTCCTGGACATAGATATGTAAATAGAGAGAGCATTTAGCGTCAGGTGCTCTGTGATCCAGTGAATTCAAGTTTCTTGAACGAAGCATGTGTTTGGCCTCCCCTAGTGGGCAGAAATAAAAAAAAAAAAAAATATATATATATATATATATATATATATATATATATATATATATATATATATATATATATATATATATATATATATATATATATATATATATAAAATCAACAGCCTCATCAACTGTCAGAAAGTGCACAAATAATGCCTCTGGGCCTGATACACTCATACCAGCACTGCACACACTACCAAGTCAGAGTTACTGCTGTGCAGGGAATGGACCACCACTAGAGTAGTCAATTTTGTAGTCAATTTTTCACTGATAGACAGGATAGAGGGGGAATGACCAGTTATAAAGGGTGGGGTGATGCGAGAGGAGCAGAAGCAGAGTTACCCCAAAGTTGATTATTTTCCTATAAAGGCATGTTCAGTGTTTCATTCCTCTTAGACCACAGCAATTTGCCAACAATATATTTTTTTTCTGTTTATTAATGAATGTTTTATCCATTTAAAGTTATGTTTAATGCTAAGGAATGTCCATGGAGCAAGTAAGTTCCTGTTATCACTTACATTATAAAGCTATAAAGTCATTCACTCCAGCTTCACTTTTTTCTGTCTCTTTAAGTTAATATGTTGCTGTAATTTCTTTCTCCTTCATTCACTATTTTTCCAGGTGAGAAGCCATTTGAGTGTCGGCTGTGCGGTCAGCGGTCACGTGACTACTCTGCTATGATCAAGCACCTACGTACTCACGGGGGTGCCACACCATATCAGTGCACATTGTGTTTAGAGTTCTGCAGTAGCCTGGTCACCATGCAGAAGCACCTGAAAGGTCATCCAAGTCAGGACTTCCCCCCTAACTGGAGCCTGAGCAGCACCTACCTCTACAACTGCCATGCATAAGAGCCAGAACATTCTGACCAGCCAAATTCTCTCTGTGTTCAGGATCAAAGATAAAGAAATATTATAGTGTGGGGGGGCATGGTGGCTTAGTGGTTAGCAATGTTGGCTCACATGTTGGGGGTTCGAATCCCGCCTCCACCCTGTGTGCACAGAGTTTGCATGTTCTCCCCGTGCGTCAGGGGTTTCATCCGGGTACTCCAGTTTCCTTCTCCAGTCCAAAGACATGCGTTGTAGTGTGATTGGCATTTCCAAATTGTCCGTGGTTTGTGGGTGTGTGTGCTGTTGTGCCCTGCAATTGTCCAGGGTGTCACCTACCTTGTGCCCCGAGTCCCCTGAGATAGGCTCCAGGCTACCCTGTGATCCTGTGTAGGGTAAGCAGTACAGAGAATGGGTGGAATGGATGGATGGATATTATAGTATGGGCATAAGGGCATAAGACTAATAAAGAATATATATATTACTATATGCTATAGAAAAACATAAGAAAACTTTTCACAGTAGCAAATTTCAGGATCATTAAGAAAACAGTATAATGTACTGTACATAGCATGCTATGTTAAATGTTTTCATTTAACATGTTAAATGTTTTTCAGTTTTCTTAGTTTATATGTCTGCTCAAACTGAATGGTGTTCTTAAACAAAAATATTTAACGAAGTACCTTAGTACAGGCTACTCACAACAATATATTGATCAGTTCAAATAAAAGATTGAATATTAAGTTAGGATATTGTATATACAGCAAGAGAAGAAAGAAAGAAAGAAAGAATCATTTATTTCAGTATCATTCAAAGTTTCTTAATAAATAGGACATTGTGGATAAGAGTCCTTCATCAGCTGCATCTGTGCAGACAAAGCACTTTTGAAAGTTATAGGTACTGACTGAATTGAATATTTACAGTATATATGAAATGCATTTTGTGAATTTTGCTGCTTTAAAATGTCTTAATATGCAATTTATATGCAGTAGCTCAAAACCACCAGGTTAGTTTATTTGTCTTCATGAGACAAACTATTTCTTTTGTTATTATACATTTCACAGCAGTGGCATGAAGATTTTTCTCTAGCCCATTGTTGCTTTTTCTTAGCACTCAGGTCATGCATGAGATATATTCATGGCTTTTACAATTAACGAATTAAAGCATTATAATTACTACCAGAACATGTATTTGTGGTAAATTTAGTTCCCCTTTATCGTTCATCTTTCTCCTGATTGGTAAGTTGTTGCCCACTTGTGGTTGTTTTTAAACAATACAAGTCTGAGATATGTTTGTTCCAAGGATATCCTGTGTGAAGCTGACTTCAAATTTAAGACAAAGGAGGGAGAATCCACCCCATTCTAGAGCTATGAATCCTAAATGCCCTCTTACAACTGCCATTCTGTCCACCATATAAATCAGGTTTATACATGTATTACACACATTAACAAATACTTCAAGTGTCATTTATAAACATTTCATTTCATTTATAATGTCAAATTCTGAATATCGAATTTCATGTCTATAAATGATGCATTCATGAAAGTTATCAAAAAGGTTTACCAGCTTGTTTACTGGTCATCACTACAGCAAGCCTAGTCAGTGAAATCAGCAGTACTAGAGTTATAATGTCATGCTGTGACTGAAACCAGCATTTCTGCCAAAGCTGTTAATGTTACAGTATATAATAAATAAACTTATCAACCTATCAGATCTTGCAGATGTGACTCCATCCAGTCCATTATGAGGAAATGATAGCCAGATGGAGGGTCACTGACCATGAGCTTTGGGGAGCACAATAAAGAGGCTCTGCAATCAAAGTTTGCGTTTACACTTGACTTTTATTTCTTACAAAAAAAAGTGCTGGCCAGAGCAATTTTTGTGCTGATATGAATTTAAAAAAGGCACACTGAATAGCACGTTTACTGGTCCTAGCTAGTATTGGCTAATTAAATTGCCTAGCTTGCAATTTAGAATAGATTTATTATTATCTGTAATAAAATTTGTTATGGCAATGATGAGGTTGTTTTCCTTTAGAGGTAGAAAATCAATAGAAGCGGAGCTGCTTGTGAATCTTAACTACATGCAGCCACAGTTAAAATGTGAATCAACATTGCATGCCATTGAATATTGCAATGGTAATCTCCTACCACTGCGTTTAACTTGATGGGCAACAAACCAGAGCAGTAGCTGGCATGAAGCAGAGCTGCAGACCACCCTAGGCCTGGCCTTCACTAACAAGAATTTTTTTCCACACCACACTGTCCTCAATGTTTATGAACTACTCCAGCTTAGTAAGTGTTCTTAAAAAAAACAGAGCGAATTAAATAGAACTTATCTTTTACAAGAATTTAAGTTTGGTTAATTGAAAGGCACTGCTTTTTCAAATGTATTGTACTGCTGAGATCCTAAATCCATTTATAGAAGCAATTTCTGTATAATTGGTAATTATACAGAATTATACTTTACTTTGTAAAAATGTATTTTCTACATAAAAAAGTCTATAAAGAGCAACAAACAGCACTAAACTAAACAAAATAAATATTTGGTTTGATAACCCTTCATCTTTAAAAACACATCAGTAGTTTATGGTACACTTTATACAGTTTTATAAGGAAATTGTCTGGTAAGCATCTTGGAGAATCTGCTATAGTTCTTTTGGAGACTTTGACTGTCACATTTGCTTCTGGATTTTTGTTGATGTTTGCTTGCTTGTTTTTTTTTTTTTTTTGTTTGTTTTTTTTTACCTGAAAAAATGTATAATACATGTTACTTTATTTAAAAAATATTTATTTATTATTATGATTATTATTATTTTGGTTGTAAAACTAATGTTTGGAAATCAATTTTTTTAATTGACCCAATAATGCAGAGATTATAAAAAGAACATCTAAGACAAAAAATAGTATAAAACATTAGGGTGTCTAAGGCTTTTGGACAGCACTGTATTTCACAATGTTTTGCATATTCACATGGGATTAATAATCTCTGTACCTATTATTGTTATGTTAATTAGTAACTGCCCTGAAATAACTGTGAGAATAACAGTTGCTACTGTTCCAGTAGCAACGTGTTTAGAAACAATAACAAAACACATGAGAACAATTAGACTGCTCCCTGGATAATAAGCTCAAAACACTGAAGACAAGTAAATGGACTTTAATGTGTATAAATTTCTGTTGATCACATCTGTTGATTTTGCCTGAGGTTTGAGAAATATGCAAGATAATGCCATGCCCTAGGTTAAAAAAAATACAAAAATGTCTTTCTTGCTTTTCTCAACAGCTGTGCAATGCTGCTTGAAACACTAACTGTAGCACAAAAGGGTACACATTTGGCACATGTATCTAAAGCAATGTTCATAAAACAGAATCCAATCAAAGTGAAAAGCTGTGAAAAGTTTTGATGACAAAAAAGTTCTAAAATACTGACCAAAAGAAAGTGACATTTGCAAGAAGAACAGCCTAATATAAAAGTTACAGTATGGTTTGCTGAGGACAATGATCTGTATATTAATGGAGCATTTTGAGCCTTTGGTTCAAGGGCCTCAGTGGCAATTATGGCCTTTTCAGAGGAACAAATAGAGCTGCTTATAAGATCCATCCTGTTCACAGCTGGGTAATACTAATACTCAAAGCTCTGTACAGTGACCATAGCATAATTAAATTACTTTCTAGTCCTCTTGGGTGTTCCTTGACCAAGTCACTGGCAACTAATTGAAGAACCCTTGGCCCTTTAGTCCCAGTAGGCCAGGACAATGGTTTAGCCCAGTATGAGTAGTAAGTGATATAAGTGGCAACCACCACCACAAACCAGCTTTTCAGTGGGTAACAAGTGCCTCCCAAACCAATTTGCTAGATTCCAGTCTCTAACATACTTTCTCAAATCCATATTCAAATGAGTATAACATTATTATTATTATTATTATTATTATTATTATTATTATTATTATTATTATTATGTTGAGGGAAAACATTATTTTGATGTCAATAAAAATTATTAGAAACCTAGGTCATTTAAAATGTCTCGTCAAAGTGACTGGAGCTGACCAAGTTTATACAATCATTCAAGGAGTTTAATCTGTTCATGAAACTTTTTTTTTTACATTAGTGGCTGCCTTGTCATGAGAATACAACTAGACCAGCTATTTTGTTAAGGTTATTTTTACATTCCATGGAAACAATAGTCCAGATGGTCCCTGCATCTGTATACTAATTTTTAGTTTCATATGTCATGCAGGTAAGATGCTTGGTTATGCTAAATTACCCCAAGGTGTGATTGAGTACATGAATGTGTGTGCATGTTGCCTGTAATCTGCTGTGGCCTCATCCAGGGTGAATTCTCAGGCCTTGCACACAGTGTAGCTGAGATAGGCTCTGGATTCACGATAACCCTGACCAAAATAAAGCTATCACTGAAGAATCATAAGAATAATGAATTTAGATATGCAATTCAAATTGTTGCAAGTTGCTGCAACTAGGCAAAGCAAAAGACTTATACAAGTGGGCATAATGCAGTGACCCCATAATACATGCTTGAGGCATGTTACAGGGTGACTACACTTTCCAACAAACTATGTATCAAAATCAATTAAAGAAAACAGCCCACAATGGTCCAGTGTCCATGTCTTTATGCTATTCTTTTGTTTGTTTTATAATATTTTTACATTTATTGCACACATTCTCAGTAAGAATTACAATAGAAAAGAAATAGCTCTAAAACAAAAAAATATCTTATAGCTTGCCAACATCTTAAGGTATGTACTATATTTGTGTTTTATTACAGTAAAGGTTTTACAAAAATAAAACTAATAAGATTATTTGGATAACCTTATCTCAAAAAAAAAAAATGTTCAAACTCAATCTCAAGGTACCCTATCCCAGTGGCATTATTAGCAACATTGTTTATTAGTAGATAGTCCACATACAAGATAGAAACTGGAAGACTGGGAACATGTCCCTAAAGGTCAATTACTATTTACCTATGTTAATAGGACCTCATTAATGGAATTCCCCATTTGTCTCATTAATGAAAAGCTTGTATTAGGATGATGTAAGTTTTGCTAAAAATGTCCCAGAAGACAAGAAAAGCAACACTTGTGGCATGATGGCATAGGTTGTTAATTTTGGTATTCTGAAATTCAAGGTTATTATTTTAATATAGATGCTTTTCTGATATCTGTGGCCATCAAATAGATGTGATTGTTTTTAAGTCTTGAACATTCAAACGCTTATTTAATTTATTTCATTATTTCATTCATGTGTGTGCATGATGTCCTGTAGTGAACTGGCATTCCATCTAGTGTGCATTTCTGCCTCAGACCCAGTGTTACACGGGATAGGCTCCAGATCCACAATGACCCTGACCAGGATAAATTGGTTACTGAAGATGAATAAATAATTATCTGAATTAGGGCTGCACAGTGGTGCAGTGGGTAAAATTGCAGCCTCGCAGCTACAGGGCTGCTGAGCTCAAGTTATAGTTTGTGCAGTTGCGCATATTCTCCTCGTGTCAGTATGGGTTCTTCAGTTTCCCCTTGTTGTCTAAAAAACATGCTAATAGGTGAACTGGTTACTGTACATGTCCCCTAGGTATGAATAAGTGTGTGAATATGTGTCTATGGTTCCTTGCAGTGGTTTAACTAGGTGTTTAACACATCTAGATGTAAATATCAGGAAATGAAAGCTGAAATTCTGATCTATTGTCCCATATTCATCCTTTGATCTCAAACGCAAATCTCTTCAGTGTATAGCAAAAACCATAGAATTGTTCCAAAACTTTCAGAGGGGACTGTATGTGTGAATGGTGCCCTGCATTTTTTTCTTCATTTACTTAAACTTTGTGAATCCCTAATACTTGGTAGAACCACCAATGGCTGCAATCACAGCTGCAAGTTGTCTAGGGCAGGTGTCTACCAGCTTTGCCAACTGGATTCTGATATTCTTCCCTATTCTTCTTGGAAAAATTGTTCAAGATTTGACAGCAATCTGCACAACATGATGCTCCCACCATAATGCTTCAATTTGGAGATGGTATTCTCAGAGTGATGAGCAGTGCTTAGTTTTCGCTAAACATAGTGCTTTGTGCCAGGGGCAAGATGTTAAATTTTGGTCTCATCAGTGCAGAGAATATTTTTCCACGTTTGCTGAGTCGCCAACATGGCATGTCATATGCTTTTTTGCTAACTATATTATTTTTTCCCACCACTTTGATCCCAGTGGCTATTTTGTGTAGATTCTTAATTAACAAATTCATATATAAATGAAAAAAGTCAGTTAGTTTCACATTGTAACACTACGAAATGTGGAAAAGTTCCAGGGGCACTGTCCTGGCTCAGAGAAGAAGCTCCTCTCTCTTTTGGAATCAGCTAGAATATAAATTATGTAGATCACCAACGTCTAGCCAATCAATACAAAGAAAAACTATGTTGCCTGTCAATTCAGAAAGGTCTATTTTTTCCTAACATTCGACATACTGACTTATTGTCAGTATTACTGCAGATCTTAAGCAGCTGTTTATCCTGTTTCATCACTGGATTTTTGTTCTATATGTTTGCAGTGTTCTGCAATGAAACAATTTTAGGAGTGATTGTTACTCAGCAAAGCCTTCATAAACCAATGTTTTATATTTTCTTCAGTCTTCCTCTGGCACACCTAATAGGGATCACATGTGCACTTCCAGGGTGCTTGTGGATATTGTAACCCAACAAATATGGTCTATTACCCAATATGTGTCCTGCGGGGCTTTTTGCTACATTTGAATGTGTAGTGTACTTTTTATTCTGGCAGCCATGTCATTTGATCACTACATAGCAATTTGTAAGCCATTCAGAAATAACTCTATAATGGGTCCATACGCAGTTGGTGGTGTCATAGCTCTGGCTTGGGGACTTCACATAACCTTGATTTTTGTGTTATTTGCCCTTCAGGCAAGATTTCCAAAATGTCAGACTTTTATTCTTAATGTTTTTTTGTGATAATGCATCCTTGCTCTGACTCTTCTGTGGTGGTGACTTTACTGTGAACAATATCTATAGATTATCTATAACTGGAGATATGCAGGGAATAAGCATGACCATTCAGTTATTCTCCTATGTACACATTCTTAAAGCCTGCACTCCCCACACACAAACAGACGCTAGAATTAGGGCTGTAAACACGTGTTTAGCACAATTAATTACATTTGGCCTGTATGAAATACAGTAGTTTCTAGTATTATGATACTTTCATATTGTTTTCAGAATGTACAAAAAATATGTGGTATGTTGACTTTCACATTCCTTCTAGTTATCAATCCAATAATATATGGAGTGAAAACAAGAGATATTAGAAAAGCCTTCTTCACAATGATTAATAAAAAACATAAGTTTGGATTCACAGAACTATGACACAAATAATATATGAATATGCAAAACATTCAACTCAGTTGTGAGCAACACATAAACTGTAATGTCCTGTGATTTTATTTGGCAAATACACTATGCAAGGATAATTACATACAGTATAAATTCTGCTATCCTTATTTGTCTTTGCTACAAATGACAAATATAATATCCTAATCAAGAGGTCTGTCAGAATATATGAATATATGAAAATTATGTGTCAGCTTCATTCCTTAGGCCAAAGAAAGATGAAAATTAAACAAATTGCTCTATTTTTAATGCAATTATTGTCTATGAATTAAGATCCTGGTAAGAACAACTACAAATTGTAGAAATGATACAGTCATTAATAATGAAAATGATCACATCACACCTGTATTAATACCACTTCACTGAAAATCATGTTCATTTTAAGCTCAAGTTATCTGCTTATCTGCTGAACCTTCTCATTCAAGACTAAAAGAGTGTTCATGCTGTGAATTACTATTGTAACTATTATGTGGGTTGTGCATCATCATGTTGTATCTTGCACAGACAGATACATTTATATAATTTGTATTTTTATTTGTATCCACACTGTATAAAAATGTCCTGTAGTATGTACAGTAAATTACTGGCAATTAGGTAGCCAGTAAGTCTTTGTAATAATTAAAACCTACAACTGTAAAACTATATTTACTGCAATTGTCACAGTTTAAGAAAAGTATGATAATGATGGAACATGCAGTACTATCACTGTACAGTACTCTCAATCCAATTCATACCATAAATGACTTGTGTCTTACTTTAACCGTCTTTACTGTAAAAACTTGGAATAATCATATTTTACTGTATGATACTGGCAGCATGAATTTCCAGTACAGCTTCAATTGCCTCAAACTGCATGTAAAAAAATTAAATCACTAAAATCAATCAAAATTAATAATTTATTTTACTTAGCTATTTTTGCTTTTCATATATGCAAAACACAATGACTTCAACCCACTGACAAAATCAGCAAGTAAGCAATAAATAAATCAATAAATAAATAAATTCTCATTATACAAGAACATCATGGCCTGGCAACCCTGAAGATTAAACTGTTCTTACTAGCGTCCTCAATTGCACACTAAAGAAAAATGCATAGCATAAAACATAAGTGATCCTGAATTACATTTATGTGAACACTTATGCAACCAGTTAGCCAATTTAGCTTGATAATTAGCTTCATCTCACTTTCAGCTTCAATTTGAATTAGCATACAATGTATCTTACCTAACATATATAAACCTTAAACTAGTTAGCATTACCCTCTTTATAGCTGTTAAGTAACAAGCATTGCAAAGTATTAGAATAAGTTTGACAATTTAATGCAGTATAATGTATAGGATAAAGTACAGTGTAACATTTTCAAAATTTTGAACTGATTTGGAAGATGTTCAAACAATGTGAGGCAACCATGAGTCACATAACACCATCACACTATTCTGAATTTTATTATTGAGTGCCTTCAACAAACATCTTGCAGTATAAAATCATAAAAAAAACAAAGCGCTGTTCCTCTTACCATATGTACATAATGATGAGACATCTCTTTATTGGGCACTCTAGCATACTGTTCAGTTTTTGATTTTAGGTAAATGTGAATCCATGTGCAAGATGCTTTAAATACAGTAAAATAGTCAAATGCACACAATTAAAAATGTAAAACACAAAATGTCTTCATATATAGTAAAAGGAAAAAAATCACAAGCAAACAATGGCAACAGAGACTTGCATTGGCAGATGGAGATAAACAATCCACAGTCAAAAAAAAAAAAAAACACTATAATCCAAAGAAATTATTAATAAACAGCACATGAGATTACTCAGTGACCATGGTGACAATAAATACTCTAGGGAGCACTACCTGTGTTGGGCAGATGGGGCTTAAACATGGGCTGGTGTGACAGACCCTTGTCCCAAATAGAAGTATAGCGTTGCCAGATCAAATATAAATAAAACTGAAATTTTATCAGAAGGGGGTAACTGTAAGAGATAGAAAGAGGCTGAGGTTCCCCCCAAGGCAATGGGAGGAGGAAGCTCATTCTACATGGCCATGTCTAGCTGCTAGATGATGAAAAGACTGCTGCTTTGAAAAAGGAAAAAAATCAAGAATAAATTCAGTTGGATTTTGTAATTAATAACCAAAGAAATCATGGCTCAGACATAAATATATAGAGACCTTACATAAGTCATTCCAGAAGCTCTTTTAGCCAAGCTATCAAACAACTGAAAATGATGGTGGCCCAAAAGAAACTGGCATGTATTATATAAATTCTGTAATATAATAGACACAATTAATGTTCTCTAAGCGAATGTGTGCAAATCAATTTGCTATTGTAAGTTACACATCCAAAGTCTGAGATAAAGTTCTACTCAGTTTCAAGTAATGACTGCTGATATCCTCTGGTGACATGTGAGTCTCTCACATGGTCTTTGGAGGACATACTGTAGATGCATATAAATGTACCATGTCATTGTCCTCTATCAATACAACTAGAAGATCTTTTACAGGGTAAGGCTAATGTAAAAAGAAATAATAATTGCTTGACAGTAATTGGATTGATTTAAATAATCAATATTGTGAATAGGGTGTCATGATAGGGACATGTGCACATTGGCAATTCAGGAACTGATATTATATTTTTATAATTTTTTTTTTTCCCATAGATTCTGAATGGAACTACAACCCTCAAATGACACATTTAGTTTCACCCTACAAATTGCCACATTTGATGTCTCGCCAGAAGTTATTTATCCCGTTTTCTTCACTGGAACTTTGATATATTTTTTTGCTGTATTCTGTAATGTAACTATTTTAGCACTGATTGTTACTCAGCAAAGTCTTCACAAACCAATGTTTTACATTTTGTTCAGCCTTCCTCTGGCAGATCTAATAGGGATCACATGTGCATTTCCCAGGGTGCTTGTGGATATTGTAACCCAAACAAATGTGGTCTATTACCCAACATGTGTCCTACAGGGCTTTTTGCTTCATATGTATGGAGGTAGTATACTTTTTATTCTGGCAGCAATGGCATTTGATCGCTACATAGCAATATGCAAGCCACTCAGATATAATTCGATAATGAATCCTTACACAGTTAGTAGTGTCATTACTCTGGCTTGGGGCCTTGATTTTGTCATGATAGTTGTGTTGTTTGCTCTTCAGGCAAGATTTCCAAAATGTAAGACATTTATTGTTAATGTGTTTTGTGATAATGCATCTTTGCTTCAACTGTCATGTGGTGGTGATGTTACTGTGAACAATATCTATGGGTTAGGAATAACAGGATTTATGCAGGGCATTAGTTTGATCATTCAGTTATTCTCCTATGTACAAATCCTGAAGGTCTGCCTTCATCACACACAAACCGATGCTAGAATTAAGGCTGTAAACACATGTTTAGCACAGGTAATTTCATTTATTCTGTATGAACTAGTTACTACTATTGCAATACTTTCATATCGCTTTCAGAATGTACACCCCAATACACGAAAGATATGTGGTATGTTGATTTTCACATTCCTTCCAGTTGTTAATCCAATTTTATATGGGGCAAAAACAAGAGACATTAGAAAAGCATTCTTGATAATGTTGAAAAAACGAAAGGTTATGTTCACTTAATAGAGGCACAACAGACATTACTTTAAATTTTAACTTTTAATAAACAGTAGCTTCAATAGAGAACATTCAGTTTTGTTTTACCTGATAAAAATAACAATTTGCAATGGATTTTGACTTCTATAAATGTCTCATTCAACCAATATTTAAAAAAATGCCCCAGCAAAACTTTCAAACGAATGTTTCACATTCTTTTAACAGGCGTCAATAATGTGTGTGTGTGTTTAATGTATATACTACATCTTATTATATATGTTCCAAATAGATCAGATTTAAAAAAATAGATAAAAGAAAATTTTAAATAAAATAATTTGCCCATTCTTTGCATTAATTGCCTAGAAAGTAAATGAAAATATTTAATGTTTTATAAAATGTCCAATATAGAATTGGATGTACACATATACGTCCACTTTATACTTATTGTTCTCTTGATTGTTTCCCATTTTGCAAATATTATTATACTTTACATATACCTTCAGAAAACATTCTTTGCTTTTCCAGCATCTTTTGCACATTTGCCCACTTTCCAACAGTGGCTATATTATGTTGAGATCCATCTTTTCACACGTAGGATGACTGAGGGACTCATACACAACTATTACAAAAAGGGTGAACATTCATTGATTCTCAAGAAGGCAACATATTGCATTAAGAGTGTAAAATTTTGAACAGGATGATTGGTATAAATTGTTATTATTTTGTCTTCTGGGAAATGTTTAAATATCTTATGTAGCTTCTCAATGGCAGTACTAAATGAAAAAAAAAAAATCTTAAAAGAAAATAATAACCATCAAATAATCATATAGACACTGTTGGAAAGGGGTCAAATATGCAAAAGACCTGGAGGATTTTTCTGAAGAACAGTGGGCAGTTCAACTGCTCAGGACAAACAAGGGACTCATGAACAACTATCATGTAGCATAAAAACAGTCCTGTGATCATCCAGGTAACAGCACAGTATTAAGAATCAAGAGTATGTAAACGTTTGAGCTGGTTCATTTGTATAAATTCAGTTATTATTGTGTCTTGTGAACTATATGTAAACATCTGGTATGTGAAATAGCTTAATCAGTGCAGCACTAAATAAAAAAAACAAAATGCGATTTTTATGATTCTCTTTCTTTTTTTTAATTATTAACATTTTGCAGATTCTGCAAGATATGTAAACTTATGACCCCAACTGTGTGTGTATATATATATATATATATATATATATATATATATATATATATATATATATATATAAATATTATATTGCCAAAAGTTTTGGGACACCCCTCCAAATCATTGAATTCAGGTGTTCCAATCACTGACATGGCCACAGGTGTATAAAATCAAGCACCTAGGCATGCAGACTGCTTCTACAAACATTTGTGAAAGACTGGGTCGCTCTCAGGAGCTCAGTGAATTCAAGCGTGGTACCGTGATAGGTTGCCACCTGTGCAATAAGTCCGTTCGTGAAATTTCCTCACTACTAAATATTCCACGGTCAACTGTTAGTGGTATTATAACAAAGTGGAAGCAATTGGGAACAACAGCAACTTAGCCACGAAGTGGTAGGCCACGTAAAATCACAGAGCGGGGTCAGCGCATGTTGAAGCCCACAGTGTGCAGAAGTCGCCAACCTTCTGCAGAGTCAATAGCTACAGACCCCCAAACTTCGTGTGGCCTTCAGATTAGCTCAAGAACAGTGCGTAGAGAGCTTCATGGAATGGGTTTCCATGGCCGAGCAGCTGCATCCAAGCCTTACATCACCAAGTGCAATGCTAAGCGTCGGATGCAGTGGTGTAAAGCACGCCGCCACTGGACTCTAGAGCAGTGGAGACGTGTTCTCTGGAGTGACGAATCACGCTTCTCTGTCTGGCAATCCAATGGACGAGTCTGGGTTTGGCGGTTGCCAGAAGAACGGTGCTTGCCTGACTGCATTGTGCCAAGTGTAAAATTTGGTGCAGGTCTTATTATGTTTTGGGGTTGTTTTTCAGGGGTTGGGCTTGGCCCCTTAGTTCCAGTGAAAGGAACTCTTAATGCTTCAGCATACCAAGACATTTTGGACAATTTCATGCTCCCAACTTTGTGGGAACAGTTTGGGGATGGTCCCTTCCTGTTCCAACATGACTGTGCATCAGTGCACAAAGCAAGGTCCATAAAGACATGGATGAGCGTGTTTGGTGTGGAGGAACCTGACTGGCCTGCACAGAATCCTGAGCTCAACCCGAGAGAACACCTTTGGGATGAATTAGAGCTGAGACTGCGAGCCAGGCCTTCTCGTCCAACATCACAAATGCGCTTCTAGAAGAATGGTAAAAAATTCCCATAAACACACTCCTAAACCTTGTGGAAAGCCTTCCCAGAAGAGTGGGCCAACTCCATATTAAACCCTATGGATTAAGAATGGGATGTCATTAAAGTTCATGTGAATGTAAAGGCAGACGTCCCAAAACTTTTGGCAATATAGTGTATATACATATATATAAATAGTATGTTTAGGGTCATTATCCACCTGCACTGTGAAGCGGCGTCCTATCAGTTTTGTAGCATTTGGCAGAATGTGAGCAGCGAATATAGCCCTATGCACCTCAGAATTCATCTTGCTACTTCTGTCAGCAGTCACATCATCAATAAACACCAGCGAGCCCGTTCCGTTGGCAGCCATACATGCCCATGCCATAACACTGCCTCCACCATGTTTGATCCATGGTGTGGTATACTTTTGATCATGAGCTGTTCCTTTCTTTCGCCATACTTTTCTCTTCCCATCATTCTGGCACAAGTTAATCTTGGTTTCATCAGTCCAAAGAATCTTATTCCAGAGAATTTGTACTCCAGAACAGGCTTTTTTAGATGTTTTCTGGCAAAATCTAATCTGGTTTTCCTGTTCTTGAATGTTACCAGTGGTTTGCACCTTGTTGTAAACCCTTTGTATTTACATTCATGAAGCCGTCTCTTGATTGTAGAGTTCGAGAATGATACGCCTACCTTCTCCAGAGTATTCTTGACTTCTGTTTTGGTTATGAAGGGGTTTTTCTTCACCAAGGAAAGGATTCTGTGATTATCCACTTAATTAACCATGTCTTCCATGGTCTTCTAGTACTTTCGATGTTGTTGAGCTCACCAGTGCTTTTTTCTTTTTAAGAATGTACCCAACTGTTGATTTGGCCACACCTAAGGTTTTTGCTGTCTCTCTTATAGATTTATGTTGTTTTTTCAGCCTAATGATGGCCTCCTTCATTTGCATTGAGATCTCCTTAGACTTCATATTGGTAGCTCCAGTTGAATAGCTGCCAAATGCCAACTCAGTACCTGATATCAGCTCCATACATTTTATCTGCTTCATTTGTCTTGAAGTAACGAGGGAATGGACCAGACCTGGTCAATTAACTTCTTGTCAGTCAATTGTCCACATGCCTTTGAGCCCCTGAAAATGGAAGTACTTTGCTTAAAATGGCTGTAATTCCTAAATGGTAAATGCCATTTTGTGGAACCTCTTAAAATAAAGCTGAAAGTCTACACTTCGATCACATCTTGATTGTTTTTTTTTTTTTTCAAATCCATTGTGATAGTGCATCAAAAAAATCAATAATACTCCAGAGAATGTAGGCGTATCATTGTCATAATCTACAATCAAGAGATGCCTTCATGAATGTAAATACAGAGGGTTTACAACAAGGTGCAAGCCACTGGTAACATTCAAGAACAGGAAAGCCAGATTAGCATTTGCCAGAAAATATCTAAAAAATCCTCCCATGTTCTGGAATAAGATTCTTTGGACTAATGAAACCAAGATTAACTTGCAGCAGAATGATGGGAAGAGAAAAGTATGGCGAAAGAAAGGAACAGCTCATGATCCAAAGTATACCACATCCTGTGTCAAACATGGTGGAGGCAGTGTTATGGCATGGTCATGTATGGCTGCCAAAGGAACGGGCACACTAGTGTTTATTGATGATGTGACTGCTGACAGAAGTAACAAGATGAATTCTGAGGTGTATAGGGCTATACTTGCTGCTCACATTCAGCCAAATGCTACAAAACTGATAGGACGCCGCTTCACAGTGCAGGTGGATAATGACCCTAAACATACTGTGAAAGCAACTCAAGACTTTTTGAAGGCAAAGAAATGGAATATTCTTCAATGGCCATGTCAGTCACCTGATCTCAACCCAATAGAGCATGCTTTTAATTTACTGAAGACAAGACTGAAGGAAGAAAGACCCACAAACAAGCAGAAACTGAAGGTGGCTGCAATGAAGGCCTGGCAAAGCATCTCCAGGGAGGAAACTCAGAATTTGGGTTTAAGAACATGGGCTCCAGACTTCAGGCAGTCATTGAATGCAAAGGATTTTCATCCAAGTATTAAAATTATGGTTATATTTACAATTATGTCACTTTTTCCAAATACCTTTGAGCCCCTGAAAACCGAGGGACTTTGCTGAAAATGGCTGTAATTCCTAAATGGTAAATGCCATATTTTTGTGGAACTTCTTAAAATAAAGCTGAAAGTCTTCCTCTGGCACACCTAATAGGAATCACATGCGCGTTTCCCAGGGTGCTTGTGGTAATTGTAACCCAAACAAATATGGTCTATTACCCAATATATGTCCTGAGGGCTTTTTGCTTAATTTGTATGTGTAGTGTACTTTTTATTCTGGCAGCCATGTCATTTGATCACTACATAGTAATTTGTAAGCCATTCAGAAATAACTCTATAATGGGTCCATATGCAGTTGGTGATGTCATAGCTCTGGCTTGGGGACTTCGCATAACCTTGATTTTTGTGTTATTTGCTCTTCAGGCAAGATTTCCAAAATGTCAGGCTTTTATTTTTAATGTCTTTTTGTGATAATGCATCCTTGCTCCGACTCTTGTGTGGTGGTGACTTTACTGTGAATAATATGTATGGATTATCTATAACTGGAGATATGCAGGGAATAAGCATGACCATTCAGTTATTCTCCTATGTACACATTCTTAAAGCCTGCACTCCCCACACACAAACAGAGGCTAGAATTAGGGCTGTAAACACATGTTTAGCACAATTAATTACATTTGGCCTGTATGAAATAGTTTCTAGTATTATGATACTTTCATATTGTTTTAAGTATGTACCACCTAATGTGCAAAAAATATGTGGTATGTTGACTTTCACAGTTCTTCCAGTTATCAATCAGGAGATAAAACAGGAGATATTAGAAAAGCCTTCTTCACAATGATTAATAACAAACAAATGGTTGGATTCACAGAACTATGACACAAATAATATATGAATATGCAAAACATTCAATTCAGTTGTAAGCAGCCCATAAACTGTAATGTCCTGTGATTTTATTTGGTAAATACACTATGCAAGCTAATTACATACACTATAAATTCTGCTATCCTTATTTGTCTTTGCTACAAATGACAAATATAATATCCTAATCAAGAGGTCTGTCAGAATATATGAATATATGAAAATTATGTGTCAGCTTCATTCCTTAAGCCAAAGAAAGATGAAAATTAAACAAATTGCTATATTTTTATTGCAGTTATTGTCTATGAATTAAGTCCCTGGTAAGAACAACAACAAATTGTAGAAATGTTGTTACGGATAGTGCAATTATAAATAAAGCTGTTATTTTGTACTATATGGACAAATGTGCAACCAGTAAATTCATCACAGTTTTCGCAAGAAGTCCGGTTGGTTAAAATCTATCCACTGTCCATTGATGGAGTCCTGAGTATGACGGTGCTCATGGCAACTGCAGCCCCAAAGCCACCACAGCAATCGCAGTATCAAGCCATCACAGTACACCTCCCCATATGAGGTCCCCAAACCATCTCCCCAGCCCCCAGGTGGCACCATCCCCAGCAATCCAAACAGTTCTTCAGGTCGTCCATATGGGGCCACCCCAGCAACAGTGAGTGAGCTCAACCTATGAGAACTCCAACCAGAAGTAGGGCATCAGGATGGGTCAGGCAGGTCCGGAGAGCAGAAGGGGTCATCACTGCTATATAATGATTGTGTGCGTGTTTCTTATGTGGTCTTATGTGGTCTTATTCCTAGTTAATTTTGCTACAGTATTAAATAAGAATCTAGGATTATTTCTGTTATCTTCAATTAGGGTGGAGAGATACATTGATCTAGCAGAACTAAGGGCTTTGCTATAGCTCAAAAGTCTCTCCTTCCATGCTATTTGAAATACTACCAATTTAGTTTGACGCCATTTACGTTCTAGTTTTCGAGTGGTCTGTTTTAAAGTTCATGTGTGATCGCTATACCGGGGTGCTAGCTTTTTCTCCCTAATTATTTTTTCTTTTAAGTGGAGCTACCTTATCTACCGAGTTGCAGAACGTTGATTCATTCAGTTGCCTGGTCAAGTTCTTCGGGATCAGATGGTGATCCAATCATGGTTGATAAATCTGGGAGATTACTGATAAAACTCTGTGCAGTTGTTGACGTGAAAGTATGTTTTACACGGTGACGTGGCAAGGTGCATATATTATGATCAAGACACGATTTAAATGAGATGAGGTAACGATCTGAGATAGCTTCAGACTGCAGAAATGTGACTATGTTTTCTATATTTAATCCGAATGTTAGTATTAAATCAAGAGTGTGACCACCACTATGGCTGGGTCCTATTACATGAGTAACCCCTACCAAATCTAGAATGGACACAACTGCTGTTCTTATAGGGTCTTCTGGATTATCAAAATGAATATTAAAGTCCCCAACAATTAATGCTTTGTCTAAGGAAACAACCAGGTTAGAGATGAAATCCGCAAATTCACACAGGAATTCAGAATATGGCCCTGGGGGTCTGTAAATAATAATTACTGGAATCACCTGGGTAGACTTATTTTTAGTTGCTACGTATGTTATGTTAGTATAAAGAACTTCAAACGTGTTGAATTTATGACTAGGTTTTTGTGTGATGCCTAGATTATCATTATAGGTGACCACGATGCCTCCTCCTTTGCCAGTTAGACAGGGCTGAGGTATGTAACTGTATCCAGGAGGACTAGCTTCATTTAATGTTACAAACTTGTTTGGTTTAATCCAAGTTTCTGTTAAACACAGTACATCAAACTCCTGATCAGTAATGGTTTCATTAACAATACGTGCTTTAGACGTAAGAGATCTAATATTCAATAGTCCTAGCTTCAGATCAACGGTGCTGGCTATGCATTCGGTTTGACTTAATTTTATGTTAATTAGGTTACTAAGACAAAAGACTAAGAGTGTTGATGCTATGAACTACTATTGTAACTATTATGTGGGTTGTACATCATCATGTTGTATCGTGCACAGACACATACATTTATATAACTATAACACAATGACTTCAACCCACATTGACAAAATCAGCAAATAAGCAATAAATAAATAAATAAATACAATCCTTATTATACAAGAACATCATGGCCTGGCAACCCTGAAGATTACATAAAATGTTCTTACTGGCATTCTCAATTGCACACAAAAGACAAATGCAGAGCATATAACATAAGTGATTCCGAATTACATTTATGTGAACACTTATGCAACCAATTAGCTAATTTAGCTTGATAATTAGCTTCATCTCACTTTCAGCTTCAATTTGAATACAATATATCATACAATATATCTTACTTAACATATATAAACATTAAACTAGTTAGCATTACCCTCTTTATAGCTATTAAGTAATAAGCATTGTAGAGTATTACAATAATGTTGGCAATATAATGCAGTATCATGTATAGGATAAAGTACAGAGTAACATTTTCAAAATTTTGAACCGATTTGGAAGATGTCCAAACAATGTGAGGCAACCATGAGTCACATAACACCATCACACTCTGAATTTTATTATTGAGTGTCTTCAACAAAAAACTTGTATTATGAAATTTTAAAAATCCAATAAAATCATAAAAAAAACAAAGCGCTGTTCCTCTCACCATATTTTCATAATGATGAGGAAAAAAAAACACTATAATCCAAAGAAATTATTAATAAGATGACCATGGTGACAATAAATACTCTAGGGAGCACTACCTGTGTTGGGCAGATGGGGCTTAAACATGGGCTGGTGTGACAGACTCTTGTCCCAAATAGAAGTCCAGCAAAGCCCAGATCAAGTATAAATAAAACTGAAATTTTATCAGAAGGGGGTAACTGTAAGAAATAGAAAGAGGCTGAGGTTCCCCCCGAGGCAATGGGAGGAGGAGGCTCATTCTACATGACCATGTCTAGCTGCTAGACGATGAAAAGACTGCTGCTTTGAAAAAAAAAAAATCAAGAATAAATTCAGTTGGATTTTGTAATTAATAACCAAAGAAATCATGGCTCAGAAATGAATATATAGAGACCTTACATAAGTCATTCCAGAAGCTCTTTTAGCCAAGCTATCAAACAACTGAAAATGATGGTGGCCCAAAATAAACTGGCATGTATTATATAAATTCTGTAATACAATAGACACAATTAATGTTCTCTAAGCTAACATGTGTGCAAATCAATTTGCTATTGTAAGTTACACATCCAAAGTCTGAGATAAAGTTCTACTCAGTTTCAAGTAATGACTGCTGATATCCTCTGGTGACATGTGAGTCTCTCACATGGTCTTTGGAGGACATACTGTAGATGCATATAAATGTACCATGTCATTGTCCTCTATCAATACAACTAGAAGATCTTTTACAGGGTAAGGCTAATGTAAAAAGAAATAATAATTGCTTGACAGTAATTGGATTGATTTAAATAATCAATATTGTGAATAGGGTGTCATGATAGGGACATGTGCACATTGGCAATTCAGGATCTGATATTATATTTTTATATATATATTTTTTTCCCCACAGATTCTGAATGGAACTACAACCCTCAAATGACACATTTAGTTTCACCCTACAAATTGCCTCATTTGATGTCTCACCAGAAGTGATTTATCCTGTTTTTGTCACTGGAACGTTGATATATTTTTTTGCTGTATTTTGTAATGTAACTATTTTAGCATTGATTGTTACTCAGCAAAGTCTTCACAAACCAATGTTTTACATTTTGTTCAGCCTTCCTCTGGCAGATCTAATAGGGATCACATGTGCATTTCCCAGGGTGCTTGTGGATATTGTAACCCAAACAAATGTGGTCTATTACCCAACATGTGTCCTACAGGGCTTTTTGCTTCATATGTATGGAGGTAGTGTACTTTTTATTCTGTCAGCCATGGCATTTGATCGTTACATAGCAATATGCAAGCCACTCAGATATAATTCGATAATGAATCCTTACACAGTTAGTAGTGTCATTACTCTGGCTTGGGGCCTTGATTTTGTCATGATAGTTGTGTTGTTTGCTCTTCAGGCAAGATTTCCAAAATGTAAGACATTTATTGTTAATGTGTATTGTGATAATATGTCTTTGCTCCAACTGTCATGTGGTGGTGACTTTACTGTGAACAATATCTATGGTTTAGGAATAACAGGATTTATGCAGGGCATTAGTTTGATCATTCAGTTATTCTCCTATGTACAAATCCTGAAGGTCTGCCTTCATCACACACAAACCGATGCTAGAATTAAGGCTATAAACACATGTTTAGCACAGGTAATTTCATTTATTCTGTATGAACTAGTTACTACTATTGCAGTACTTTCATATCGTTTTCAGAATGTACATCCCAATACACGAAAGATATGTGGTATGTTGATTTTCACAGTCCTTCCAGTTGTTAATCCAATTTTATATGGGGCAAAAACAAGAGACATTAGAAAAGCATTCTTGATAGTGTTGAAAAAACGAAAGGTTATGTTCACTTAATAGAGGCACAACAGACATTACTTTAAATTTTAACTTTTAATAAACAGTGGCTTCAATAGAGAACATTCAGTTTTTGTTTACCTGATAAAAATAACAATTTGCAATGGATTTTGACTTCTATAAATGTCTCATTCATCCAATATTTGAAAAAAATGGCCCAGCAAAACTTTCAAACGAATGTTTCACATTCTTTTAACAGGCGTCAGTAATGTGTGTGTGTGTGTGTTTAATGTATATACTACATCTTACTATATATGTTCCAAATAGATCAGATTAAAAAAAATAGATTAAAAAAAATAATAAAAAAGAATAATCAGCCCATTCTTTGCATTAATTGCCTAGAAAGTAAATGAAAATATTTAATGTTTTATAAAATGTCCAGTATAGAATTGGATGTACATATACATGTCCACTTTATACTTATTGTTCTTTTGATGTTACCCATTTTGCAAATATTATTATACTTTTCACATACCTTCAGTATATATATATATATATATATATATATATATATATATATATGTGTGTGTGTGTGTATATATATATATATATATATATTTACAAAGATAATGTCTTTTGACTTGTAAAATCCTCAAAGAATTTTTAATGTGATTTAATTTAAATCAGGGGTTTAGCTAGGGCATGCAAGCCATTATTGAGTTATTTTGGCTGTATGTTTGGGGTCATTCACTGACTGTTGAAATGTCAATCTTCTCCCCAGATTCAGTTTCTTGGCCGATAAGATTAAATTCTCCCCTAATATATCATGGTACATTAATTCATTCATGTTTCCTGAGACATTAAACTGCCCACTCTTCTTCAGAAATATCTTCCAGGTCCTGCACATTCTTTGCTTTTCCAGCATCTTTTGCACATTTGCCCACTTTCCAACAGTGGCTATATTATGTTGAGGTCCATCTTTTCACACGTAGGATGACTGAGGGACTCATACACAACTATTAGAAAAAGGGCGAACATTCATTGATTCTCAAGAACGCAACATATTGCATTAAGAGTGTAAAATTTTGAACAGGATGATTGGTGTAAATTGTTATTTTTTCTTCTTCTGGGAAACGTTTAAATATCTTATGTAGCTTCTCAACGGCAGTACTAAATGAAAAAAAAATCTTAAAACAAAATAATAACCATCAAATAATCATATAGACACTGTTGGAAAGGGGTCAAATATGCAAAAGACCTGGAGGATTTTTCTGAAGAACAGTGGGCAGTTTAACTGCTCAGGACAAACAAGGGACTCATGAACAACTATCATGAAGCATAAAAACAGTCCTGTGATCATCCAGGTAACAGCACAGTATTAATAATCAAGAGTATGTAAACTTTTGAGCTGGTTCATTTGTATAAATTCAGTTATTATTGTGTCTTGTGAACTATATGTAAACATCTGGTATGTGAAATAGCTTATTCAGTGCAGCACTAAATAAAAAAACAAAATGCGATTTTTATGATTCTCTTTCTTTTTTTTAAATTATTAACCTTTTGCAGATTCTGCAAGATATGTAAATTTATGACTCCAACTGTGGTATATAATATCATATTGCCATAGGTTTTGGGACACCCCTCCAAATCATTGAATTCAGGTGTTCCAATCACTTCCATGGCAACAGGTGTATAAAATCAAGCACCTAGGCATGCAGACTGCTTCTACAAACATTTGTGAAAGATTGGGTCGCTCTCAGGAGCTCAGTGAATTCAAGCGTGGTACCGTGAAAGGTTGCCACCTGTGCAATAAGTCCGTTCGTGAAATTTCCTCACTACTAAATATTCCACGGTCAACTGTTAGTGGTATTATAACAAAGTGGAAGCAATTGGGAACAACAGCAACTTAGCCACGAAGTGGTAGGCCGCGTAAAATCACAGAGAGGGCTCAGCGCATGTTGAAGCCCACAGAAGTCGCCAACTTTCTGCAGAGTCACTAGCTACAGACCCCCAAACTTCGTGTGGCCTTCAGATTAGCTCAAGAACAGTGCGTAGAGAGTTTCATGGAATGGGTTTCCATGGCCGAGCAGCTGCATCCAAGTCTTACATCACCAAGTGCTATGCAAAGCGTCGGATGCAGTGGTGTAAAGCACACCGCCACTGGACTCTAGAGCAGTGGAGACGTGTTCTCTGGAGTGACGAATCACGCTTCTCTGTCTGGCAATCCAATGGACGAGTCTGGGTTTGGCGGTTGCCAGGAGAATGGTGCTTGCCTGACTGCATTGTGCCAAGTGTAAAGTTTGGTGCAGGGCTTATTATGTTTTGGGGTTGTTTTTCAGGGGTTGGGCTTGGCCCCTTAGTTCCAGTGAAAGGAACTCTTAATGCTTCAGCATACCAAGACATTTTGGACAATTTCATGCTCCCAACTTTGTGGGAACAGTTTGGGGATGGCCCCTTCCTGTTGCAACATGACTGAGAATCAGTGCACAAAGCAAGGTCCATAAAGACATGGATGAGCGAGTTTGGTGTGGAGGAACTCGACTGGCCTGCACAGAATCCTGAGCTCAACCCGATAGAACACCTTTGGGATGAATTAGAGCGGAGACTGCGAGCCAGGCCTTCTCGTCCAACATCACAAATGTGCTTCTAGAAGAATGGTTAAAACTTCCCGTAAATACACTCCTAAACCTTGTGGAAAGCCTTCCCAGAAGATTAAGATCCTATGGATTAAGAATGGGATGTCATTAAAGTTCATGTGCATGTAAAGGCAGACGTCCCAAAACCTTTGGCAATATGGTGTAAATACTTGTATATAAATACTCTATGAAATAGCTTTATTTTTAGAGGTTCCAAAAATATGGCATTTACCATTTAGTAATTACCGCCATTTTCAACAAAGTATCTCCATTTTCAGGGGCTCAAAGTTATTTGGACAAAGTGACATCATTATAAATATAACCATAATTTTAATACTTGGATGAAAATCCTTTGCAGTCAATGACTGCCTGAAGTCTGGAGCCCGTGGACACCACCAAAGTCTGAGTTTCCTCCCTGGAGATGCTTTGCCAGGCCTTCACTGCAGCCACCTTCAGTTGCTGCTTGTTTGTGGGACTTCCTGCCTTCATTCTTGTCTTTAGTAAGTGAAAAGCATGCTCTATTGGTTGGAGATCAGGTGACTGACATGGCCAATCGAAGAATATTCCATTTCTTTGCCTTCAAAAAGTCTTGAGTTGCTTTCACAGTATGTTTAGGGTCATTATCCACCTGCACTGTGAAGCAGTGTCCTATCGGTTTTGTAGCATTTGGCCGAATGTGAGCAGAGAGTATAGCCCTATACACTTCAGAATTCATCTTGCTACTTCTGTCAGCAGTCACATCATCAATAAACACCAGCGAGCCCGTTCCGTTGGCAGCCATACATGCCCATGCCATAGCACTTCCTTCACCATGTTTGATACATGGTCTGGTATACTTTGGTTCATGAGCTGTTCCTTTCTTTCGCCATACTTTTCTCTTCCCATCATTCTGGGAAGTTAATCTTGGTTTCATCAGTCCAAAGAATCTTATTCCAGAGAATTTGCATTTCAGAACAGGCTTTTTTAGATATTTTCTGGCAAAATCTAATCTGGTTTTCCTGTTCTTGAATGTTACCAGTGGTTTGTACCTTGTTGTAAGCCCTTTATATTTACGTTAATGAAGGCGTCTCTTGATTGTAGAGTTCGAGAATGATACGCCTACCTTCTCCAGAGTATTCTTGACTTCTGTTGATGTTGTGAAGGGCTTTTCTTCACCAAGGAAAGGATTCTGCAGTCATCCACTTTAGTTGTCTTCCGTGGTCTTCCAGGCCTTTCGATGTTGTTGAGCTCACCAGTGCTTTCTTTCTTTTTAAGAACGTACCCAACTGTTGATTTGGCCACACCTGAGGTTTTTGCTATCTCTCTTATAGATTTATGTTGTTTTTTCAGCCTAATGATGGCCTCCTTCATTTGCATTGATATCTCCTTGGACTTCATATTGGTAGCTCCATTCGAACAGCTGCCAAATGCCAACTCAGATATCAGCTTCAGACATTTTATCTGCTTCATTTGTCTTGAAGTAACAAGGGAATGGACCGCACCTTGTCAATTAACTTCTTGTCAGTCAATTGTCCAAATACCATTGAGCCCTTTAAAATGGAAGTACTTTGCTTAAAATGGCTGTAATTCCTAAATGGTAAATGCCATAGTTTTGTGGAACCTCTTAAAATAAAGCTGAAAGTCTACACTTCAATCACATCTTGATTGTTTTATTTCAAATCCATTGTGATGGAGCATCAACGGAAATCAAGAATACTGCGGAGAAGGTAGCCGTATCATTGTCAAAATCTACAATCAAGAGATACCTTCATAAATGTAAATACAGAGGGTTTACAACAAGGTACAAACCACTGGTAACATTCGAGAACAGGAAAGCCAGATTAGCATTTGCCAGAAAACATCTAAAAATGCCTCCCATGTTGTGGAATAAGATTCTTTGGACTGATGAAACCAAGATTAACTTGTACCAGAATGATGGGAAGATCGTACCGGAGGCCTCAGCCTCAGCGCACAGCAGAGGAAACATGTAACTAGGGGGTGCCTGCCCATAAACTGACCACCGTGAGGGGCGCAGTAGGCCGCAATGGCCGCCACATAAACCTTCAGGGTGGAGTGGGTCAACCCTGTGGAGAAACGGGCCTGCAGGAACTCCAGCATTGTACCAACTGGGCAGTTAACTGGGTCGAGCCAGTGGTCTCCGCACCAGGAAGTGAAAAGTTTCCCCTTCAAGGCGTACATTTTCCTCGTTGAGGGAGCTCTGGATTGGAGAATGGTCTCAACAACCTTGGCTGAGAGACCGGAAGCTATGAGTTGTGCCCCCTCAGAGGCCACACCCACAGCTTCCACAACTCGGGGCGGGGGTGGAAGATGGCGCCCCCCGCCTGTGAGAGGAGATCCCTCCTGACGGGAATCTCCCATGGAGAGCCGTCGAGAAGGGAAATCAGGTCCGAGAACCATACTCGGCCCGGCCAGAACGGGGCTAGTAGCAACAGATGGACCCCGTCCCGGCGCACTCTCTCCAGAACTCGCGGGAGCAGAGCGACCATAGCATCCAGTCCGAGAGGAGCTGGATGAGTCAGAGAGAACCAGAGGGGACAGTGCGATGTCTCCTGAGTCGCAAACAGATCCACCTGAGCTCAGCCGAACACTCTCCATATCTGCTCCACCACCTCAGGGTGGAGCCTCCATTCCCCGGGCATCGGCCCCTGCCTCGACAGGGTGTCTGCTCCCATATTGAGACGGCCAGGGATGTAAACTGTTCTCAGAGAGAGGAGTTTCCCCTGGGACCACACAAGGATCTGGAGCGCCAGCCTGTAAAAGGGGCTCGAACGCAGACCTCCCTGGTGGTTGATAAGAGACCACTGCTGTGTTGTCGGTGCGCACCAACACGTGGCGATCTCTTAGGTCCGGGAGAAAGTGTTTCAATGCTAGAAACACAGCCAGCATCTCCAGGCATTTGATGTGCCAGGTGAGATGGCGGCCGCTCCACAGACCGCGGGCTGAGCGGCCACTCATGACCGCTCCCCATCCGGTGAGGGATGCATCCATCGCTAGCGTTACGCGGCGACAAGGAGCTCCCAGCACTGGGCCCTGGAACAAGAACCAAGGTTCCCTCCACATGTCTAAGGTATGTAGGCACCGCCGCGTGACCTTGATCATGCGGAGCGGGTTTCCCCTCAGGGAGAACCCCCTGGTCTTGAGCCACCACTGTAGGGGTCTCATGTACAGCAGGCCAAAAGGTATCACGTTGGACGCAGCTGCCATCAGACCCAGCAGTTTCTGGAACTGCTTTACAGTGAGTGACTGGCCTTCTCTCACTCTCCTGACTACTGTGAGGATCGACTCGATCTGAGCAGGAGACAGACGTGCCTGCATCGTGGTCGAATCCCACACCACGCCCAGATAAGTGATTCTCTGTACTGGAGAAAGCACACTTTTCTCGGCGTTCAGTCTTAACCCCAGCTCTTTCATGAATGACATCTCGATGCCGAACCGCCACCTGCTCCGATCGAGCTAATATCAACCAATCGTCAATATAGTTCAGTATGCGGATGCCTTGGAGTCGCATAGGAGCCAGAGCAGCATCCACACACTTCGTGAAAGTGTGGTGTGAGAGTGCCAGGCCGAATGGAAGAACCCGATATTGGTAAGCTTCGCCCCCGAAAGCAAACCTCAGGAACTTCCTGTGTTGGGGAAGGATGGAGATATGGAAATACGCGTCTTTTAGATCGATCGTGACAAACCAGTCCTCGGAGCTGATCTGAGACACGACCTGTTTGATCGTGAGCATCTTGAACTTCAGTCGTGCGCAGCCCT
Source organism: Pangasius djambal (assembly GCA_022985145.1). Taxonomy (NCBI): domain Eukaryota; kingdom Metazoa; phylum Chordata; class Actinopteri; order Siluriformes; family Pangasiidae; genus Pangasius; species Pangasius djambal. The sequence goes on from CM040988.1 coordinate 19,320,356, forward strand.
CCACCCCTCTTCGGAACAATGAAGTACCGGCTGTAGAACCCGGACTCTCTGTCGTGAGGAGGGACCACCTCGATGGCCTCCTTCCTCAGGAGGGTGTGCACTTCCTGTTCCATTACCAGAGCCTGCTCAGGCCCAAGTAGAAAGAACCCCGCAAAAATCCAAATGGATTCGGTAGCCTCTCTCTACAGTATGCAGGACCCATTGAGACACATTCGGCAGAAGTTCCACGCTGCCAAATAGTCTACTAAGGGAATCAGTCTCTCGAGACTGACCTCTGGTGTAATGAGAGCGGCTAGCTCAGTGCCCTGAAGCGGCGGACCGGCAGGGGACGGCCAAACTATCTGCTCTGGAAACCTCCGAAGAGGTAGGGAGCCTCCCAGTACCACTATGTTCCTGGGTGGAAACTGAAAGAAGCGCTCGCCGGAGACCACTGTGCCCTGAAGCACCATGGGTGGCAGGGTTGGCAGAACGATCTCCTGAGTCTAGAAAGGTCTCCCCCACGACCTCAACACCTCGGTCTGGAGGTCGGGGAAAAAAGGTAGGCTCCGGCGTGGAGGTGGCGGCTCTTCAAAGAGAGCCTTCTGGGAGCGAAGCACACGCAGCGGCAAACGCACGCAATGCGGGCTCCGCTTCTAAACAGATAACGCACAGACCGTGTGTATCCCCACCCGTAATACAGCGCGGGCAGGGAGAAACACACCGCCTAAAATGCTGCCTGTTTTCGCCTCATGTTTCGTCTTTTCGCAAGCTTTAGGCATGCCGCGAAAGCAAAAGCGAAACCACATAAAAGGATCAGTGGATTTGGCGGATGAGGAAGAAGAAAGGGATTTGCCCGTCTCCATTCCCTCCACCAAATCCATAAGAGGGGGCTAATTATCATCGGCGCCCTCCACGTCAACCTCCTCGGAGGAAGACAGGCGGAGCGCCGAGCCCACTCCCCGGGGGGAAGAAACCGCAAAGTGGGCTTCCGATCCCAGAGAGCGGGCAGTGGGTCTGGTGGGTGAGGAAGGAGAAAGGGACTCGCCTGTCTCCATTCCCTCCACCAAATTCATCTGTGAACCCCACGAGTGTAACCGCCGCTCTGCCTCGGCAGAAGCGGGGCCAGCACCGCGAGGAACGCGAGTGGAGGCTCCGTCCTCGAAGAGAGCCCTCCGGGAGTGAAGCGCACGCAGCGGCAAACGCTCGCAATGCAAGCAGCCGGCTCCCACGAGAGCCGACTCCGCGTGCTCCGCTCCCAAGCAGACAACGCACAGCCTAAAACGCTGCCCACTCTCGCCCTTATGTTTTGTTTTGTCTTTTGCTTTAGGCATCGCTAAGACAGACAATACAAAATAGACGGACAATACAAAATAGACAGACAATACACACAGAGCTCTTGCTGAATGATAGAAAGCTGCCGCGGCACCCACCGCTCGTGCTTTTAAGCTTCCAGGTCGCTACGTCACTGTGACGTCTCGCCCATCCATTGGACTGATTACACACGTGATTCAGAGCGTGGTCATGCTGAAGGCATTCCCATAGCGTTTCGACGCAGCTCGAGTTCCTGAAGGGGAACACAATGACTTCAACCCACATTGACAAAATCAGCAAGTAAGCAATAAATAAATAAATAAATAAATAAATAAAATCCTTATTCTACAAGAACATCATGTGTCTTCAACAAAAAAACTTGAAATTTTCAAAATTCAATCAAATCATTAAAAAAACAAAGAGCTGTTCCTCTTACCATATTTTCATAATGATGAGAAAAGAAAAAAACACTATAATCCAAAGAAATTATTAATAAGATGCACATGAGATTAATCAGTGACCATGGTAACAATAAATACTCTAGGGAGCACTACCTGTGTTGGGCTTAAACATGGGGCTTAAACATGGGCTGGTGTGACAGACCCTTGCCTCAAATAGAAGCCCAGCAGAGCCAGATCAAGTATAAATAAAACTGAAATTTTATCAGAAGGGAGTAACTGTAAGAGATAGAAAGAGGCTGAGGTTCCCCCTGAGGCAATGGGAGGAGGAAGCTCATTCTACATGGCCATGTCTAGCTGCTAGACGATGAAAAGACTGCTGCTTTGGGGGACAAAAATCAAGAATAAATTAATTTGAATTTTGTAATTAATAACCAAAGAAATCATGGCTCAAAAATGAATATATAGAGACCTTACATAAGTCATTCCAGAAGCTCTTTTAGCCAAGATATCAAACAACTGAAAATGATGGTGGCCCAAAAGAAACTGGCATGTATTATATAAATTCTGTAATACAATAGACACAATTAATGTTCTCTAAGCTAACATGTGTGCAAATCAATTTGCTATTGTAAGTTACACATCCAAAGTTTGAGATAAAGTTCTACTCAGTTTCAAGTAATGACTGCTGATATCCTCTGGTGACATGTGAGTCTCTCACATGGTCTTTGGAGGACATACTGTAGATGCATATAAATGTACCATGTCATTGTCTTCTATCAATACAGCTAGAAGATCTTTTACAGGGTAAGGCTAATGTAAAAGAAATAATAATTGCTTGACAGTAATTGGATTGATTTAAATAATCAATATTGTGAATAGGGTGTCATGATAGGGACATGTGCACATTGGCAATTCAGGAACTGACATTTTTATATATTTATTTTTCCCCACAGATTCTGAATGGAGCTACAACCCTCAAATGACACATTTAGTTTCACCCTTCAAATTGCCTCATTTGATGTCTCACCAGAAGTTATTTATCCTGTTTTTGTCACTGGAATGTTGATATATTTTTTTGCTGTATTTTGTAATGTAACTATTTTAGCATTGATTGTTACTCAGCAAAGTCTTCACAAACCAATGTTTTACATTTTGTTCAGCCTTCCTCTGGCAGATCTAATAGGGATCACATGTGCATTTCCCAGGGTGCTTGTGGATATTGTAACCCAAACAAATGTGGTCTATTACCCAACATGTGTCCTGCAGGCTTTTTTTCTTCATATGTATGGAGGTAGTGTACTTTTTATTCTGTCAGCCATGGCATTTGATCGTTACATAGCAATATGCAAGCCACTCAGATATAATTCGATAATGAATCCTTACACAGTTAGTAGTGTCATAACTCTGGCTTGGGGCCTTGATTTTGTCATGATAGTTGTGTTGTTTGCTCTTCAGGCAAGATTTCCAAAATGTAAGACATTTATTGTTAATGTGTATTGTGATAATGTGTCTTTGCTCCAGCTGTCATGTGGTGGTGACTTTACTGTGAACAATATCTATGGTTTAGGAATAACAGGATTTATGCAGGGCATTAGTTTGATCATTCAGTTATTCTCCTATGTACAAATCCTAAAGGTCTGTATTCATCACACACAAACCGATGCTCGAATTAAGGCTGTAAACACATGTTTAGCACAGGTAATTTCATTTCTTTTGCATGAACTAGTTTCTAGTATTGCAATACTTTCATATCGTTTTCAGAATATACACCCCAATACACGAAAGATATGCGGTATGTTGATTTTCACATTCCTTCCAGTTGTTAATCCAATTTTATATGGAGTAAAAACAAGAGACATTAGAAAAGCATTCTTGATAGTGTTGAAAAAACGAAAGGTTATGTTCACTTAATAGAGACACAACAGACATTACTTCAAATTTTAACTTTTAATAAACAGTAGCTTTAATAGAGGACATTATATTTTAGTTTACCTGATAAAAATAACAATTTGCAATGAATTTTGACTTCTGTAAATGTCTCATCCAACCAATATTTAAAAAAAGCCCCAGAAAACTTTCATAAACCAATGTTTCACATTATTTTAACAGGCATCAATAATAATGTATGCATGTGTGCGTGTGTGTTTGCTTAATATATATACTACATCTTATTATAAATGTGCCGAATGGATTTGATTTTTTTTTAAAAAGACAAAAGATATAATATAAATAAACCAATTGGCTCATTCTTTGTATTAATTATCTAGAAAGTAAATGAAAATATTTAATGTTTTATAAATTATATAGATGGATGTACACATACTTGTCCACTTTATACTTATTATGCTTGTGATTGCTTACACATTTTGCAAATATAAAAATATGTTTCATATACCTTCAGTGTGTGTGTGTGTATGTATATGTATATGTATATATATATATGTATATGTATATGTATGTATATATATATATATATATATATATATATATATATATATATATATATATATATATATATATATATTTACAAAGATAATGTCTTTTGACTTGTAAAATCCTCAAATAATTTTTAATGGGATTTAATTTACATCAGGGGCTTAGCTAGGCCATGCAAGCCATTATTGAGTTATTTATGGCTGTATGTTTGGGGTCATTCATTAACTGTTGAAATTTTTCCCCAATCTTCTCCACAATCAGTTTCTTGGCCAATAAGATTAAATTCTCCTCTAATATATCATGGTACATCAATTCATTCATTTTTCCTGAGAAGTTAAACTGCCCACTGTTCTTCAGAAAAATCCTCAAATCCTCCAGGTCCTGCACATTCTTTGCTTTTCCAGCATCTTCTGAATATTTGATCCCTTTCCAACAGTGGCTATATGATGTGGCTATATGATAAATTGCTATTATTTTGTCTTCTGGGAAATATGTAAATATCTTATGTAGCTTCTCAAGGGCAGTACTAAATGAAAAAAAAGATCTTTAAATAGAATAATAACCATCAAATAATCACATAGACACTGTTGGAAAGGGGTCAAATATGCAGAACATGCTGGAAAATCAAATAATGTGCAGGACCTGGAGGATTTTTCTGAAGAACAGTGGGCAGTTTAATTGCTTGAGTCCCTTGTTTGTCCTATGAACAACTAACACAAAACATAAAAACAGTCGTTGATCATCCTCCAGGTTTCAGCACAGTATTAAGAATCAAGAGTATGTAAACTTTTGAACTGGTTCATTTGTGTAAATTCAGTTATTATTGTGTGGTGTGGACTATATGTTAACATCTGTTTTGTGAAATAGCATATTCAGGGCATTACTCAATTAAAAATGCAATTTTTATGATCCCTCTTTTTTTCCCTCATTTTGCAGATTCTGCAAGATGTATGTAAACTTATGACCCCTACTGTATATATATAAAGTCTTAGGCACATGCAAAGAAATGCTGTAGAGCAAAGATGCCTTCAAAAATAATTAAATTAAATGTTTCTACATAAAAAAAAATACTATAAATAGCTGTAAACATTAATAAATGAAACAAAGTCAATATTTGGTGTGACAATCCTTCGCTTTAAAAAAATAGTAGTCTCAGGTACAATTTGTGCAGTTTTATAAGGAAATTAGCTGTAAGTTTTACTGAGCATCTTGCAGAACCAGCCACAGTTCTTCTGGAAACTTTGACTGTCACACTTGCTTCTTATTTTTGCAGCAAAACCCAGCAGCCTTCATTATGTTTTTTTGTCTGAAAAGTGGTCTCTTATGTAATATGCTGCTTTCTTTAGTGACATACAAACATTTTTCTGTAACATTTAATTTTGTGCTGGAAAACTATTGTTTGGAAATCTAAAATGTTTTTGTACTGACTCGATAATATAGAAGTCATAAAATAAAAACTTATAACAAAGTTTGTACTAAAAAATAGGGTGCCTAAGACTTTTGCACAGCACTGTACATTGTACTGTTAGCATTCTTCTTCTTCTTCTTCTTCTTCTTCTTTCGACTTTTCCCTTCAGGGGTTGCCACAGCAAATCATCACTCTCCACTTATCCCTATCTTCTGCATCCTCAACACTTGCACCCGCTAGCTTCATATCCTCATTTATTACCTCCATATACCTCCTCTTTGGCCCCCCTCTTTGCCTCCTGCCTGGCAGCTCCATGTCCAACATTCTCCTACCGATATACTCACTCTCCCTCCTCTGAACATGTCCAAACCATCTTAATTTGGCCTCCCTAACTTTGTCCCCCAAACATCCAACATGAGCTGTCCCTCTGATGTACTCGTTCCTAATCCTGTCCAACCTTGTCACTCCCAAAGAGAACAACATCTTCAGCTCTGCTACCTCTAGCTCTGACTCCTGTCTCTTCCTCAGTGACACTGTCTCTAAACCATACAGCATGGCCGGTCTCACCACTGTTTTGTACACCATCCCCTTGATTCTCGCTGATATTTTTCTATCACACACAACTCCCGAAACACCTTCCTTCACCCATTCCAACCTGCCTGCACTCACTTCTTTACCTCTTTCCCACACTCTCCATTACTCTGGACTGTTGACCCCAAGTACTTAAACTCCTGTACCTTCTTCACCTCTTCACCCTGTAATCTTACTGTTCCACTTCCTTCCCTTTCATTCACTCACATATACTCAGTCTTACTACGACTGACTTTCATTCCTCTTCTCTCCAGCGCAAACCTCCGCCTCTCCAGGTTTTCCTTCACCTGCTCCCTGCTCTCACTACAGATTACAATGTCATCCGCAAACATCATTGTGCAAGGAGACTCCTGTCTGACCTCCTCTGACAACTGGTCCATCACCATAGTAAACAGGAAGGGGCTCAGAGCCGACCCCTGATGCAGTCCCACCTCCACTTTGAACTCCTCTGTCTGACCTACAGCACACCTCACCACTGTCCTGCTCCTCTCATACATGTCCTGCACCACTCTGACATACTTCTCTGCTGCTCCTGACTTCCTCATACAGTACACAGCTCTTCTCTTGGCACCCTGTCATACGCTTTCTCCAAGTCTACAAACACACAGTGCAACTCCCTCTGACCATCCCTATACTTCTCCATCAAAATTCTCAGAGCAAAAATTGCATCTGTTGTGCTCTTTCTGGTCATGAAGCCATACTGCTGCTCACAAATCTCCACTACCTTCCTTAACCTAGCTTCCACTACTCTTTCCCATAGCATCATTGTATGGCTCATCAACTTTATCCCCCTATAGTTGCTGCAACTCTGCACATCACCCTTATTCTTAAAGATCGGCACTAATACACTACGTCTCCATTCCTCAGGCATCTTCTCACTCTCTAAAACCCTGTTAAACAAACTAGTTAGAAATTCCACTGCTGCCTCTCCTAGACACTTCCAGACCTCCACCGGGATGTCGTCAGGACCAACTGCCTTTCCACTTTTCATCCTCTTCAAAGCCTTCCTGACTTCATCCTTTCTAATCTTATCTACTTTCTGTTCATTCACAATTACAATTTCCCATGATTTAAATCTGTTTGCTTGCACCTTAATTCTTTAATTGACATGCCCTCAACTTGGACACTCTGTGCTTTAAGAAAATCCCAAAAGTTTAACAAGTTTCCCAAAGGTGAATACGACTTTGTGTTTGTATTCGTGTGCATTTAATTCGTAAAATACTATCTTTCCGACATGATTTGAGTGCACCATTAACACAATAAATGCAACATGGGTCCAATCGAGGCGTGAGTTCATCCGTCAAATCCTAATTAACTGACAGTGGAGAGAACAGCATTTGAGTCACTTGCAGATCACAAAACTGACGGGAGCAGCTCCGGGGGAAGACGGTAACTGAAAACCTTCAAATGACACATAATTTCTTCACCTCTGTGAGTATAGGCATCACACATTTAAAAAAACATGCAACACATAGGTCATTGTATGACATGACAGACAACTAGTTGACCAGTGCAGTTTAATTCACACAGCAGGGGTTCGCCGAAAATGCAGTTGTGAGTTCTGAATATTTACTGGTGTGAGTTTGGTTACAGATTGCTGTTGTAGGTCTCGTAAATAACTGAACTGTTATATAAATATAAATACTGTAAATATTTTTGATAAAGTAACGAATAAATGATTGATTGTGATATTTTGATCAAAACTATTGCCATACATAAAAACGAGCAAGATATATATTTTTTTCAGTTCAATTATTTTTCTGTTCCCTTTCTGGGTTTTCCTACTACAGATTTTGCATGATCTCCATGTTAAAATGAATTCAACCACAATACACAAAGGTTCCCTTGTTGATTTGTTTAGAATTAACAAAATACAGATTATCAAAAGTTAGACATTGCATAAAACTATATAATTTAGTAGAAGGGCTGCTGTATCATTTTTGATGCATGACTTAAGGCCTGATAAAGTGTCTACATCAACATGATCAAAACTTTTTTGAAATGGGAAAAATAAATAAAATAAACAATTCAAAGTACTACGTGTCTTATTCACCCTGGTTGATTGACCTATGGTTTTCAAGAAGTAGAAGGCATGGCTTTTCCTGGGAGATATGACTTATACATACAGTATAGCATTGATTATCTCATTACAGTGGCACCTGTCAAGGGGTGGGATATATTAGGCAGCAAGTGAACAGTCAGTTCTCAAAGTCAATGTGTTGGAAGCAGGAAAAATCGCAAGCGATCTGAGCAACTTTGACAAGGGCCAAATTGTTATGGCTAGATGACTGGGTCAGAGCATCTCCAAGATGACAGGTCTTGTGGGGTGTTCCCTGTATGCAGTGGTTAGTACCTACCAAAAGTAGTCCAAAGAAGGACAACTGGTGAACTGGTGACAGGTTCATGGGCGCCCAATTCTCACTGATGCGCTTATGGAGTGAAGGCTAACCTTAAAATTGCAGTGTTTTTCATTAAGACATCTATTTTGCTAAAATATTAGGAGGAATGTAAATTTGTTGTAAATATCTCCAATTTAGATTAAATACTTTTATAGAAAACATTAAAATTCATGTTAGTCTGCTGTATTTTCTCTGTAAAAATACTTTTTCTTACTGGAAATAACTCAGGTTAACGTTACATTCATCCCACATGAAAATCATTACATTTATGTTTATATAAAGAAACATGCCTGTTTTCTTCTTTTTTTTCAGTAACATATATAATCATTAAACTAATTGGGGTAATGTAAATTTGGTGTGAATGTATGCAATTTTATGGAATTTCAGACTTCTAATAAAAATGTGAAATGAATGTTAAATTATACTGCATTTTCTCTGTATAAATACTTTTTTACAGTGTAATTAATGAATATGTTGCTGGAAATGATCATTAAAATTGTCATGAATGAAATATGACCACTCCTCAAATTTCAATGGCCACACCACTCCTGCTTGTTAGGCCATGTATACATGCTTTTTTTGTTTATTAAGTCTTGTCTTGTTTAAATAAATTTCCAGAGACACATTTCATTGGGTGCCAATTTGTCTGTAATTTTATTTTTATTTTTTTTTTTTACAGTTACCCCTGTATTACTTCCTTCACAGCCTTGCAGACTTAATTTGCATAGGCCTACATTATCTGGGGCCACAGCAAAATATGGGTGTTAAAAAAACTCTTCAAATAAAAGTTGTACTTGAATTAGTAAATATACTTAAAACTGTGAAAAAATACATCGAAAAGGATAAGGCCACAGATCATAAAATAGAAATCCAGTAGGTCGACCCAGTAACTGCTTCCCTCCCAGCTTCCCTGGGATAGGCTCTGGATGCACCTTTACCCTGACCAGGATAAAGCGCTGAAGTTAAAAGAATGTTACAATATAGTAGCTACAATCACAATTAAACACAAGTGGAATGAATATGTGTTTTTGACAATTAACTTAACCAGAACAAAGTACAATTTCATCACTTCATAATTTTTGCTTTTCAGCACACTTTTCAAAGAGCAGGCAAGTTTATTGAGATTTTGCACACAAGTACAAATTGTAATGGTTGTGTAGAGAAAAGGTTCTGGTTCTGGCACACTGATCAAAACATGGTAAGTTAAAATCCCAGCAACAGCAAGCTCCCACTGTTGTGCCCTTGAGCATGGCATTCACTCTCTCTGGATCATGTGGTTGTACAGATGGATGACAAATTAGGTTGGGGAAAAAAAAAAGTGTCAAGCCGATCAAGATAGAAATGTTTCATCATACGATAACAATGATGATTAAGAAAAACCTTGTATTAATTTGCAGCAAATCTTCCCTCTGAGAGGTTAAGTGGACCCTAATGATGCCAGCAAAACAGAACCAAAATAAAGAAAGAAAAGCAATACAATACAATATTATGATGTATTGTTTTATAGTATTTGTGGATACTAATATTATAACATTTAAAATATGTATTTCCAAAATTAATCATAAATAATATAATAAGAAACAGAAGCAATGCTAATATGGGGAACAAGAAAAAAAATAGTTAGAATACACTCTTAAAGGTGCTAGAGATGTGATGCCATAGAAGAATAATCTTTACTAAACAACATTTTGATTTATTGATCTTTATCCAGTTGTGGTGCCACAGAAAACTATAAATATAACCACTATACAGAAAGATCTTTGATATGAAAAATGACTATTCAGCTTCATTGTAATAACAAGACACATAGTTAACAAACCACGGACTGAAAGATATTTTAGAGAAAGAAAAATGTTGTTGTATTATTTGTTTTTCTTTTAATGCGTTGCTCTAAAGACCTTTTCTGGCATCTTTATTCTTAATAGTGTGGTTAATAAATAAATAAATACTTATAAATGTTGAATTACATATATATATATATATATATATATATATATTGCAGTATTAAACATCACACTAAATAATGATTTTTTGTTATGACTGAAAGATCTTTTTACGGAAGAAGATAATAACATTCTGTCGAATTTCCTTTGTTTTCAATCCATATACTAGAGGATTAAGAAAAGGAGGAAATATCATTACAGACATACCAAAGGCCCTTCTTAAGTATTGAGATACATTCTCAAATCTGTGTGAAATTAAGGCAAAGAGTGCATTGAACTCCACACATAAAAAAACAACTAGGTGTGTACCACACGTCTGAATTGCTTTGCTTTTTGCATCAGTTTGTCTTTTAGAGATACAGGTGATTAGGATTTGGATGTATGTGAATAACACTATGAACAGTGATAGTCCTTGGAGAAAAACAGTAATAAACAGTCCATAATAGTTATTCAACCTTATGTCCCCACAAATTAGCTTCATCAAACTTGGATTATTACAGAAAGTGTCTACTATTCTTGTGTTACAAATCTCTTGACGGTAGCTCAGTGCAAGTAGTAAAGCAATCATTGTAAAATCTAGGGACCATATTGTAAGGATTATCTTTAACAAGTTATTTGGGGACATCAAGGTGTTATATTTCAATGGGTAACAAATTGCAATATACCTGTCATAAGCCATAGCGGTCAGAATAAGAAGTGTTCCAGACCCATACAAATGTACCAAGAAGGCTTGCACATAACATGCAGAATAAGTAATTGATCTATTCTGTGACAGTATACTAGAGATCATCTGAGGAAAAAAGGCAGAAGCACCTACAATGTCATTGATTGGCATGTTAAACAACAGTATGTACATAGGTTTATGAAGTTTTTGGTTCAGAGCAATTGTTAGCAGTAATGTCATATTGAAAAACAAAATAGCACAATATGTAAGGGCTCCAAGTATGAACACTGGTAAAATGTTAGATGGTGATATGTCCAGTGGTTCCAAAGTAAGAACAGCTGAATATATTGACATATTGGAATCCATTATCCTTCTTTTTATTGTGTGGCAAGATGAAATAACCTAAAAAGACAAAAAAAAGAAAAAGAAAAAAAAATTATCTAAATGCAAATGAGTACACAGATTTCCTAAAATATGTGCTGATTTTTTTTTTTATTAAAAACTGTTTCAAAAAGACAAGTAGTTTGCTAACCCCAGATCTCTGATCACAGTATTTAGCAAAATATTGTACAGTTTAAGTCTGTGTTAGGGACCGTTCACATGCCTATCATTTCAGAATAGGTAAAGTCATTACAATTTATCTCAGCTTGCTCTTTTGTAAGTAAATAATTCATGGGTAGTCCTTTTGTTAAAGCCCAAGTGAACAGTTACATGGATACTTACCATGGGTAAACCACTGGGCAAGCCAATGGGTGAGAAGAATAATATAAATCTAATGGGATTAAAATACATGGTAATGCTTTAAACCCTTCAGACCTTGCATCCACTGTAATATCACATCATTTGGGGATTTGTCTTGATTAAAATGCAAGTAATAGCAGAATGCTAACTGACTGGTTTACAGAGAGGTCTGGGTCCTATCAAACTCAAGATTTGCCCTTTGAGTGTCACATGGAAAATAAGTAGCACTCTGAAGAAAAGGATATTAGAAGTAACAAAAATCTGGAGTAAAATATTTTAAAACTTCTTCATATTTATTTTTTACATTTTACCTGTCCTTATTTGGTAACACCCAAATAAAATTAAGGGTTGAAATTAGTGCTTTTGTACACTAATTACACAACCTTAACAATTATTATTCAGTAAAAACATAATAATATGTGTTTAAAACTTTTAAAAGTTTCTATCATATTAAATCTGTGAGTGCATATTAAGTCTGAACTTATGTTAGTTACCACAGCACATACAGTATATGGAGAGACATTGTTAGTAAGTCTCTTTAATTTTTATTTTAATATGATTTTCAAAAATCACACATGATTTTTATAGCTCTTTATAGCTCTTTATGGTTTACAGCATCAGATGTCCTAGATCCTATGGCACATGAATATCTGTCTAAAAGAAAACAAGAATGACTACTCAGGACACTCAGGACTATATGGCAAATGGTACATTCAGAAATGGCAAAATAATTCTAGGACATTTAATATTTTTAAAAAGGTGTGTATTTATAACATACTTAGTGGATATTTAATAATAATAAGTTGATCACAAAAAACAGTACCTTTGTTAGTCCTCATACTGTTCACAGGAAAACCATAGTCCAGATACTCCACAAACCTGGCCCTTATAGAAGAGTGTCAAGTCATATGAAATCTTGTTTGGAGTTTGCCAAACATCATATTGGAGACTCAGCAAACATGTGGAAAAGTTTCTTTGATCTGATGAGACCAAAACTGAACCTTCAGGCCGTGGCAGAAAGTGATATTTTTGGAGCAAATCCAACACTGCTCATCACCCTGAGAATACCATCCCCACAGTGAAGCATGGTGGTAGTAGCATCATGTCAAGCATTACCCATGGCCTCTTGGTTGCTTTTTACCTGGTCACTGAACTTTGGGGTCTGGTCTCCTCTAGGCAGAGTTATGGTTGTGCCATATTCTTTCCATTGTTTAATAATGCTCTGTGTGCTGTTGTCACAACTGTCTGGGACAATTCACCACCATGACAGAAAAGAGGGCACCTTCCTCCAAATTCTGAGGAAGTACCACTCAGTTGTGAAAATTACTTCCTGTTCACACACTATATAAAGCTTTGGGGCTGCAGTTGCCATGACCAGCTTTGTACTCAGGACTCCATCAGTGGACAGTGGATAGATTTTAACCAACCGAACTTCTTGCAGAAACTGTGATGAATTTACTGGTTGCACACAATATTGTACACAATAATAGAAGGGATTTATTTATAATCGCACTATTTGTTGCACCCAGATGAGGATGGGTTCCCTTTTGAGCCTGGTTCCTCTCAAGGTTTCTTCCTCATATCATCTCAGGGAGTTTTTCCTTGCCACCATCACCACTGGCTTGCTCATTAGGGATAAATTCACAGTGATAAATTCAAATATTTACAATGTATTTTTTGTGAATCCATTTATTTCTGTAAAGCTGCTTTGTGACAATGTCCATTGTTAAAAGCGCTATACAAATAAAATTGAATTGAATTGTTACCTTGAAAATCACACACTATTTTTCACACACACACAAAAAAAGAATTAAATTATTAATCATTTAAAAAAAAGACCTGGCATGGTGACTTTCGCCACTGAAAGTGACACAAAAAACTTTCAGATGGATGGCTTTTAATCTTGCCACTAATCTACAGTGATCGTGCTGATAATTTAGCACCACTCAGACCCTGTGATGAACAAAGCATCAATGTGCAGCATTATGGTGGGAGAAAGAAGCATCGTAAAGAAGCAGTAGAATTGATTGTATACTCTACTTTATACAATGCACTCAACTGAAATCTAATATGTGTGCTCTTATACCAACAGCTGCTGTGGACAACTCACACTTAACAAGATGAATTAATATGCCTACATATCCCTTTAGAAATCAGTTAAACAATACAACAGGCTACAACAATAAGCAGGTTTCAGCAGGTTGACACATTTTTATAAAACTGAAACCATCTATTGAACATGGCTAATGGCAGAGCTTGCCTCCATGTTACTATTTTGTCTGCTTAGATTAACTAATCTAATCTTATTTAATTTGAAAAACCAAATGTTTTTCCAAGTGAAACCAAGTGAAAAACCATTATTGGGCACTTGAGCACAGCCTTAACTCTCTCTGTAGGTAACGTACAGATGGGTGACAAATTAAAGAAGAAAATAATAAGGGGATGAGCAACCATGAGCCTATCATACAGATGTATTGCACCTTGGCAGTGATTTTACAGGACTCCTGAGCTGTACTGGAGGGATGAATAACATTCTGTGAAAAGGCATTGGTGTTTTGATGGTGGTGGTGAAGAGCACTGTCTAACATGTCTATCAAAATCTCCCATAGGTGTTCAACATATGATTTACATCATTTGCATTCTCAAAAATCCATTCAGTGAGACCTTGTGGACTGGAGGATGCAAATATCTCTTATCAGGATAGAATTGTTTCTTCATAGGATAAAGATAAATAATCAGAAGAACTTTGTGCTTATTTGCAGTGACCTTCCCTTCTAAAAGGACAAGTGGACCAAATCATGCCAGCAAAATAAAGATGCCCCTACAACATAACATAGTCTTTTCCTTTAATTTGTCACCTGTCTGAATATGTGGCAATAAAGGCTCTGTTAATTTAGTAATCAGCAGAGCTGTTCTGAGCAGAACAAGGGTGAAGCCAGAAGGAGGACTTTTGAACTAAGAGCTTGTTGGTACTAGATAAATATGTAGAATATTTATTTCCAAAGTTAATAACGCATAATAAAATTGTTACCTCTATAACTATTACAATTATATAGAAAGATCTTTGTAATTTGTAAAAATGGTGTTATGGTAACATAAAATGGGTAAAGAATCATGGACCAAAATGATTTTAGGGAAAAGACTTGGGGGCATGGGGTTGTTTGTTTGTTTGTTTGTTTCTTCTAAAGCATCACTCTACTTTTTCATCACTTTTATTTTAATTCAATTCAATTCAATTCAATTTTATTTGTATTTGTATTTAACAATGGATATTGTCACAAAGCAGCTTTACAGAAATAAATGGAATCACAAAGAATATGTTGTAGATATTTGAATTTATCACTGTGAATTTATCCCTCATGAGCAAGCCAGTGGCGACGGTGGCAAGGAAAAACTCCCTGAGATGATATGAGGAAGAAACCTTGAGAGGAACCAGGCTCAAAAGGGAACCCATCCTCATCTGGGTGCAATGGATAGTGCGATTATAAATAAATCCCTTCTATTATTGTGTACTATAAGGACAAATAGTGCAATTGTGCAACCAATAAATTCATCACAGTTTCCGCAAGAAGTCCGGTTGGTTAAAATCTATCCACTGTCCACTAATGGAGTCCTGAGTACGAAGCTGCCCGTGGCAACCGCAGCCCCAAAGCCACTACAGCAATCGCAGTCCCAAGCGATTACAGTACAGCTCCCCACATGTGATCCCCAAGCCATCTCCACAGCCCCCAGGTGGCACCATCCCCAGCAATCCAAACAGTTCTTCAGGCCGTCCATATGGGGCCACCCCCAGCAGCAGCAAGCGAACTCAACCGATGAGAACTCCAACCAGAAGTAGGGCATCAGGATGGGTCAAGCAGCGAGGAGGAGCAGAAGGGGCATCAGGATGGGTCAGGTAGCGAGGAGGATCAGAGGGGTCAGGATCACTGACATCTCAGAAGTAGCATGTGTAGCTCGACAGAGAGTGAGGGAGAGAGAGAGATGGAGAGAGAGGAAGAGAATGTTAGGTAAGCTTTGTCCTCTAATGGTTAAGCACAATATACTTTGCATGCAGAGTGCAAGCAGGGACTCCGGCAAGACTAGCTATGACAGCATGTTACAACCCCAATTAGTCTAGGGGGTGTGTGGGGAATAACACTTATGTGGTTACTAATAATAACAGGTGTGTGTGTAGTCAGGGACCATAGACAAGTAGTGCGTGTTACCCAAGTGATTTATTTATCTATATACAGGAGGAAAAAGCATGTGTGCCAAGTGACAGTGGTGGTATTTACAATTTATTTACAGAAACAGGTAACAAGACTCAAAAGGGGAAAAGGGACATGAGCAGCACCAAAGCAAAGAAATGAACAAAACAAAACAAGTATAACTATTTTCAAACCCTCTAACCTAACTAACAAAAGATAGAAAGAAAAAAAAAAGTCTTCAGCGTCCAGGACACGCTAACTACCCTACTCTATCTTTCCAAAACCAAAAGTACAGAGGGTGGTGCTCGCTCCTAACCTAATGTGTCTAATACAAACAAAACCAGAATTCCTACGTGCTGTACAATGTATGTCACGTGACTTACTTACCTGTCCACTTTTCCCCAACACTAACAAAGTCACAAACCAGGGATAACGAACACTACGTTTAACAGACAAGTGACTAAACACAGCGGGGAAAACATGGAACAAATGACATACAAGACCAAAAAAAAAACACAACAAGGCAGCGTAGTCAGAATACAGACAAGAACACAGGAACAGAGTTTTGGTTTTAACAACAGGAACAGATCTCCTGAAAGAATGGTGGCGGGTTTTAAATAGGCGGGGTCAGAGGTCGATTGGTTGTCACGGCCAATGACATCAGCGGGGTTAATCAAGATGGACAGGAACGTTATCCAATGAGGCAGTGCTGCAGAACAGCCCCGAACACTAAGTGGAAGGCTGTTCCATAACTGTGGGGCTTTGCAAGAGAAAGCGCTACCCCCAGCTGTAGCCCACACTATTCGAGGTACCAACAAATAGCCTGCACCTTTTGATCTAAGTAGGCATGGCGGATCATAAAAGACCAAAAGTTCGCTCAGGTACTGTGGCGGGAGACCATTTAGTGCTTTATAGGTCAATAGTAGTATTTTATAATCAATACGAAATTTGATTGGGAGCCAATGCAGTGTGGATAAGATAGGGGTGATGTGATAGGTTTGATTTTAAAAAGTATAGCTCTATGAATATTATATTGCAAATTCATCTGAAATGAAAAACAGCATTAACACTATCAAATAATATTCTATTATGACTGAGATATGTCTTTATGGAAGAAGACAGTAATGTGCTGGATTAAGAAAAGGAGGAAATATCATCACAGACATACTGAAAGCCCTTCTTAAGTACTGAGATACATTATCAAATCAGAGTGAAATTAAGGCAAATAGTGAACTGAACTTTACACAAAAAAAAGAACTAGATGTTCAAAAATGGTTAAAGAACCATGGGCCGGAATGTTTTTAGGGAATCTTTTTTTTCTCATAAAAAAGGGGGGTTTAAATACTTGTGCAAGCAACATTTTTACGTTTTTGAATTTATGTGAAATACTTGCGGACCAATAATTATTTTTGACTTTGAAAATTCACTCTAAGAGAACACGAGTTTGCAATAAAAATACTGACAGGAATAATATGTGTATTTTTACGGAGTTATGTTATCAATATGTTATCACGGAGTTCAGTCAAACCTTCTGGACTAAAGTTTGTTCATCCCTGGGAGCTAACTTGTGCCTCTTTAGTCATGGATTTTCCCAAGTCATCAAGGGAAAAACATCTGGACAAAAACAAATGAACTTGTTTATTCTCTTTTTCCCACTTTTTTATTAACATTTTTATTAACTTTTATATGCAGTCAGAACTGCCAATTTGATCAAACGTCATTTGAAAATCTTGTACAGATGGGTAACAAATGAAAAAAAAAAATCATTGTAAGGTGATGAGCCACCAGTAGTCCAGTAGAACAGCTTTACTGGACATTGGCACTGATTCTCCAGGCTTCTGGAATTATACTGGAAGGATGAACACCATTCTTCCAGGGTATTCCCTCAGTGGGTGTTTTGATGATGGTGGAGGAGAGTGCTGTCTAACACACTGCTCTAAAATCTCCCAAAAGTGTTCAAGTGGGTTGCGATCGGGTGACTGTTAAGGCCATAACACATGATTTACATAATTTGCATATTCAAAAAACATTCAGTGAGGCCTTGATTTCAATCTGGTCATTATTATTTGTGGCTACTAGTTGTATAATACTTATTTCCAAAATTAACAATAAATAATACAATTCTAAACAATCACAGAATTATAAATATTACCATTACATATAAAGAACGTTGTTATTGAAAATTATTATTTGTTTTATTGTTGTAACAAAAAAAAGGTTAAAGACCTATGAATTTAAAGGTTATTTAATGATTTTTTTTACTCTAAAGAGCCTTTTCTGGCACCTTTATTTTTGATAGTATTGTTCTATAAATATTGTTTTGTAGTTTCTGAAATGAATATGCATTAAACATCACACTAACAAATAATTTTCTGTTATGACTGAAAGATCTTTTTACGGAAGAAGACAGTAATGTTCTGTCGAATTTCCTTCGTTTTAAATCCATATATTAGAGGATTAAGAAAAGGAGGAAATATCATTGCAAATGCACCAAAGGGCCCTCTTAGGTGCTGGGATACATTATTAAACCTGTGTGAAATTAAGGCAAATAGTCCACTGAACTCTACACATAAGAAAACAACTAGGTGTGTACCACATGTCTGAATTGCTTTGCTTTTAGCATCAGACTGTCTTTTAGAGACACAGGTGATTAAGATTTGGATGTATGTGAAAAACATTACAAACAGTGTTATACTTTGATGCAAAGCTGTAAGAGACAGTCCATAGTAGTTAGTCAACCTTATGTCCCCACAAATTAGCTTCATCAAACTTGGATTATTACAGAAAGTGTCTACTATTTCCGTGCTACAAATCTCTTGACGGTAGCTCAGCGCAAGTAATAAACCAATCGTTATAAAAGCTATGGTCCACACTGTAGTGATTATCTTCAGCACGTTATTTGGGGACATAATGGTGTTATATTTCAGTGGGCAGCAAATTGCAATATACCTGTCATAAGCCATAGCAGTCAGAATAAGAAGTGTTCCAGACCCATACAAATGTACCAAGAAGGCTTGCACATAACATGCAGAATAAGTAATTGATCTATTCTGTGACAGTATACTAGAGATCATCTGAGGAAAAAAGGCAGAGGCACCTACAATGTCATTGATTGGCATGTTAAACAACAGTATGTACATAGGTTTATGAAGTTTTTGGTTCAGCGCAATTGTTAGCAGTAATGTTATATTGAAAAACAAAATAGCACAATAGGTAAGGGCTCCAAACATGAACACTGGTAAAATGTTAGATGGTGATATGTCCAGTGGTTCCAAAGTAAGAACAGTTGAATATATTGACATATTGGAATCCATTATCCTTCACTTTATTGAATGGATCTAAAATAAACAGAAAAAAGAATGCAAAAAGTTTGAATGGTTTCATAAAATATGCACTGATTTAAATAAATAAATAAATAAGAAAAATGCAGTTTGCTTACCACAGATCTCCAATCACAGTATTTATCAAAATGCTGTAAAATTTAAGAGTATGTTAGGAAACTTTCAGATGCCCATCATTTTAGAATATGGAAAGTACTGATAATTTACCTAAGTCTGACCTTATATACATTTAGAATTCATGCAACTACCCTGTTGCATGGATACTTGCCTTGGGACAACCGCTGGGTAATCCAATGATTAGGAACCATAGGAGCAGTCTAATGGGATTAAAATACATGGTAACACTTTAAACACCTCAGACCCTGCATTCATTGTAATAATACATGATTTAGAGATTTTTCTTTATTAAAATGAAAACATTCAGATAACTTTCAAGCTGTAAAACCTAACATAACATTTGCGGTTACTTAAGCAAATGATATAAAACTTACTCAAACAAGAATTTTAACATACATTTTAGGGATGTATAGATAAGGAATAACACATGTTGGACTATGCTATTAGAAAATAAACATTGCCAGAGTTAGAGGCCAACACTACTGGCAGAGCTTTCTCATTCAAGAATTCAAGAACTGTGCTGTGAAGTCTGGCTAAAAGAACTTTAGGAACCTCACATATGGCATGAGAGTGTTGGTAAACTGAAGTTCCTCACAAAACACTGAAAGACTTCGTGAAGGGGAGTAAACTGGCAAGTGAATTTGTAATTATGCATCAGGAAGCAAGAGAATTTTTTTTCTATAATGCTGTACTTGCTCTTTTGCACCAAGACATTCTGGCTGATGTGCAGCACAGTCTAGGACAGCATGACCTTAAAGTGCCCCAAACCCCCTACCTCCATCCACCCGGAGAATGTAAGAATGGGCCACCACAAAGTGCAGCTTTCACCTGAGTAAAGGCCTGTTGACACAACTACAGCCACTGGACCGGATCTGTTGCTCCCTTTATAGTGAGGTCAGTCAGAGGGCTGGTGCTGTCTGAATATTAGGCACCCTAACATTCTGTGAACCCTCCAGACCTGCCCCTGTACCTAAGAAAAAACTATTCACAAAAGTCTTGACTAAACAAATATGTTTTCAGCCTAGACTTAAACACTGAGACTGTGTCTGAGCCCCGAACACTAAGTGCAAGGCTGTTCCATAACTGTGGGGCTTTGCAAGAGAAAGCTCTACCCCCAGCTGTAGACCGCATTATTCGAGGTACCAACAAATAGCCTGCACCTTTTGATCTAAGTAGGTGTGGCGGATCATAAAAGACCAAATGTTCGCTCAGGTACTGTGGCGCGAGACCATTTAGTGCTTTATAGGTCAATAGTAGTATTTTATAATCAATACGAAATTTGATTGGGAGCCAATGCAGTGTGGATAAGATAGGGGTGATGTGATAGGTTTGATTTTAAAAAGTATAGTTCTATGAATATTATATTGCAATGTCTGAAATGAAAAACAGCATTAACACTATCAAATAATATTCTATTATGACTGAGAGATGTCTTTATGGAAGAAGACAGTAATGTGCTGGATTAAGAAAAGGAGAAAATATCATCACAGACATACTGAAAGCCCTTCTTAAGTACTGGGATACATTATCAGATCAGAGTGAAATTAAGGCAAATAGTGAACTGAATTTTACAGAAAAAAAGAACTAGATGGTTAAAGAACCATGGGCCAGAATGTTTTTAGGGAATCTTTTTTTTCTCATAAAAAGGGGGGTTTAAATACTTGTGCAAGCAACATTTTTACGTTTTTGAATTTGTGTGAAATACTTGCGAACCAATAATTATTTTTGACTTTGAAAATTCACTCTAAGAGAACACGAGTTTGCAATAAAAATACTGACAGGAATAATATGTGTATTTTTACACATATAAATGTGGAAATGTGGGGGTGAGGGTGTGGTTGAATACTTCTGCAAGCCTTTCCTTTTTGTTGTCACGGAGTTCAGTCGAACCTTCTGGACTAAAGTTTGTTCATTCCTGGGAGCTAACTTGTGCCTCTTTAGTCATGGATTTTCTCATGTAATCAAGGGAAAAACATCTGGACAAAAATTTACCTTGGGGTAACCATGGACAATCAACTGTCCTTCTCCTCTCACATTGCTAATCTGACACGCTCATGTCTATTTCTCCTTTATAACATCAGAAGAATTTGTCCATTTCTTTCCACACAGGCCACACAGGTGCTTGTTCAGTCCCTTGTCATTTCAAGACTGGACTACCTACTGCAACTCACTCCTGGCAGGTCTTCCTCTGAGCACCACTTGTCCTCTGCAACTGATCCAAAATGCAGCTGCACGAATGGTTTTCAACCTTCCTAAATTTTCCCAGACTACCCCATTGCTGCGCTCCCTCCACTGGTTTCCTGTAGCTGCCCGCATCAGATTTAAAACACTGATGCTCGCCTACAAAGCCAAAAATGGACCAGCACCCACTTATCTCAAAGCACTTACCACACCTCGCGCGGCACCACCCACCTCCCCAACAGAGTTTTGGACTGATGGCATTCCTAGTTTGTGACCCAGTGAGCCAATATCAGAATGTATTTTTGATACACTTCAAAGCACTATTGTAAGTCGCTCTGGATAAGGGCGCCTGCCAAATACCATAAATGTAAATGTAAATGTAAATTTGGGGACACACCTGTCCATGACCCATGTGGAAGCCTAGATAACGTACTTCCACCCACCCAATTGCACACTTCCTTGGGTTTGCTGTGAGTCCTGTCCATCTCAAGGATCTCAGGACAGCCCTCAGATTACAAACTGTTGCTGCCAGTCATTTAAATAAATAATAAAAGTGGAAATGGCCATTTTCTCACATGACATTGGAGTCAAGGGAAGCTGCCAAATCCAGTGTCAAATAAAAGAGAGCCTAACCTAACAGATTTTGGGGCAGCTGGAGGATTCATTGAATGACATTCATGTCATGACCCACACCACCTGCGTACATCTCCACAAATGCCCAGCCAATAGAAATGAGCCATGATGCGGTTCAATGTCTCATCTTGCCCTAAATGCCCTGCTATAGGATTATGATGAGTCACATGAAGAAGCATTTCCCTGGGGCTACTTTGGACCAACAACTGGGTCATTTCTTCCTTAGTCTGAGTGTCCTGCATCACTCCGTATAGCTTATCATTAATAATAGAAAAATATGAGTAGGACAGTGGCTGGTAGACACCCCCTACCTTTCTTAGGGGAGCCAATTGACACAGATCTGACCTCAGCCCCAAGGCCTCACAAGCCACTGCTGTGCATCCTACATCATGCTATGCGAATGGAAGATCTATCCACACACATTCCCCTTAACAATCTCTGAAACCTGGGTCAATTAATTGCTAGAATTAGTGGATGGCGAGGCGAGGAATAACAGCCATCTCCATGCAGACACTAGTGGATACTCATGAATATTCCTGTGCACATACCTCACGTTTACTCTGTGTGCAGGCAGGTTGGTGTCAGCTGGAGTACTAGAGGACAGCACCCAGCTCTGGAGCATCTGCCTGTCCTCAGACTGAGCCATCACCTGAGCCACAAAGTGCTGTTGTTGCTTGGCACGCAGATTGAGGATGGCTTGCTGATGGACCTGATGCAGTGCTGCAAGGGACTTTATGATTTCTGTGAAGGGTGAGGACTCCATAGTGGCATACTGGCCCAATTTCCCCAGTCTTGACACCACTGTAGCACCCCCGTGGTGTTGAGAGAATGGATGACTTGGGAGACAGGTGTACAAGTGTGTTGTATTTTTACTTTTGGGGGTTCTTTCCCACTTGGCTTTTCAGCATGGCCTTCTAAACTCAAAAGAAACAAAACACAAAATTATCTTACACTCCTAAACACGGACACACAATATCAGCAAAAGGCTGTCACTTCCGATCATTTTGACCAGAAACTTTGGGTGATCAGTCTGCATGGATTTTAATGCATGGACCACCACCTGGAATGCAGAGCTCAAGGCAGGCAATATGATGGAGTATGAAGCAGCATCATACAGATGTGTGTGGAAAATAGGGCTAGCACTAGCCCTCTGATTAGCATAGCCATGGAGGGCAGTGCTGTTAATGGGGAGCTTGCACTATCCATCTCATAGCATGACATGTGAAGCAGGTTAAGAGCAAGAAGGCTGCCAGGACTGCCTGTATCACCAGACATTTCTAGAAGTCATGTGCCAGTCCCTAGTTGCTGTCCCTGTGCCTAAAAAAAAAAAAAAAAAAAAAAAAAAAAAAAAAACTGTCATGCCTGAATGACTACTGCCCTGTTGTACTGATGCCTATGGTGATGAAGTGCTTTAAAAAAAAGTCTAATGAAAGACTACATCTGCTCTCTGCTCCTCTCTTCCCAGAATCCTCTCCAGATCCTCTCCAGTTTGCCTACAGATCCAACGGGAATAATGCGGTTGGCATCCCCCACCTCTTGCACCTTATCCAACCTAGAAAAGGGGAGGAGATCATGTGAGACTGCTGCTCATTGACTAAAGTTCAGCTTTCACTGAAAGCTGAACTCATACATGTCATTTAGGGTCTACATTTTATATCTACCCCCAACATCTGCCCCCAACCTGCATATGAATATGTACACATAAACCATATTATTAAACAGAATCTTCAAGATTTGCACTAAGTACATTTGCACCTGAGTGATTACAGCACATGCACAGTTCATTCCCTTTCTACTTCCTTATTAGGTGCCAAGCACCACAGATGCGTAGGCACCTTTGTAACTTTTAGTGTTCCTGTTATTATTATTATTCTGCTTCTTCTTTTTCTTCTTCTGTTCTTGAAGTCTACTGCAGCCCATCGAACTGTACATACGAAAGCTATGAAATTTGGCACACAGATAGGGGACAGTGTGAAATGTTAATATAGCAAATTTCTCAAGCCCTCTAGTCCCACCAGCAGCTCAAAGTTGCACTTACGTTTATGCTAATAACTTTTGAACCGTAAGGGTTATAAACGAAATTATTTTTCCTTGATTCCTTGGGTTGTGCCGAGTTGAATGCATACCATGGTTTCACTTTCCTTCTAGACTGTCGGTCATTTTGAATTTTCTTGAAAAACTTAATTGGATCTTCACCAAATTTGACTCAGATCATTGTTAGACCATGCTGGCAAAAAATTATAAAAAGCTTTTTGACAGATAAAACCATTGTTGAATAACGTGCAAACGAATTTGATGGTGAGCACGCTGGATAGGTCGTGAGGCTATATCTCCAAAATGCTTTAGCATATTCAGACCAAACTCGATGTATTTCATAGCCATACTATCTTGGTACCCTCACAGTTTTGGAAACTAGTGTTCATGAGATATGAAAAAAGCATATTTTTACTTGTAACTTCTGAACCTTTTTCCTAAAATCCTGAAACTGGTTTCTTTAGATTCTGTGGGGCATACCGAGTCAAACGATATAAAATTTTTCTAGGTCGGCCAATTTGGGTGTCGGCCATTGTGGGTGTCGGCCATTTGGAATTTAGTCTTAAAATACTGTATTTCACAAACGTCTCGGCGTGTCATTTAGAAAAATGATTTGTGTCATCGGCACCATTCCCTCAAACTCAAAAAGTTTCAGGATGGTGCCACTTTGTGGTAAAAAAAATATAACAGAATTTCAAAAAATGCTAGTAGGCTTTGAATACTTTTGCCTATAGTCATGAGTCTGGTCTTGATTGATTCCTTAGGTCAGTTTGAAATGCTCTGAAAACCTACTTTTTACTGTTATTTTATTCTCTATTTAGTCTGTTCTTTTTTTAATTGTAGTATGTGCACAGTCACAGTGTCAACCAGTTGGCATTTTACTATCCAGTATAAATACATTTGTGACAAATAAAAAAGGCTGGAACCCTTAAAAAACCCTTTTATTTTAAATTAATGTGGGATAATATTTTTTATTGGTAAATAATTTTGCAAACAATATTGATTTCCCCCCCTCAACTATCATGGGTGAACGTTTTGATTCATGACCTACTATATAATCCCAATTAAGTCCATTTCAGTTAGGTTTAACATTAATTAGGTTTAACATTATAGAATGTAGGAAACGTTCAAAGGTATTGGATATTTAAGAAAGGCACTGTATTTCTATCAGAGATGTCTTCAAACTATCCAAGCATCAAAAGGTAGCTACAGCATTAAGCAAAATACATTTGTTTTAAATAAAAGCAAAGAAATAAAAAAAAACTACATTTACAAACATACAGTTTTAACTTACTTTTTATTTAAACTAATAAATAACTTAGTATGAAGCAGCTTTGCAGAAAAGCAGTCAATTTGATTGTTTCATTTCTTGCGTCATAAGATTCAACTGCTATGCCCACTTATTGTGCTAACTGTAATGGGCATAACTTTCTATTGCACACTATACATCTTAGGGTTGAGAGAAGATCCAACTTGCTAATAACCTCTTGTGACATATGAGTAACTTGAAGGGTCTTTGGAGGGCAGAAGAGGATATAAATTTGGCATACCATGTCCCCCTATTGACACAATTGGATCTTTTGATAGGTGGGTCTGATGTCAAAGCCATTGGAAATGAAAAAAGGAACAAAATGCACACTGGTAAATTAACAACTATCCTATTCTGTTTATTTCTCCCACAGGTTCTGAATGGAGCAACAATTTTACAATAACACATTCAGTTTCAACCTTCAAATTGCCAGATTTGATGTTCCTCCTCATGCTATTTATCCTGTTTTTATCATTGGGACTCTGGTCTATTTGTTTGCAGTGTTCTGTAATGTAATAATTTTAGCATTGATTGTTACACAGCAGACTCTTCATAAACCCATGTTTTACATTTTGTTCAGCCTGCCTTTCGCAGACTTATTGGCAATTACATGTGCTCTGCCAAGAGTGCTTCTGGATATTGTAACCCAAACAAGTATGGTCTATTACCCAACATGTGTCCTGCAGGGTTTTTTGCTTCATTTGTATGGAGGTAGTGTACTTTTTATTCTGGCAGCCATGTCATTTGATCGCTACATAGCAATATGCAAGCCACTCAGATATAACTCTATAATGGGTCCATACACAGTTGGTGGTGTGATAGCACTGGCTTGGAGCCTCGACATTGCCTTGATTGTTGTGTTGTTTGGTCTTCAGGCAAGACTTCCAAAATGTAAGACAATCATTTTTAATGTGTATTGTAGCAATAGTGCACTGTTACAGCTTTCATGTGGTGGTGACCTTACTGTAAACAATGTTTATGGATTAGCTATAACTGGAGTTATGCAGGCCATTAGTGTGACTATTCAATTATTTTCCTATGTACAAATTCTTAAAACCTGTCTTTCCCATACACAGACCAATGCTAGAAGTAAGGCCATCAATACATGCTTAGCACAGTTAATTACTTTTCTTCTGTATGAAATAGTTTCTACCTTTACCATACTTTCATATCGTTTCCAGAATATACCAACCAGTGCACAACAAATATGTGGTTTGATGATTTTCACAATTCTTCCAGTTTTTAATCCAGTTATATATGGAATGAAAACAAGAGACATTAGGAATTCATTCATCATAGTGCTGAAAAAACAAAAGGTGGCATTTACATAATTTTTTGACAAATTTTTATGTGAATAAGCATTAATTTGTCCAGTCCAAATTTTTATGTGAATAAGCATTAATTTGTCCAATCCAATTCTGTGTACTCTGTTAAAATATAACAATTTGCAATCTGCTATGACCTTTCCTTCAAATGTTCAAACAAAATTCAAACAAAAATGCATAAAAGAACAATTATATCTCTTCCTACATAGTGTAAATTCTGATGTCCATTGGTCTAAATGATTTTATTTATTTATGCTATGTTTGTGAAAATGAATACCATCACATATAACCCAGATTTGTGTGTGTGTGTGTGTGTGTGTGTGTGTGTGTTCTTCATAAACAAGGTATAAAAATGAAGCGAATGTATCTTTGTTTATAAAGTTACATTTTAAACTGGTTTTATGACATGCTTTACATGGAAGTGGAGGCATACATATCCACATATGCACTGGCTTTCAACATCTGCTTAAGCTGACATTTGTATAGTTATCTATATATTAAAAATTTGTTAAAGTTAAACATTCTGTCTTCTTGTAATGATGTAGGGAATGTTTCTTTGGCATACATTTAATACTCCTTAAAAATAATAGAGCATAATTTGAATGTCACAAAGCACATGTCACACTGGATCAATGAACATGATAATTAGTTCAGTGTACTTCAATGGCCTCCCTAGTCACCAGTTTTGAATTCAAAAGAGTACCTTCAGGATCTGGTAGAATGGAAGAATAACAACATGAACAAATCTGCAGAAATTATGCAATGCAATTACATCAACATGGTCCAAAATTCCAATGTAATGTCTCCAGCACCTTACGGAATCTATGCCACAAAGAATTGAGACTGTTCTGGGAGCAAAGGGCAGTCCATTATACCCTATATCTGTATATGTACCCTATATCTGTGTAATAAAAGTGGTTGGTGAGTGTATAACCCCAATTAAGTCCATTTCATTTCTAGGTTGTAACACTGTAAATGTAGAAAAGTTTTGCAAGACTCTGTATTTCTATCAGAGATGTCTTCAGAAAGATATTATAGAAATATTGTAACCATAAAATATTAACCCCAAAATGTGTACTCATATCTGATAATATTTCATCCTCAATGTTGTAGATGTATGGAACCGGTATAGTGCACAAGGTGACACGGAGGCCTGAAAGTGATCCATATGACCTTACATAGGCATCGGTATCCTAGGCCTGAGAGTGATCTATATGGCCTTACCTAGACATTGGTATCCTGCGAAGTGGGGAGAGCAGTAACGAACTGTAAATTTAAGTGAGTAAGACTTCCTTAAACAATAACATAAGCATATATGATGTTGGGTCTTGTGAAAAATAGGATGTGGAAGTTTTTTTTTTTTTCATGTAAATGTATATAAGAATGCCCCTCTGAAGAGTCGTATAGCTTTTCTCTGCAGAGAACTGCTCAGCTGGATTCTTGAAAGAATAAAGTCTATGGCCTCAATATCTCTGCTCTCCGGAGTGATCTTTGGTCTTCATTGCTACGACAATATCAAAACTATAAAAGTAAGGCTCAGCCCTTATTAAAAGCAGTCAACTTGATTCCCTTTCCTAAGTATTGTATATTCAAGGCTGAACCAAAATGGCAAAATGGGGTCGAAAACCTAGTAAGTACTTAGTAATTACTTAGGTTTTCATTCCAGTGATTTGAATATTTTCAAAGTAATATTGCTGCTGGCTCATTCAAGTTTAATACTTATGTGACATCTACAATTCTCCGCCAAGCTGCCCAAGGTTTCCCTGCCTCCACTGAGTTTTAAATCTTTTCTTTGGTTGTCCTGCTCATTTCCTGTTTATATGTATATATACAGTCAGGTGAGGAGGTATTTGGACAAGAGTTTTTTTGTGATTTTGCCTTTATACACCACCACAATGGATTTGAAATAAAGCAATCAAGATGTGATCACAGTGTAGACTTTCAGCTTTATTTTAAGAGGTTCCACAAAAATATGGCATTTACCATTTATGAATTACAGCCATTGTAAGCAAAGTACTTCCATTTTCAGGGGCTCAAAGGTATTTGGACAACTGACTGACAAGAAGTTAATTGACTAGGTGCTGTCCATTCCCTGGTTACTTCGAGACAAATGAAGCAGATAAAAGGTCTGGAATTGATATCAAGGTATTGAGTTGGCATTTGGCAGCTGTTCGACTGGAGCTACCGATATGAAGTCCAAGGAAATCTCAATGCAAGTGATGGAGGCCATCATCAGGCTGAAAAAACAACATAAATCTATAAGAGAGACAGCAAAAACCTTAGGTGTGGCCAAATCAACAGTTGGGTACATTCTTAAAAAGAAAGAAGGCATTGGTGAGCTCAAAAACATCGAAAGGCCTGGAAGACAATTAAAGAGGATGATCCCAGAATCCTTTCCTTGGTGAAGAAAAACCCCTTTACAACATCAACACAAGTCAAGAATACTCTATACACTGTAAAAAATCCAACTTGCAAAAAGTTTTAATAACTATTATCTATTAGTTAACTGGACAATAAAACTAAAAAAAAGTTGACTTAATAAGTGGAAATAAGTTGGTTCAAAAATTGTCTGACCAACTTAATTTGAACTGTCGACTGGATATGCACATGCAAGTTTACAAGCACACTTGTTGCCTTGGTGGTTGGAGCATGCGCGCTGTAACATAGACGCTGGAGCTCACATGGAATGATAGCGCCATTTTGATCGTCAGTCAAACATGCAGCACGAGATCACGACAAACTTCATATTTTCAAACTTCATCGTTTAAAGTAAGTATCTTTATTCATTTTATTATATTTATTAGATTGTTAAAATGTTTGTAAAACATAAGTGTGATCATTAAGCATTGTTTGACATGCAAATATACAGTATCTACTGTTAGTGTTTTTAATGCCAGTAAAATGTACAATTGTCTGTTTTGACCTGGTTTTGAAACTAAAGTCAATTAAGTAATGTAGTGTCACTGGGCAAGTTTATTATTTTAAAGCAAGTTTGCATGAACGTTCTCATCAAGGAGAAAATATGTCACAATCCCGACATATTTTAATATAAATATTTATATCTTGCAAATCTAACTTCATGTTTTTCAGTCCTGGCTATATTTATCACAGTTATCGGAAATAATGTGTAGATTTGTCATATAGACTTAACTCAAAATATAATCGTGTTGTTTATTACATCACAGAAAAAGCTGTTGGAGCTCACATGGAATGATAGCGCCATGCAGCACGAGATCATGACAAACTTCATCTTTTCAAACTTCATCATTTAAATTAAGTATCTTTATTCATTTGATTATATTTATTAGATTGTTAAAATGTTTGTAAAACATCAGCGTGATCATTAAGCATTGTTTGCGACATGCAATCTAAGAAATTTAACGTCATGTTTTGCAATCCTGTCTGTATTTGCCAGTTATTGGAAATAATGTGTAGATTTAATTTACAAATGTCTTGTTCTTAATGGGTTTATTGTCTTTTGTCATGTCGCTGTTGTGTTCGGCGTAGACATGGTGTACGACTCGGTGTAATGCGCTTAAAACTTTTCTTGTACAACGGGCGCGATACGATTTATTATTTTTATTTTTTTATTATTTCTTGAAAATAAGTTTTAGATTGTTGGTGTACATCATATATTGCCTGTACACCATAGCATAACATATATTGGTCAGCAATAGCCACAAACACATATAC
This sequence comes from Pangasius djambal, assembly GCA_022985145.1. Lineage (NCBI taxonomy): Eukaryota > Metazoa > Chordata > Actinopteri > Siluriformes > Pangasiidae > Pangasius > Pangasius djambal. Next base: position 19,351,049 of record CM040988.1, read on the forward strand.
AGCTTATTTAGTGGCCATGTTTTTGGATTTCAGGTTTCAGAGCTCAACACATGCCATGTAAAATTTGCAAATTTGCCCACTCTTCTCAAGATGTCCTTCTAAAACAGACAAGACTGCGACATGGAGGAGGAGTAAATTGGAATTGTTTTTATGACAACTGTGTTTGCACCTTTAAAACCCGAAGTTCACTCAAATCACATCTTACAAGAATACACAACAAAAGCAGAAAACAAGAAAATTTGACATTTTTTTGTGACTTGTGTGATTTTAACGAGATTTGTACTGAAACCCAATTCTTTGCTCACCTTGGAAGACATTTACAAAATAAAGAAACTGTCCTGTGCCCCTTCCAGAGATGCACATTTAAAACCAACAATCATTCTACCTTTAGCAGTCACAGAACAAGAAAACATAAAAATCACACCACACAAGATTTCAGATTAGTAAATAAGGACTCAGGAGAACACTCGGATGACACAGAGACAGAGTTAAACGATGATCTTGAACCTGCAACCTCATCACAAGAGCCTGTAGAAAGGAGAGAACAGGACACAGAAAGTGTTGATGTTAATATACTTGAGCGTAAAGTTGCACAACTTTTTCTTTCTATGCAAACAGTGTTGCGTATTTCTAAAAGTGCAATACAGAAAATAGTGGAACAGTTACATGATATTTTAGATTTTTCTAAGGGTTATGCTGTTAATACAATTAGGGAGATACTTGCCAATCATAACATTGTAACATAATAATCAGGTTGTGCAAGACATTACAGATGCACTTTTTCAAACAAATCCTCTTTTTGTAACAACTTCAGCACAAGGCAAATTTTCTACAGATTACAGAAGGAGCAGTTTGAACTGATTGAAGCTGTTGAATATTTGTATGACAGGACACAAAAAAAATGCTTACGTCTATGTTTCAATTGCAAAGCAGCTGGAATGTTTACTTGGTCATCGACTGTTTTTGGACAATGTTGTGTTTAATCAAGAGTCTTTGTCTGGCCAATACAAGTCTTTTCAGGATGGAAGATACTACAAGGAGAACAAACTTTTAGGTGAAAAAGAAAGTGGCATAGCTTTGGGTTTATACATAGGTGACTTTGAAGTCTACAACCCTCTCGGCACCTCAAGAAAGATTCATAAAGTTACCGCTGTATATTGGGTCATTCTGAATTTGTCTTCAAAATGTCGTTCAAGTCTAAATTTAATTAATCTAGCAGTTGGAAAGACTGATGATGTGCGGTTGTTTGGTTATGAGAGGTTCTTTGATCCATTGGTTAAGGATATAAAGACACTGGAACCTGAAAGGAACTGTGTTTTGTGTCTGTGCCGATAACCTTGGAGCACATGGCCTTGCAAGCTTCATTGTTGACAACTTTTGCAGATTCTGCCTAATTAGTCATAAACAAATTGCCAGCACTGAGCCTGAAGATTTTCAGTTAAGAACTCCAGAACAACACAACTCTCTGCTGAAGGAACTTCAGAATGATGACCAGCTCCGTAGTTTGAATGGTGTGAAAAAGGAATGTGCTCTGAGCAAGCACTTATCATACTTTCATCCAATTACAGGATTTCCTGCAGATGTTTTATATGACTTTTTTGAAGGGATTGTCCCTCTTGAATTATCTCTCTGTCTGAAGGACTTGATTTCAAAAGGATTCATATCACTTGAGGAACTAAATAGTCATATCAAGTCATTTCCCTACAAGTATGCAGATCGTGTAAATAAACCACAGAAAATTTTTGCAAAAGGAACAATTGGTGGCAACGGACACAAAAACTGGACACTGTTGCGATTACTCCCTCTCATGATTGGCAGCAGTATTCCAGAAAATGACCTTGCATGGGAGATTTTAATGGACCTTAAAGACATTGTAGAATTGGTTGTATCTACAAAGTTCTCAGATGAGACACTGTGCTATTTGGAGAGTAAAATAGCAGAACATCGTAATTTACTTACAGAGACTATTCCTAATTTCAGCATACGGCCAAAACATCACTTTGTCGATCATTATCCACACCTGATCCGCTGCTTTGGGCCATTGGTGGAATTATTAGTACAATTAGATTTGAAGCAAAGCACAGTTTCTATAAAAAAGTTATGCACGATACCCACAATTTCAAGAATGTGCTTCTCTCATTTGCAACAAAGCATCAGCAAATGTTTGCTTATTTTCTAGATGAACACTCTCTCTTCAAGCCAGAGTTATATGTTGAGAACCTTAAAGTGGTTGAAACAGGTTCATTAGATACTGTGAGGGCAGCAGTCACAAAAAAGTATCCTCAACAGAAAACAGTTCCCCTTCAGGAACTCGAGCTGCGTCGAAACGCTATGGGAACGGCCTCAGCGTGACTGCGCCCTGAATCAATGTGTAATCAGTCCAAAGGATGGGCGGGACGTCACAGGCAGGGTGACGTAACGACCCGGAAGCTTTAAAGGCACGAGCGGCGGGCGCCGCGCCAGCTTTCTGTCATTCAGCAAGCGCTCTGTGTGTATTGTCTGTCTATTTTGTATTGTCTGTCCTAAAGCAAAAGACAAAACAAAACATAAGGGCGAGAGCGGGCAGCGTTTTAGGCTGTGTGTTCCTCCTTGCCTGCGCTATATTACGGGTGGGGATACACACAGCCTGTGCGTTGTCTGCTTGGGAGCGGAGGACTCTCTTCGAGGAGGGAGCCTCCACTCGCGGTGCTGGCCCCGCATCTGCCGAGGCAGAGCGGCGGTTACACTCGTGGGGTTCGCAGATGGATTTGATGGAGGGAATGGAGACGGGCGAGTCCCTTTCTCCTTCCTCACCCACCAGATCCACTGCCCGCTCTCTGGGATCGGAAGCCCACTTTGCGGTTTCTTCCCCCCGGGGAGTGGGCTCGGCGCTCCGCCTGTCTTCCTCCGAGGAGGTTGACGTGGAGGGCGCCGATGGTAATTCGCCTCCTCATATGGATTTGGTGGAGGGAATGGAGACGGGCGAGTCCCTTTCTTCTTCCTCATCCGCCAGATCCACTGATCCTTTTATGTGGTTTCGCTTTCGCCGCGGCATGCCTAAAGCTCGCGAAAAGACGAAACATGAGGCGAAAACAGGAGCCTACCTTTTTTCCCCGACCTCCACACCGAGGTTTCGAAGTCGTGGGGGAGGCCCTTCTAGACTCAGGAGATCGTTCTGCCAACCCTGCCACCCATGGTGCTTCAGTGGTCTCTGGCGAGCGCTTCTCTCAGTTTCCGCCCGGGAACGTAGCGGTACTGGGAGGCTCGCTACCTCTTCAGAGGATTCCAGAGCGGATAGTTCGGCTGTCCCCTGCCGGTCCGCCGCTTCAGGGTACCGAGCTAGCCGCTCTCATTACACCAGAGGTCAGTCTCGAGAGACTGATTCCCTCAGTAGACTATTTGGCAGCGTGGAACTTCTGCCCAATGTGTCTCAATGAATCCATTCGGTTCTCTTGCGCCTCATTTTTGTGGGGTTCTTCCTACTTTGGTGGGTCTGAGCAGGCTCTGGTAATGGAACAAGAAGTAAACGCTCTCCTGAGGAAGGAGGCCATTGAGGTGGTCCCTCTTCACGATAGAGAGTCCGGGTTCTACAGCCGGTACTTCATCGTTCCGAGCTCAGATGAGCCGGCGGTTCCTCCCCCGCCACTCTCTAGCTCCTGGGGCTGCCGGGCGGGAGCAGCCCCCTCTGCATACCAGTGCCTCATACTGCTGGTGGCCCAGGACTTCTGAGGGCAGGCCCCTCTGGGGAAGAGCGGTGTACACCTCATCATACAGTGCCTGTCTCTCCTCAGTGCCCTCAGGAAATCGATCTGCCAACCCTGCCACCTATGGTGTTTCAGGGCGCAGCGATCTCCAGTGAGCGCTTCTCTCAGTTTCTGCCCGGGAATATAGCGGTACTTAGAGGCTCGCTACCTCTTCAGAGGTCTCCAGAGCAGCTAGCAGCTGCTCTCATTACACCAGAGGTCAGTCTTGAGAGACTGATTCCCTTAGTAGACTATTTGGCAGCGTGGAACTTCTGCCTAATGTGTCTCAGTGGGTCCTGCATACTGTAGAAAGAGGCTCTGGTAATGGAACAGGAAGTGCACACTCTCCTGAGGAAGGAGGCCATCGAGGTGGTCCCTCCTCATGACAGAGAGTCCGGGTTCTACAGCCGGTACTTCATTGTTCCGAAGAGGGGTGGAGGGCTGCGTCTCATTTTGGATCTGCGTCATTTGAACCGCTCAGTCGTGTGACTGAAGTTCAAGATGCTCACGATCAAACAGGTCGTGTCTCACATCAGCTCCGAGGACTGGTTTGTCACGATCGATCTAAAAGACACGCATTTCCATATCTCCATCCTTCCCCAACACAGGAAGTTCCTGAGGTTTGCTTTCGGGGGCGAAGCTTACCAATATCGGGTTCTTCCGTTCGGCCTGGCACTCTCACCCCACACTTTCATGAAGTGTGTGGATGCTGCTCTGGCTCCTCTGCGACTCCAGGGTGTCCGCATACTGAACTATATCGACGATTGGTTGATATTAGCTCGATCGGAGCAGGAGGCGGTTCGGCAACGAGATGTCATTCTCGCCCACATGAAAGAGCTGGGGTTAAGACTGAACGCAGAGAAAAGTGTGCTTTCTCCAGTACAGAGAATCACCTATCTGGGCGTGGTGTGGGATTCGACCACGATGCAAGCACGTCTGTCTCCTGCTTGGATCGAGTCGATCCTCACAGCAGTCACGAGAGTGAGAGAAGGCCGGTCACTCACTGTAAAGCAGTTCCAGAAACTGCTGGGTCTGATGGCAGCTGTGTCCAACGTGATACCTTTTGGCCTGCTGTACATGAGACCCCTACAGTGGTGGCTCAAGACCAGGGGGTTCTCCCTGAGGGGAAACCCGCTCCGCATGATCAAGGTCACACGGCGATGCCTACGTGCCTTAGACATGTGGAGGGAACCTTGGTTCTTGTCCCAGGGCCCGGTGTTAGGAGTTCCTTGTCGCCGCGTAACGCTAGCGACGGATGCATCCCTCACCGAATGGGGAGCGGTCATGAGTGGCCGCTCAGCCTGCGGTCTGTGGAGCGGCCGCCATCTCACTTGGCACATCAACTGCCTGGAGATGCTGGCTGTGTTTCTAGCATTGAAACACTTTCTCCCGGACCTAAGAGATCGCCACATGTTGGTGCGCACCGACAACACAGCAGTGGTCTCTTATATCAACCACCAGGGAGGTCTGCGTCCGCGCCCCCTTTACAGGCTGGCGCTCCAGATCCTTGTGTCGTCCCGGGGGAAACTCCTCTCTCTGAGGGCAGTTTACATCCCTGGCCGTCTCAATATGGGAGCAGACGCCCTGTTGAGGCAGGGGCCGATGCCCGGGGAATGGAGGCTCCACCCTGAGGTGGTGGAGCAGATATGGATAGTGTTCGGCTGGGCTCAGGTGGATCTGTTTGCGACTTAGGCGACATCGCACTGTCCCCTCTGGTTCTCTCTGACTCATCCAGCTCCTCTTGGCCTGGATGCTATGGTACAGACGTGGCCGAGGCCTACCACGCCCCTCTCGGTGGTCAGTCCATGGGCAGACAACCCCTGGTTACACGTTTCCTCCATGGTGCGCTGAGGCTCAGGCCTCCGGTGTGATCCCGTGTCCCTCCTTGGGACCTGGCCGTGGTGTTAGAGGCTCTCTGTAACCCCCCCTTTGAGCCTATAGAGGAGATTTCTGACCGTCTTTTAACCTTAAGAGCCTTTCTTTTGGCTATTTCCTCTCTTAAGAGAGTTGGGGATCTCCAGGCCCTCTCAGTGGCCCCTTCTTATTTAGACTTTGCGCCCGGTCTGGCCAAAGCGTTTCTATACTCTCCAGCGGGTTATGTACCAAAAGTTCCCTCCTCGACACCACGGCCGGTCGTACTGCAGGCCTTTTGTCCTCCTCCCTTTCGGGAGTCCGACCATCGGAGGCTTAATTGTATGTGCCCAGTGCGAGCACTGGATGCGTACGTCCACAGAGCTGCCCTGTGGAGAAGGGGCGGACCAATTGTTTGTGTGCTTTGGTCCCCCTAGGAGGGGTTTTCCTGCTACTAAGCAGACCCTCAGTCGGTGTATCGTGGATGCCATCTGTTTGGCCTATGAGTCCTCTGGTCTCCCCTTGCCCTTGGGGGTCAAGACTCATTCCGCTAGAAGCGTGGCGGCCTCTAAGGCCTTTCTGGCAGGTGTGCCCATGCAGGACATCTGCAAAGCTGCGGGTTGGTCCACGCCCCTGATGTTCACCAGGTTTTATGGCCTGGATATGAGAGCCACTCCCGGCTCTTCTGTTCTCTTGCCCTAGCTATGCCTTTCCACACTAGGCAGGGATTTGTAAGTCTGGCGGCGTGGGCATACTTGTTCCCATAGCGTTTCCCCGCATGTGACGTCCCGCCCATCCTTTGGACTGATTACACACCTGATTCAGGGCGCGGTCATGCTGATGGCGTTCCCATAGCGTTTTGATGCAGCATCTCGTTCCCTTGGGGAACCATGGTTACATACGTAACCTAGAGACGTTTCTTTAAGCTCTGATATAGGCCTACAAAGTGTCCGATATGTTAAGGACATGATCATTTCTGCTGGGCAGTGCAGTGGTTTGCCAGAATTTTATAGGATTGTCAGCATTATGGTTGTTGACAACAGTGTATCATTTATCTCTGACAAACTTTCATCTTGGTATTTGGAACATTACAGGTCCTTCGAGCTTGTTGAAAACATACATCCAGACATAGAGATTCTGGATCCTGAATCTTTGAATGATCTCAGTCCACTGCAAGCATATAAAGTAGCAGGAAAGCTCCTGGTATCTCTGAAAGTCTTTCTTCTACATTAAAAGGTAAGCACATTCTTGTAAACAATTCAAAAATTACTTGGATGTGGTAATTTTTTTTATTTTTTTTTTGTTTTGGCATAGCTTGCAAAGCATGGCATGTAAAGTTATAATTATGCCATGCACTCATAGGAAAAACTTGTTTATGGTTTCTTGTCTCCTCAGATAATGTGTCTTCGGGTCTTCATCTCACCCCAAAACATTCAGAAGGTCCAACTTCCACAACTTCCTGACACGGTGGATAATTTAATAGCAGAACTAAAATCAAAGTTGGAGATTCAGGAAGACTATCTGATACAATATGAAGACCCTGAATGCTGAATTTAGAATAACACATTGCAACAAAGATGGAAAGAATTTACTAAATGCCTTTTTAAAGGAGTCAATTCATTGGCTCATTAGTAGATGTTCTATTACTTTACAAATTAAGCATACATGTAAACTCATAAGGTCCTGTGCTTTGGCACACAACATGACACTACATGACATCTCTTAATCAATTATTTTTATTTAGCACCCATTTTTCAGACCTCAAATATTGTGAATCACAGAAAGCAAGCAGTTCTGGAAGGTTCTTTTGTTTCTCCATGAAGATCATTCTGCACTGTTCAGAAAATGTCTGGTGAGTATGTTTCATTAATTCTTCTGCAGATATTAAGTCTTGACAACGTCTTGCCATATAACCTTAGGAGAAATAAAGGGTAGTAAATCTTTGCATTGTGAGCATATTGATTCTGATTTGATTTCATTTTTGATTTTAGAATAATTGAATTTAGCATTAATCAGTATAATCAATACACAGTTCATGATAATTATGATTAATGACAGCCTCACTGACAGTCATCATTCACTTGCATTCTGTAAATGATAAAATAAATGTAAATTAGCATTATTAAAAGAATATGCAAACATGCATATCATCTCAAACTCATGGTACAGTCCAACCACTATAGAATACAAAGATATGAAGTATGTGTTAGGTGGTTTGTTCATACAGTGTAGGTCAATAGGATTCAAAACTTTTATTAATGTACAAAAGGACAGTTGAGTATGTTCATTGCATTTGCATTCACATCTTATCCACATGCAAGATAAACAAAATGTTAACCATGAAATTATTTAAAAAAAACTTCATAAACCATCCACACTAAAACTATTATATTTGGTTGTTTCAGATAATTAGTTGTGTTTCTCAGGAAAAAAAAAAGATACAAAACTGAGATCAGCTGATAATGATGTACTCGTTGTTTCATTAAGACACATCTCCAGCAGACAGACAGACCAGAGGGATGAAAATGGGAATTCTTGCTATAACTGAGGATGATGTTGCCCCTAGCGCATTGCCTACCTTTACAAACTTTGCTGTTGTTTTGGAGGAGGCAATTGTTCTGAAAGACATTTCAGAGCTACAATCTGCTGTTTCTTACCTGTTTGGCCTTATCTTCACCTTGGATTTTGAATACCCAAAAGAACTCAAATATACTTTTGAGGTAATTGAGAAGGTGTTTATGGAAATGGGCACTCACTGCTCTGCAAGAGTACAGTCCCTGAAAACTAAACTCTTTCTGTGAATGTTGAAATCTTGTGTGAGCATCTTTGAAGTTAAACAGATATTAGCATCTTAATGTTAAAATCTGAAACATTCAAAGGGATTGTTGAACTGTGAATTGTTGAACTATGTTTGAAAATGTTTTAAGACTGTATATTATATTTTAGTTTTTTGGTGTTATGAAAATGGGCACTTACTGCTCTGCAAGGGTACAGTCCCTGAAAACTAAACTCTTGCTGTGAATGTTGAAATTTTGGTGTGAGCATCTTTTGAATTAAACAAATATTAGCATCTTAATGTTAAAATGTTAATTAATCAAAGGGATTGTTAAACTGAGTTGTTGAAATGTGAATATAATGTCTTACAATGTCATTTTTATTTAATTTGTTTTGTTGTTGATTGTGCGTTTATTTTTCATCTTTTCAGATTCTTATTGTCATTTTATTTGTTTGTTATTTTATTTGAATTTCATTTGTATTTGTACTATTTTTTTTAGTTTATTGTTTTTTGAAAATTTTCATGCTGATTGCAGTGTATTTTGTAAGATACATGTTGACATTGTTGACAGTGTTACATTGTTGAAAGGTAGGCAGACCATCCAGTGTTGAACTGCTATATTTTAAAGTTGCAGTTCTAAAAACAGTTTATTTTACATGTTTATTGGTGTTTTAATGTTTTAAGCATTCTAAGGAATAGAGTCAAAGCCTTTACATGTTAAAAGGTTAAAAGTGAATCTTCATTTATCTTCAGTTTGTTTTTTATTGATTTTGACATTTTTCCAGGATTTTTTTTTTTTTTTTATTTTATTGACTGTCTTTTTTTTTCTGTTAGGAAGTATGGCTATTATTTGACCTTGTTTGTTTTTCTTTCAACATTCAAGATAATAGACAAACAAACTTAAAGCCTGCAGTTATAGTTTTATTTTATAATATTGTGTAAATGCTAACTAGAACAAAACATCTTTGTCCATAAAACTCACAGAAAGAATTTGACATAACATAATTTATTGAGACACATAGGAAAAGAATTAAAAGTATTTTTAACTAAAACATCTGTGTTAGCTGAACAAAAAAGAGACATGTGACTTTACTCAGTGATTTGGGTTGAGTGAACAACTTGGTCCAAAGTTGAGTAAACTCAAAAAAGCTGTGCAGCAAGTTGCCTTGAAATTTTAAGTTAAGTCAACTTTTCATTTTTTACAGTGTAGAAGGTAAATACAGAGGTTTTACAACAAGGTGCAAACCACTGGTAACATTCAAAAACAGGAAAGCCTGATTAGGCTTTGCCAGAAAACATCTAAAAAAAGCCTCCCATGTTCTGGAATAAGATTCTTTGGACTGATAAAACCAAGATTAACTTGTACCAGAATGATTGGAAGAGAGAAGTATGGTCAAAGAAAGGAACAGCTCATGATCCAAAGTATACCACATCATGTGTCAAACATGGTGGACATGGTGGAGGCAGTGTTATGGCATGGGCATGGGCATGTATGGCTGCCAATGGAACGGGCTCACTGGTGTTTATTGATGATGAGACTGCTCACAGAAGTAGCATGATGAATTCTGAGGTGTATCGGGCTATACTCTCTGCTCACATTCAGCCAAATGCTACAAAACTGATTGGATGCAACTTCACAGTGCAGGTGGATAATGACCCTAAACACATTGCGAAAAAAACTCAAGACTTTTTTGAAGGCAAAGAAATATTCTTCAATGGCCAAGTCATTCGCCTGATCTCAACCCAATAGAGCATGCTTTTCACTTACTGAAGACAAGACTGAAGGCAGAAAGACCCACAAACAAGCAGCAACTGAAGGTGGCGGCAGTGAAGGCCTGGCAAAGCATCTCCAGGGAGGAAACTCAGAATTTGAGTTTTGAGAACATGGGCTCCAGACTTCAGGCAGTCATTGACTGCAAAGGAGTTTCATCCAAGTATTAAAATTATGGTTATATTTACAACTATGTCAATTTGTCCAAATACCTTTGAGCCCCTTAAAATGGAGATACACTATATTACCAAAAGTATTCGGTCACCTGCCTTGACTCACATATGAAGTTAAGTGCCATCCCATTCCTAACCCATAGGGTTCAATATGATGTCGGTCCACCTTTTGCAGCTATTACAGCTTCAACTCTTCTGGGAAGGCTGTCCACAAGGTTGAGGAGTGTGTTTATAGGAATTTTTTACCATTCTTCCAAAAGCGCATTGGTGAGGTCACACACTGATGTTGGTCGAGAAGGCCTGGCTCTCAGTCTCCGCTCTAATTCATCCCAAAGGTGTTCTATTGGGTTCAGGTCAGGACTCTGTGCAGGCCAGTCAAGTTCATCCACACCAGACTCTGTCATCCATGTCTTTATGGACCTTGCTTTGTGCACTGGTGCACA
>CM040988.1:19361884-19379072 GCA_022985145.1 Pangasius djambal
GTGGCTGAGTTGCTGTTGTTCCCAAACTCTTCCATTTTGTTATGATAAAGCTGACAGTTGACTGTGGAATATTTAGGAGCGAGGAAATTTCACGACTGGATTTGTTGCACAGGTGGCATCCTATGACAGTTCCACGCTGGAATTCACTGAGCTCCTGAGAGCGGCCCATTCTTTCACAAATGTTTGTAAAAACAGTCTTCATGCCTAAGTGCTTGATTTTATACACCTGTGGCCAGGCCAAGTGATTAGGACACCTGATTCTGATCATTTGGATGGGTGACCGAATACCTTTGGTAATATAGTGTACTTTGTTGAAAATGGCTGTAATTCCTAAAAGGTAAATGCCATATTTTTGTGGAACATCTTAAAATAAGGCTGAAAATCTACACTTCGATCACATCTTTATTATCTTATTTAAAATCTATTGTGGTGGTGTATAAAGGCAAAATCACAAAAACTCTGTCATTGTCCAAATACTTCCAGACCTGACTGTATATATACATATACATATACATACACACACACACACACACACACACACACACACACACACAGAATATGGCCAAAAGTTTGGGGACACATATGAGCTTGCATAGTGAGCTCAGCAACATCAAAAGGCCTGGAAGACCATGGAAGACAAGTAAGGTGGATGATCGCAGAATTCTTCCCTGGTGAAGAAAAACCCCTTCACAACATCTAGCCAAGTCTCTCGATGAGGTAGGCATATCATTGTCAAAGTCTTCAATCAAGAGACTCCTTCATAAATGTAAATACAGAGGGTTTACTTCAAGGAACAAAGCACTGATAACACTCAAGAACAGAAATGCCAGATTAAACTAGAAAACATTTAAAAAAAGCTCACTCAGTTCTGGAAAAAGATTCTTTGGACAGATAAAATCAAGATTAATTTGTACCAGAATGATGGGAAGAGAAGAGTATGGAGAAGGAAAAGAAGGGCTCATGATCCAAAGCATACTGCATCATTGGTCAAACATGATGGAGGAAGTGTTGGCATGGGCATGTAGGGCCACCAATGGAACTGGGTAACTGGTGTTTATTGATGAAGTGACTGCTGACAGTAGCAATATGAATTGATAAGTGTATATAGCTATACATTCTGTTCAGATTCAGTCAAATGCTGCAAAACTGATAGGTGATGCTTCACAGTACAGATGGATAATGACCCAAAACATAGCACAAAAGCAACCCAAGAGCTTCCTAAGGCACAGAAATGGAATGTTCTTAAATTACTTAAATGTTCTTGTCCAATTACTTTTATGACTGTGAAAATGGAAGGACTATGTAAAAATGGCTGTAATTCCTAAATGGTTTCTTTTGAAATCCATTGAGGTGGTGTACAGAGGCAAAATTACAAATATTGTGTCACTGTCCAAATACTTATGGACCTGACACACACACACATACACATATAATATCAGAACCCTGGTCATTGTGATAATGGCCCAACAACTTAACCACTGCTAAACAGGCTATCCTGGACTCAATTGTAGAGAGACTCCAGAAGACAGAGATACGGGGATGAAACAGATAAAGTTTTTACTTCAGATGGTTCCAACAAGACAGAAAACAGAAATCCATAAATAATCCAATTGTAAAACCGATGAATACTAAATCCAAAAAAAGCAAGTAATAAGGCAAAACACACAAAAGATGAGCAGTGGCAGTGGCAAGGTATTCACATGAGGAACACAAGGACTAAGCAATGAACAAAACAAATGGACGGTATAAATAGCATGGCAAATCAGGGACACATGAAAACAATAATGAAGATTATCAAGGCAAATAAAAAAAACACACAAAAAAACCCAAAAACAAAGAATGTTTTCATCTAGTGTCCAAAGTCTATATAGTCCAAAGTCTTAACCTATATTCACATGGGCTCTTACTCACTTTGTGAAGCCTTACAGTTTGCAAGCATATTTGTGAGTTCTGAGCCATGTTTTTCTGCCATTCTGATCTCTGGTGCTTTGATCCTGCTGAACCTTGTGTTTATGATACTGGATTAAGTTTTAGATTGTGTTTGACTGCTGTTTCTGTGGATTACAATGTGTAACCCTGGTTTTCTGTTATCCTGTTACTTCATCAATAAACTTATGGATGTATACAGTGCCTCCTTGTGCCCTAAGTTACAACCTTTTTGGAGTAGGTGCTGATTTGCTCAAAGTTTAAATTTTGACAATGGGAGGGAACACAGGTGCGGTCATTTGGGCTTTTGACATTAGTTAGCTAATTGTCATAATGTTGGAAAATGCAAAATATGGTAATGGTACTTCAGAGTATCTGTGGCACTGAAATCTTTGGGACTGTTGTTTCTGAAGTGGTTCCAAAAGAAGAAAAGTATAAAAACTTTGAAATGCAAGCCCCTCTATCCCAGTACTGTCCACAAAAACCGATTAGCTGAATTTTTCAGCTAGAAAGGATTAGAACATATGGTTAGAAAAGCAGCTCCAAAACTAGTTTTGGAACAGAAAGGGGCATACAACACCCACTAGTTGGGTATATTTAACCTCATATTTCTAAGGAATGATATGATTTATATATAATTTTTAATAATTATAATTATTAGAAATGGAGACTGATAGAGAAATAGAAAAATAGTAATGAGATAAAATTAATGCATTAGAGTGGCTAAGTAGTTGCTATTATATCATAGATTGTCTCCTGTCATCATGAAATTATAGTTACCACTGTTTTGTGTTATAGCAGGGGCCCCAACAACCCTATGTCCATTTCTGAGTATAGTGTTTCATGTCACGTGTCATAAGCCTTACATGACGTTACCTTATTGTGATATATTTTATGGATGTAATGTCTTATTACAAGCTATACATCTTAAGTTTGAGAGCAGATTCAAGTTATTAATATCCTCTGGTGACATATGAGTCACTTGCATGGTCTTGGGAGGACAGAAGTAGATATAAATATGGCATACCATGTCCCACTACTGACACAATTTGATCCTTTGAAAGGTGAGTGTGAAGTCAAATGAAAAAAAGAAAAAAAAAACATGCACATTCATAAATCAGTAACTGTGCCCTTTTTTTTTTTATCTCTTCCACAGGTTCTGAATGGAGCAAAAACTTTTCAACAACACATTCAGTTTCAACCTTCAGATTGCCAGAATTGATGTCCCTCCGCAAGCTATTTATCCTGTTTTTATCATTGGAGCTCTGGTCTATTTGTTTGCAGTGTTCTGTAATGCAACAATTCTAGCATTGATTGTTACCCAGCAAAGCCTTCATAAACCTATGTTTTATATTTTGTTCAGTCTTCCGTTGGCAGATTTGATGGGAATTACATGTGCTCTGCCTAGAGTGCTTCTGGATATTGTAACCCAAACAAATATGGTCTATTACCCAACATGTGTCCTGCAGGGTTTTTTGCTTCATTTGTATGGAGGTAGTATACTTTTTATTCTGGCAGCCATGTCATTTGATCGCTACATAGCAATATGCAAACCACTCAGATATAACTCTATAATGGGTCCATACACAGTTGGTGGTGTGATAGCACTGGCTTGGGGCCTCGACATTGCCTTGATTGTTGTGCTGTTTGCCCTTCAGGCAAGACTTCCAAAATGTAAGACAATCATTTTTAATGTGTATTGTAGCAATAATACTCTGTTACAGCTTTCATGTGGTGACCTTACTGTGAACAATATTTATGGATTAGCTATAACTGGAATTGTGCAGGGCATTAGTGTCACTATTCAGTTATTCTCCTACGTGCAAATTCTTAAAGCCTGTCTTTCCCACACACAAACTGATGCTAGAAGTAAGGCTGTAAACACATGTTCAGCACAGATAATTACATTTGTTCTGTATGAAATAGTTACAACCTTTACTGTACTTTCATATCGTTTTCAGAATATACCACCCAATGCTCAACAAATATGCGGTATGCTGATTTTCACAATTCTTCCAGTTTTTAATCCAATTATATATGGAATGAAAACGAGAGACATTAGAAATTCATTCATCATAGTGTTGAAAAAAAAGGTGGCATTTAAATAATTTTTAAACAAAAGTTATTTGGATGAGTATTTCACTCAGTTCAATTCTGTTTGCTCTGTTAATAGAACCATTTGCAATCTGCTCTGACTTCTTCTTCAGATGTCTCATTCAAACATAACCACATAAAAGAACAGTTTTTTCTTTGTCTATATTGGGTAAATTTTGATATCCTTATCTCCTCTAAATGACTATGAATTCATGCCAAATCAGAGAATGTTTCTAAAAATGATTAGCCTTTCCTATATCCCCAATAGAAATATGTGCTTTGTTCATAAACAAAATTAAGCAAATGGTTCTTTGTTAATGTTGTGTATTAAACATATTTTACATGGAATTGGAGCTATAAATATCCACATATTTGTTGGCTTTAGACATTCACGTTGCATACATTTTACATTGACATTTGTGTAGTTATAAGTAGATTTAAGTAAAGCTTCTGTCTTTTTTTCCACTTTTGTGGATGTTCACTCATGTGTAAGCACTCTAATTCTTTGTCTCTATGATGACAATAAATGTGCAAGTTCGGATATTTATTTGGTTTTCACAGATATTTCATGTACAATAGGTCATCAACTGGTTTTAACATGGGAGACTTAGACAAAAAATGAAGATCCAATCCAATAATCAATGCACACAATCCAATAATCAATGTCCATATAACAAGCATGGCTCAAGCAAGGCAAGCTAGACAAACAATTTAAAACATACACAACATGACAATCTTTGCATTGACTGAATGTCCATGAACTGCATATATAGTAATAAACCTGTCACACAAGTTCACATGGTTCACTATTGACTTGTTTGTTTTTATTTGTTATGGATAATATAATTCAATCAGGAATTAGTAGCTGTACAACCTAGCATATTTCTTTTTTGGGTTTGTTGACCTAAAGTATGTGCATCCACAAAAGAATTGTTAGAAATTTGACATTAACTTTCAATGCTATGCTTTGAGTCAGAAAAATACAGTTTTTGAATTTTTGAAGTGAATTTCAAATGTAATACCCCTCTCCAAGTCAGCACAAACATACTCATTTCTGGCAACTAAAATGACCCCAGGAAGCTATAGACTGTGGCAGTGGGCCTCCAGCCATAGTCAGGATGTCTCTTGACTCTGCGCTGCTGTGCCACGCACACAGCGACCCCCCTGCCCCATTCCTCACTGCAGCCCATGGCCCAGAAAGCCAGCCACCCTCACTGTTCCTCCACCAGCACCACCATTCACCATCACAACTCCACTGAAACAATAAATGCATGTTTGTTTGCACTAATCCTGCCTGTTCTGTGTCTGTGTTCTGCCTGCCGCAGCTGGGAGATGCTACAAGACCCTTTACAAGACCAAACTTTATTGTGTATATTTTTATTAGTTACTATTTCTATCAATCATTAAGATTCAATATAATTAAGTTACTATTATCATGTAGTGTTGCTTTAGGTAACTGCATTAAACAGAACAGTCAGGAACTGAAAAATATTCCTTTGATATTGTTTTTTTCCCCATATTTATTTATTTACTTATTTCCCTCTCACTGTGATTGTGATTCAGATTGAAACAGATTGAATGTAAACATATTAGATTTCCATTTTTAAGGTTCCATGCCATTCCATGTAATTTCTTTATATATGGTAGCATGTTTCTTCCACCTAGTAAATGCAACATTTTGGCTTTATCACATTTACAGTGTGTGCCAACTTATGTGAGTTTTTGTAAAATTACCCAGACTATGCATGTGCAAACACCTGAAAATATAAGCTCACCTTTTCACAACTGTTTTGTTGCAGTAAAGGAGTCATGTGGCTGTTTTTTCTGCAACTAATTTTAACCTTTATGTAATGGAATATTGCTAACAGTGGGCCTCATTTATCAATCTTTTAGTAAAGTGTTGTGTAAATGTTTGTCAGCCAAACCAAATAAAAAATTTCCACTTGACTTACAAAAGTTTAAGAAACTCTGATTACTTTTGAACTTCATTAATCTCAGGTTCACAACCAGTACTGCACTGTAATTTTTACTTAATTTCATTCATGTCACAGCCCTTGTGTACTCACCCCCACTGTTGCCCGAACCCCCTCCCTGCATGCTTCTTATTCCTACTACACTTTACTTATGGCCTGTCAGCTCTGTGTATAACATACATGTACCTTGTACCTTGGGTCCAGGAGAAACATTATTTCATCTCACTGTGTACTACACAATATATATGGCTGTGATGACAATAAAGATCTATTTGACTTGACGATCATGAATACGAATCACCTGGAAATGATCAGTAGAATACATGGCCTAGCTGGTGCATTTGGTGAAGCCCACAAAATTCCATAAACGGCAAGAGACAAACTCACAAGAGGTAACATGGCAAGTAACTGGCAAAAAAAGACTTTTACAGAGGTAGAAGTGAAAGTTATTTTGACTCACATCTATGGCAATAATATATTATTTCAGTGTAGCAGCACCTGAAAAGGCCAAAATCTGGAATCAAATTACAGAAATTGGATGTGAACAAAGTGAGATGAAAAGAAAATTGTTTGACATGAAAATGGAGAAATATATATACATCCAGTACCCAAGTAAATATATAAACACACACATATATATATATATATATATATATATCTCAGGACCAGAGCAGGATACAAACCCAGGATCTCTGGGCACAGGGCTAATACTCTACTGATGGAGCTAACCACAAATGAAAGGACCCAAGAGCAGAGGCTGGTATAGGAGTAGGTGAATGGTTTAATTGGGGAAGAGCAAAAAAATGGCAAGGCGTGACAGCAAGGTGACTGGTAGCAAAAGACAAAATTCCAAAAGGGAAAAAAGGAGAAAAAAAACAGACAAGCAAAAAACTCAAACAATGCAAAGCATAAGACATCAAAAGATAAAACACAAATGCTGGGCCAAAAATCTCATGAAGGAAACAAAATACAAAAACAGGGCAAAGATCCAAGGCAGGATTTTATCAGTAACAGTCCATAAAAAGAACCAGCAAGGTAGTCCAAAAAAAAAAAAAAAAGAGCAGGGCAGAGACTTACACAAAGCCAAAACCAAGGCAAAGACTGAGCAAAGACTCTAACAAACAGGGCCACTTAAAGACACAGAAAATGAGACACAGGTGAAACATATTAACTGGAGCTCTAATAGAAAGTCCTCAGGGTTGCCATCAGGTGGCCAAAAGGCAGAATGCAGTCTGAAACCTGACAATATATATATATATATATATATATATATATATATATATATATATATATATATATATATATATATATATATATATATATATATATATATATATATATATATATATATGTGTGTGTGTGTGTTTGTGTGTGTATGTATGTATGTATGTATGTTTTTTTTTATTCAATATACTGTGTCTCGGCAACTGTCAGGCAGAAACTTTTCACACACCAGTGTGTCCTCCCTGATGCCATGTTGGAAAAGCAGGAGGGCATATATCAGAGGAAGTTGATGAATAACTGGTCTTATTTGTCTTCATTGATGTATTTATTTTGGCTTGATTTATTTTTTTATATTTAATTAATGCTTTAATTAATGCCATTAATATTAAATAATTTGGTTTAACAAAATTTTCATTAAATTTCTGTCTATAATTGAAATACATAAACTATTTAAACTTGGCAGTGCAATCTGTATATAAAAGTGCAGTAACTCACTCCAAATTCTATGATTTGAAGCTGATCAACTGCTGTTTACATTAGTTAATGTTTTAAATGTTAAAAATTACCCACACTGAGGAGCAGGAGTAGTATACAAATGTTTTTCACAATTTACAGCATTCTATAGTAATCAGTATCTCAATAATACTTTTAATACTCTTATTCTTCTCTCTCTCTCAGTTTGGCTTAATCCAGAGGCTGAGGCATTATGGCACCCACTTGAGGACAGTTGAGCAGCTCCTCACAGACTACAATGTTTTGTTAAATCTAACATTCCCACTAAAATTCTGTAAACTGATATGTGGGCTGTTCATAGTTCCTTAAATGCAACTTAAACTCAACATGGCATGTAGCTGAAAAGCTGACAAATGCACAACTACCTTCAGTGCAGCCTTTTTCCTTTCCACAATTGCAGCATAAACATGCCGTACATAAATATTTAGCCCTGCAGACCCTATGGAAGAAACTCTCAGCAGATATTATGTATGGGCCGTAGTGGGTCTGGTGATTGGAAATAGGGATAGGTGTGTGACTACTTGTCAGCTTACCTGAAGTAAGGCAGAGTGGAGAATGTAGTTCATTATAGCAGGCACTGACGCTGACATGAGGTAAAGTTAAGTACATAGTTTAAAGTTGATGGTCTTGATGCTAATGAATAATTCTTGTCCCAACATCTCTACACAAGAAAAAAAAAATGGCAACGTCAGAGGTGTGACGTCATAATTTCCCCTTGTATTCCATAGTTCATGTGACTTTGCTAGTTTTCTTGCTATTCATGTGATGGTTTTTGTGTATTTGGTGATCTCTTTTCCACTCTTTTGTTAGTCTTTGTTACCCCTGTATTTCTTTTTTAATTCCTTGCATCATGGATTCTCCTGCCAACACCTTAGCCCCCAGTTTTGCCTATAGGTGCCAACCCCTTGTGACCCAACCTCTCCATCTGTCTCTTCTCCTGAACCCTTGTCCACATGTCAAGTGAACTGTACACAGGTAATTTCAATAATATAACCTGGTCACCTAGAAAATTAAGTTAAACACCCACAGCACACAACTTTGAATATAGGACATAATACGTTGACATATCATTTGCATTTAAGTTACCAAAACTGAATATGACCCATGATGAAAACAGCTCTTTTAGGGAGAGATAGAAGAGACCATTCAGTAGTACAGCAAAATGACAATATTATGTCCAAATCGTAGTTCATTATTATTATTATTATTATTATTATTATTATTATTATTATTATTATTATTATTATCATTATTATTATTATTTTGACAATATACAGTATTTACTGCTTTCTGTAGTAACAGCTATTTGATATTTGTTTCAGTTTTCTCTGAGGAGAATAATCCATAGATACACAAACTTGAATACCTTTATAAAGAGCAACTCTCACTACGTACATGTGATAGTGTACCTAATGGAGAACCTATTGCTTGCACTGTTATGAGGAACATGTAAAAATATTATGTATATTTTTACCCACATTTGTAATTATTATTTATAGATTATTTTTATGTCAATATGTGAGATGTACAAACTGTGAAAGAACCAAAAAAGAAGTAA
The DNA here is from genome assembly GCA_022985145.1 of Pangasius djambal. Lineage (NCBI taxonomy): Eukaryota > Metazoa > Chordata > Actinopteri > Siluriformes > Pangasiidae > Pangasius > Pangasius djambal. The sequence continues at coordinate 19,371,173 of CM040988.1, forward strand.
GTATTTTAAATATTCTTCCTTCTTGTTGTTGTTCGTCTTCTTCCTTTTATTATTATTATTATTATTATTATTATTATTATTATTATTATTATTATCAAACAAAGCCAGGGTCAAAGTTTGAGTTAATGAAGTATGTTCAAAGGGTAGAAATTGACAAGAGTACATACAAGTTACACATTTATATTGGTCCATTATATTCTCATTGTTTTTCCATTGTATTTACAGAACAGAGAAACCCATGGCTATGGCTTCCCATGGGAATCTCTACAACATATCATCAGTTCTGTCACTTCAAGGCTTAGAATTGCCTCCTGAGGCCAGTATTCCTGCATTCCTCTTTGCCATGCTAAGCTATATGATCATACTTTTCTGCAACCTTATCCTGCTGATCACCATCATTTTGAATAAGAGTCTCCACCAGCCGATGTATTTACTACTGTTAAACCTACCCATCAATGATCTTGTGGGATCCACAGCCCTATTCCCACAAATGATCAAGGAACTCATCTGGGACACCAGAACCATAGAGTTTTCAACCTGTGTTACACAAGCTTTCTTTATACATGTATATGGAGTGGGTGCAGTGTTGATTTTGAGTGCTATGGCGTATGACAGATACATGGCCATATGTGTACCTCTAAGGTATAATACAGTCATGACCTATAGCCATATTATGAAAGTAATCTCTGTTGTATGGATTTTTAATTTTATTTTAATAGCTATTCTTTTTTATCTTCTTCTGCGTTTGCCTCGATGCAAGTCCCAAATGACTCACTCATATTGTGACAACCCTTCTCTTTTGCAGCTGGTATGTGTAGATACAACTGTTAACAATATCTATGGCCTCCTTATCACAGCTATTACCCAAATAATTGCAGTTGGACTTATAGTATTTACTTATCTTCAGATTCTTTTGGCCTGTTTTAGAAACAAGCGGTCTGATACAAGAAGCAAAGCTCTGCAGACATGTGCTACCCATTTAATAGTTTTTCTCATCCTAGAGTGTTTGGGACTGTTTACAATCATTTCCTACAGAATGAGAGAACTATCTATAAGTTCCAGAAGATTTACAGGGGTTACCACCCTCATTTTCCCTCCAACTTTGAATCCAATAATCTATGGCCTTAAAACCAAAGAAATCAGAACAAATATTATAAAGCTTTTTCAGCAAAAGGTTTTTCCCTTTTAAACAATGCCTGTTCTGGTTTCATAGATAATTTAAAAGATGTGAATTCCTTGTTGTGTACAGTTATCTTAGTAATTATTTCACCCATACACAGTAGGGAATGAAAACATTTAAAGATATAAAAGCGCTCTCTCTCTCTCTCTCTCTCTCTCTCTCTCTCTCTCTCTCTCTATATATATATATATATATATATATATATATATATATATATATATATATATATATATATATATATATATGGGCCAAACAGGAAATAATTATATGAAATCTGTATATATAAGTGTAAAACCCAACATATAGTTATAACTCATGTAATATATACATGTAAATCAAGAATATATGAATATAAGTCTGAAAATATATTGTCTACATCTCAATATAAACATATCTTTACGATCAGGCTTGTCAACAGATAGATGTTCTTATTGAATTTTGTTTTATGAAAACAGTAGGCCTATACATCCTGTATACATTTATCAGTGAAAATATTGTAATATTATATAATTATTTTAAGTGCACATCACTAATTTATACCAAAGGGAGTATGTTCCTCTACTTTACAAAAGGCTGATCATAGTGCCAAAGGGTCCTCACAGTCCATTTACAGTGTTAATGCTATGTAGCTTTTCTGTAGAATTCAGCATGACTGAGAGGGCTGGGGAAATTGTCAATAATCTGTTGAGAAATAATAATTTTATTGAGACAAAAACAAAAACTGATTCCACCAAGCATGTTTATTGGTTTACTCAAATATGAAAAATTTAAGAGCTTGTCTATCAACATGCCTGATAAAATTCTAATAAATTATAATATTATAATATAATAATATATAATATAATCTCTCTCTCTCTCTATATATATATATATATATATATATATATATATATATATATATTCTTCTTCTTCTTTCGGCTTTTCCCTTCAGGGGTCACCACAGCGAATCATCACTCTCCACCTATCCCTATCTTCTGCATCCTCAACACTTGCACCCACTAGCTTCATATCCTCGTTTATTACCTCCATATACCTCCTCTTTGGCCTTCCTCTTCGCCTCCTGCCTGGCAGCTCCATGTCCAACATTCTCCTACCAATATACTCACTCTCCCTCCTCTGAACATGTCCAAATCATCTTAATCTGGCCTCCCTAACTTTGTTCCCCAAACGACCAACGTCTCAGAGCAAAATTTGCATCTGTTGTGCTCTTTCTGGGCATTAAGCCATACTGCTGCTCACAAATTTCCACTACCTTCCTTAACTTAGCTTCCACTACTCTTTCCCATAGCTTCATTGTATGGCTCATCAACTTTATCCCCCTATAGTTGCTGCAACTCTGCACATCACCCTTATTCTTAAAGATCAGCACTAATACACTACTTCTCCATTCCTCAGGCATCTTCTCACTCTCTAAAACCCTGTTAAACAAACTAGTTAAAAATTCCACTGCTGCCTCTCCTAGACACTTCCAGACCTCCACCGGGATGTTGTCAGGACCAACTGCCTTTCCACTTTTCATCCTCTTCAAAGCCTTCCTGACTTCATCTTTTCTAATCTTATCTACTTTCTGTTCCACAGAGGTCACCTTTTCTATTCTTTTTTTCTCTCTCATTTTCCTCATTCATCAGCTCTTCAAAGTACTCCTTCCATCTCTATCCTTAATAACTCTAACTTGCTGCACATCCTTCCCATCTCGATCCCTCTGCCTAGCTAACCTGTATAAGCCCTTCTGTCCTTCTCTAATGTCTAACCTAGTGTACAACTCATCATATGCCTCCTGCTTGGCCTTAGACACCTCCCTCTTCACTCTGCGCTGTAACTCCTTGTATTCCTGTCTATTCTCTTCAGTCCTGTCCATGTCCCACTTCTTCTTGGCTAACCTCTTCCTTTGGATACTATCCTGAACTTCCTCATTCCACCACCAAGCCTCCTTATCTTCTTTCCTCCTTCCAGATGACACACCCAGCTCCTTTCTTCCTGTCACCCTGATCACTTCTGCTGTAGTTTCCCAGTCATCTGGCAGCACTACCTGACCACCCAGAGCCTGCCTCAACTTCTGTCTATAGTCCTCACAACATTCCTCCTTTTTCAGCTTCCACCACTTGGTTTTCTTCTCTATCTCAATCTTTGACTTCTTTTCTTACAGACCATCAAAGTCATCCTACACACCACCATCCTATGCTGTCTGGCTACACTCTCTCCCACTACCACTTTACAGTCACTAATCTTCAGATTGCCTCTTCTACATAGGATGTAGTCTACCTGTGTGCTCCTACCTCCACTCTTGTAAGTCACTCTGTGCTCCTCCCTCTTCTGAAAATAAGTGTTAACCACAGCCATGTCCATCCTCTTAGCAAAGTCCACTACCATCTGTCCTTCAAGGTTCCTTTCCTTAACTCCAAACTTGCCTATCTCCTCTTCATCACCTGTGTTCCCCTCACCAACATGTCCATTAAAATCTGCTCCTATCACCACTCTCTCACCCGTGGGAATACTCTCTATCACCTCATCTAATTCACTCCAGAATCTCTCTCTCCTCTAGCTCACAACCTACCTGTGGGGCATAACCACTAACAACATTCAACATCACCCCTTCAATCTCTAACTTCAGACTCATCACCCTGTCTGACACTCTCTTCACCTCCAGAACATTCCTCCCAAACTCCTCCTTCAGGACCACACCTACCCCATTTCTTTTACTATCCACACCATAATAAAACAGCTTGAATCCTGCTCCTATACTACGAGCCTTGCTACCCTTCCACCTGGTCTCCTGTACACACAGTATATCCACCTTCCTTCTCTCCATCATATCAGCCAGCTCTCTACCTTTCCCTGTCATAGTACCAACATTCAGAGTTCCTATTCTCAGTCCTAAACTCTTACCTTTCCTCTTCTCTCTCTGTCTACGCACTCTCCTCCCTCCTCTACTTCTTCGACCAACAGTAGCCCAATTTCCGCCGATGGCGGTCATTGTTAACCCGGGCCTCGATCGATCTGGTATGAAATTCAGAGTACTGACGATTCGCATGATTAAATTTGGCAATGTTTTACGCCGGATGCCCTTCCTGACGCAACCCTCTCTATTTATCCAGGCTTGGGACCGGCACAGAAGTCACTGTACTGTGACCCCCATGGCTAGCTTCTCTCTCTCTCTCTCTCTCTCTCTCTCTCTCTCTCTCTATATATATATATATATATATATATATATATATATATATATATATATAAATATAAGTATTTGGACAATGACAGCTTTTGTGATTTTGCCTTTATACATCACCACGATGGATTTGAAATAAAACAATCAAGATGTGATCGAAGTGTAGACTTTCAGCTTTATTTTAAGAGGTTAGAGAGTACAGCCCTATACACCTCAGAATTCATCTTGCTACTTCTGTCAGCAGTCACATCATCAATAAACACCAGTTAGCCCGTTCCATTGGCAACCATACATGCTCATGCCATAACACTTCCTCCACCATGTTTGACACATGATGTGGTACTTTGGATCATGAACTGTTCCTTTCTTTCACCACACTTTTCTCTTCCCATCATTCTGGTGCAAGTTAATCTTGGTTTCATCAGTCCAAAGAATCATATTCCAGAACATGGAAGGCTTTTTTAGATGTTTATTGGCAAAGTCTAATCTGGCTTTCCTTTTCTTGAATGTTACCAGTGGTTTGCACCTTGTTGAACCACATTCATGAAGGTGTCTCTTGATTGTACAATGATACACCTACCTTCTCCAGAGTATTCTTGACTTCCAATGATGTTGTGAAGGGGTTTTTCTTCACCAAGGAAAGGATTCTGCAATCATCCACTTTAGTTGTCTTCCGTGGTCGTCCAGGCCTTTCGATGCTGTTGACTTCACCAGTGATAGATAGATAGATAGATAGATAGATAGATAGATAGATAGATAGATAGATAGATATACTTTATTGATCCCATGAGGGAAATTCTTGTGTTACAGCAGCATGGTCAGTAGCAAGGTACAACACGTACACACACAAAATATAAAATATAAAATACAACAAGTTAAATTAAATGTAGTAGTGCAGATATGGAACACAGTTGTAGATTTAACCAGATTTACATCAGTATTTACATAAGTACACTTGTGAAAACTGGCAGTGAATAATGAATATGAAGAACCTTGAGACTGTAGAATATAATGACAGTTGTCCAAATGATAGCTTTCTTGAAGTAGTGTAATGTGAAAGTGTCATCTGTCACACACAGGTGAGCTGTTGTACAATGTTATTGCAAATGGTAAGAATGAACTCCTGTAACGTTCTCTGTGACAAAGAATTTGAATGACTCTTTTGGAGAATGAGCTCCGCTGACTCTGAAGTGTGTTGCACAGTGGGTGAGATGGATTGTCCATGATGGAGAGCAGTCTGTTCAGTGACCTCCTGTTCCTCATTGGCTCAAACTTCTCCAGTTTGTGTCCAATGATAGATCCAGCCTTGTGAATAAGCTTGTTAATCCTGATGGTATCCCTGGCACTGATGCTGCCCCCCCCAGCAGACCACAGCACAGTAAATGGCACTCGGCACCACAGACTGGTAGAAGATCTCCAGCATCTTGTTGCATACATTGAAAGATCTGAGCTTCCTCAGAAAGTAGAGTCTGCTCATCACCTTGTTGTACACAGGGTCAGTGTTGGTCCTCCAGTCCAGTCTGTCATTTAAGTGTACACCCAAATATTTATAGTTATTACCAATTCCAACTTCCTCACCCATGATGGTTATAGGCTTAATTAAAGTTTTAGTTCTCCTAAAGTCCACCACCATCTCCTTGGTCTTTGTCACATTTAGGAGTAGATCATTCTTAGTGCACCAGTCCACAAAGTTATCCAGTAGTCCCCTGTACTACGACTTCTGTCCATCCCTAATACACCCCACCACTGCAGAGTCGTCAGAAAACTTCTGCAGGTGGCATGATTCAGAGTTGTACTGAAAGTCTGAGGTGTACAAAGTGAACAAAAATGGAGACAGGACAGTCCCCCTCTGTTACTGATCACAGTGTCGGACAGAGAGGCCCCCAGTCGCACAAACTGGGGCCTATCTGACAGGTAGTCAGCAATCCAGGAGATGGTAGATTTGCTGACACCCATTCTGAGCAGCTTCTCACTCAGCATGAATGGTTGGATGGTGTTGAAGGCACTGGTAAAATAAAAAAACATGATCATCACAGTACCACCACTTCCATTCAGGTAAGAGTGAGTACGCTGCAGCAGATAGATGACCGCATCATCCATACCCACATGAGGCTGGTAAGCAAACTGGAGTGGGTCCAGTGCAGGTTTCACCTGTGGCACCAGATGGCCTAAAACTAGTCTCTCCAGCACTTTCATGACATGCGACATCAGAGCAACCAGCCTGAAGTCATTGAGGCCAGATTGGGTGGCTTTCTTAGGTATCGGTACTAGACAAGATGTTTTCCATAGCACTGTTACTCTTTCCTGCATCAGACTTAGATTGTAGATGTGCTTCAGGATACCAGACAGCTGAGTAGCACAGGACTTAAGGACCCTGGGACTAATACCATCAGGGCCTGCAGCCTTGCCTTGATCAAGTCTCTCTAGCTGTCTTCTCACCTAGTTGGTCGTCACAGTAAAGTGAGAGGATGTGGTCGGTCCAGTTGAGGAAGGCAGTGGGGGGGTTGTGGTCAGGGATACTCAGCAGGGTGTGGTGTTGCTGTAGATGTATATTTGGTGTCTGCAAGGGTGTCAGGACTGTTCCTGTGCTGGATGGTCCAGCTGGGGGTCCTGTGCTGAACCTGTTAAAAAACACATTCAGTTCGTTGGCACTGTCCAAGCTGCCCCCATGCTGACGGCCTTTCGTTCTTTTTTAAGAATGTACCCAACTGTTGATTTGGCCACACCTAAGGTTTTTGCTATCTCTTCATAATGTTGTTTATGTTTATGTTGTTTTTTCAGCCTAATGATGGCCTCCTTCACTTACATTGAGATCTCCTTGGACTTCATATTGGTAGCTCCAGTCAAACTCAATACCTGATATCAACTCCAGACCTGACTGTACATATATATATATATATATATATATATATATATATATATATATATATATATATATCGTCTCTAGGTTACGTATGTAACCATGGTTCCCCGAGGGAACGAGACGCTGCGTCGAAACGCTATGGGAACGCCATTCGCGTGACCGCGCCCTGAATCAGGTGTATATAATCAGTCCAAAGGATGGGTGGGACGTCACGGGCGAGGTGACGTAACGACCTGGAAGCTATAAAAGGGGCAAACAGCAGGCGCCACGCCAGCTTCTGAAAAATGAAGCAAGCGCTGCAGGGATGCTGGAAGTGTGGCACTGAGACGCAGCGTCTCGTTCCCTCGGGGAACCATGGTTACATAGGTAACCTAGAGACGTTCCCCTTCAGGAACTCGAGCTGCATCGAAACGCTATGGGAACAAGTATGCCCACGCCGCCAGACTTACAAATCCCTGCCCAGTGTGGATGGGCACAGCTAGGGCATGAGAACATAAGAGCCGGGAGTGGCTCGCATATCCAGGCCATAAAACCTGGCAAATGTCAGGGGCGTGGACCAACCCGCCGCGTTGCAGATGTCCTGCAAGGACACAACTGCCAAGAAGGCCTCAGAGGCCGCCACCGCTCGGGTAGAGTGAGCCTTGAACCCCAGTGGAGAGGGGAGACCAGAGGACTCGAAAGCCAGAGAAATGGA
>CM040988.1:19380736-19407081 GCA_022985145.1 Pangasius djambal
GTTGAGTCTGGTTCCTCTCAAGGTTTCTTCCTATCTCCATCTCAGGGAGTTTTTCCTTGCCACCGTCGCCTCGGCTTGCTCTTCAGACACACTCTCACACTTCATCTTACTTTTTTGTTTGTGTAAAGCTGCTTTGAGACAATGACATTGTAAAAAGCGCTATACAAATAAACTGAATTGAATTGAATTGAATTGAAATTGTCCTCAAAGATAATAGGAGGGTTAAACTCATATATAATAGAATAATGTACTATAATACTAACCTACACACACACACACACACACATACACACACACACACACACACACACTGATCAGCCATAACATTAAGACCACTGACAGGTGAAGTGAATAACACTGATTATCTCATTACATAAGTCAGGGCATCTCCAAAATGGCAGGTCTTGTGGGGTGTTCCTGGTATGCAGTGGTTAGTACTTACCAAAAGTATTCCACAGAAGGACAACCAGTGAACCAGTGACAGGATCACAGGCACCCAAAGCTCACTGATGTGCTTGTCGAGCAAAGGCAAGCCTGTTTGGTCTGATCACACAGAAGAGCTACTGTCACACAAATTGCTGAAAAAGTTATTACTGGCTATGGTAGAAAGGTGTCAGAACACACAGTGCATCACAGCTTGCTGCGTATGGGGCTGCGTAGCCGCAGAGCAGTCAGAGTACCCATGCTGGCCCCTGTCCGTGGCCTACAGTGGGCACATGAGCATCAGATCTGGACCACTGAGCAATGGAAGAAGGTGGCATGGCCTGATGAATCACGTTTTCTTTTATATCATGTGGATGGCCAGGTGCGTCTGTGTCACGTACCTGAGGAAGAGATGGCACCAGGATGCACTCTAGGAAGAAGACAAGCTGACGGAGGCAGTATGATGCTCTGGACAATGTTCTGCTGGGAAACCTTGGGTTGTGGCATTCAAGTGGATGTTATTTTGACACGTATTACCTACCTAAACATTGTTGCAGACCAAGTACACCCCTTCATGGTAACGGTATTCCCTAATGGCAGTGGCCTGTTTCAGTAGGATAATGCACCCTGCCACACTGCAAAAATGGTTCAAGGATGGTTGAGGCACATGACAAAGTGTCCATGGTGTTGACTTGGCCTCCAAATTCCCCAGATCTCAATCCCATCGAGCATCTGTGGGATGTGCTGGACAAACGAGGCCCCACCTCGCAACTTACAGGAATTAATGGAATTGCTGCTAACATCTTGGTGCCAGATACCACCGCACACTTTCAGAGGTCTTGTGGAGTCCATGCCTTGATGGGTCAGAGCTGTTTTGATGGCACAAAGGGGACCTTTTGTGATAGCCTTCGCCATCTGTCTTATAATAGGGGATATCTGAGTGGAGGGTGGGAATTGGCCAAGACTAAATTAGGGATAAAATTGAAAAACAATCCATTTAAAAAAGAAAAAGAGGAAACAAAATCAAGGTTTTTGAATGGCTTAGTCAATTAGTCAATACTTCCCATTGAGATACTGTGGCAGGACCTTAAACAGGCAGTTCATGCTTGCAAGCTCTCCACTGTGGCTGAATTCTGCAAAGAACAGTTGCCAAAATTCCTCCACAGCAATGTGAAAGACTGGTTTCCAGATGTCTGATACATTTGGTTGTAGTTGCTGCTGTGAAGGTGACACAACCAGTCATAAATTTTAAGGGGACTATTAGTGTATTTTTCCACATGGGTGATATAGATGTTGCAATTTTTTTTCCTTCAATAAATGAAAAATGAAATGATTTTAAAACTGTGTTTTGCATTTCCTCATGTTCTCATTGTCTCATAATATATTTTGTAATAGGTTCTTGGCTTTGCAGAGGAAAAATGCATAAGACCTTTACAGGGCCTAAAATAACTTTTTTTACTACACTTGCTGCTCTAGCTATTTGCAAATCTTGTACATCTGGGTCAAATTAGTATGTGTAGTTTGATTAACCTATAGGAAAAATACAACACACTATAACCGATGGTTTATTTTAATGAAACATCTAAGGTATCAAATCTTCAATACCTTGTGGAACTCAACTATGAAGTTAAAATCAGGCTATGAAATTGAAATAAAGGGCATGTTTGTCTGTATCAAGTCAACCATGTAGAAGTTGTACATGGTCCTCTTATTTTCAGGGGACAAGAGTCTGAAGACTCTTAAAAGGTAAGCAATTTGAAAAAAAATGTATGGAACAGTAGGTGACAGAAGCTTAAAGAAAAAGAAAGAAAACATTTACCAATGTTGAACAGATTGACATTTATATTGACATATAAACCCCAACAACATAAAACTCGTTGTTGACCCCTATCGGTTTTTTTTATGAATTATGAATGTGTGTTCATGGTGCCTGTGATGGACTGGAATCCCATCCAGTGTTCCTTGGATAGGCTCTGGATTCACTGTCACCTTCACTGTTACTGAAAATGAATTAATGATGAATGGGGAAATGAAGGAACTAGAGATTCAGTACCTTTCTCTATATCTGGATTCTAGAGTTACAGACAAGTCACACCTAGTCAGTCAGGATAGACATCATTGAATCCTCATCACTCATTTTCTGCAACTGCTGTAATCAGTTGTATTGGGTAACATTGGGTAATGTGATGAAAAAAAAATAAACCAAGATAAATCTTGTCAGAACTTTTCTCATCCTCAATGTGAAATTACAACATATAAAAATTACGTGAAAAACAATCAGAAACATTTCATGGAAAAATAGGAACAATAAAAAAGTTTCAACAACCTGGTTGCATAAGTGTGTATACCCTATTATAATTGCTAATGTGGCCGTGTTCAGAATGAACCTACCACATTCAATCTCATGTTTTAAAGTAATTATCATACAGCTGTCATCAATGAAATTATACTGATTAACCCCAAATAAAGACCAGCTGTTTTTGTAGGATTTTCTTGACATCTTCTTGGTTACATCTGACTGCTGAAGCCATTGTCTGCAAAGAGCTGACAAAGCCTGTACTGGGTCTCACTGTCAAAAGGAATCAATCAGGAGGTGTACAAAAAAAAAAATTAAAAACATTAAAATGTACCATGGAATACCGTGAAGGCCATCATCAACAAGTGGAGAAAATAGGGCACACCCAGAGGATGGCCCTCCAGAATTTACAAAAGGACAAGACATAAACTTACCAGGGATGCTGCCAAGAGACCAATGGTAACATTATGAGCTGGAGGAATATCTGACAAGTACTGATTGCTCTCCGCATGTGACAACATATCTCTCATCATGAATAGCTACAAATACCAGTCAAATTTAGTGCAAAATGTTCAATTGTCTACTAGTAAGCTGAGATGAAAAGAAAGTTCACCTTTCAGTATGACTGTGGCCCAAAGCATACATCCAACTCAGCAAAGAAACGGCTTAGCCAAAAGAAGATCGATGTTTTTTGAATGGCCTAGCCAGAGCCAAGTCCAAATAAAAATCTGTGGGGTGACCTCATTTTGGCTGTGCACAGGAGATGCCCTCACAATTTGAAAGATCTAGAATGTTTTTGCAAGAAAGAGTGGGAAAATATTGCCAAGTCAAGATGTGCCATGTTGATACACTCTTACCCAAATGACTGAGTGGTGTAATAAAATCAAAAGGAGCTTCAACAAAGTATTAGTTTAGGAGTGTGTACACTTGTGCAACTAGGTTATTGTAAGTTTTTTATTTCCCTGTAAAATTCTCTGATATGTGGTTTATGAACATCCCATTCCAGATTAAGTTTACCCCTTTGCTGTTAAAATAACCTACACTTTTCTGGGAAACCTTTCCACTAGATTTTAGAACAAAGCTGTGGGGATTTGTGCTCATTCAGCCACAAGAGCATTAGTGAGGTCAGGCACTGATGTCGGGTGAGCAGGCCTGGGGTGCAGTTCCAGTTCAATCACAAAGGCGTTCAGTGGAATTGAGGTCAGGGCTTTGTGTAGGCCACTTGAATTATTCTACTCCAACCTTGGCAAACCATGTCTTGATGGACCTTGCTTTGTGCAAAGGGGCATTGTCATGCTGGAACAAGTTTAAGTCCCTTAGTTCCCGTGAAGGGAAATTGTAATGCTACAGCATACAAAGACACCCAACATAATTGTGTGCTTCCAACTTTGTGCCAACGGTTTGAGGAAGGCTCACATATGGTTCAGAATTACTAGTGCTAGCTTCAAGGTCAGGGAGTTTCTCAGTCAACCAAAGATGTTCCATCTTACATTTTTTTCCTGAAAACCGAGCTACAGAGGAATACATTGATGAAGCATTTAAGATTGGTATCATTTGACATTCACCATCTCCTGCTTTTGCTGGTTTCTTTTTGATGGAAAAAAATGGATTTAGGTCTTTGACTGTGCATAGAAGAATACTAACTTAATGCAGTGACTTTTAAATTCTCCTACCCTTTACCATTAGTTCCAGTAGCCCTTGAGCTGCTCAAAGCAATTAAACCATTTCTGGTATTACCCTCAAATACATTCGCCAAGAAAATAGGCTAAATTCTGAGAAAGTATGTTGGGCTTTTTTTGCCATTTCAGCTTACATAATGGCCCATGTATTCTTTCACTTTCCAGACTTTTTGAACCAAAACTTTCCGGTTTCATCCACTTCATTGCTTGTTTTTACAATCTGGTGGGAGGAACTGCATAAAGTATAAAAAATTAGCATAAAATAGCATAAAAACTATGTACAAAGAGCCATTAAACCAAACGTATTAATTGGGCTCACACTGACATCAGGACTCCCTGAAATTAAATGTACTATTGAATTAATTTCTGCTAATGGTGGATTGTGCTAAAGTGTGATGCAGTGAATCATGTCCTCTCATACGGTATCTGTGCATAATCAATAACCCCTAGACAATTCCCCTTTGGTCAGCTTCAACCTCTTCCAATTTAGAATTAAGAAGAACCTCTAACAATGGACACTGTTTACAGAATTCTGGATGTAGTACCTGACATGACATGAGGAAGAAACTTTGAGACGAACCTCAAATGGGACAGATCTTCCAAAATGTGCCACCTTGTACCACTAAAGGGATTAGCCTCAGCCCTCCAAACAAAAGTATCATTATTTCACTTATTATTTGGTCTTCCAGAGCACATAGCTTCTGACCAGGAGCAACTGTCCATCTCCTATTTCTGGAATGCTATGTTTTATGTGTATCAGGCAGTTTAATGTCAGACTATCACCCCCCAGTCTAATGGCCAAGTGGAGAGATAGAATCAAAATCTAGATCATTCTTTGTGCTTCTATTGTAGTGAGCGACAGGGAGACTGCTCATGGTTCCTTACATGGGCTGAGCATTATGCATTTGCTAATACATGTGCCCACATATTGATGTTGTTATAGAGAAAGTCTAGTATTTTAGGCACTTGCATTTGAATGCTTCTTTGCTCCATATATCAAGAAGAAACTTTCTTTTGTACAAACTTGAAACATAAAGTAAAGCGACAAGTTCAACCAATCACATTATTCAACTGCTGGCTCCATGAAGGGGTAGCTTTCGCACATGATGTGTACTATACTTTAAAGCGAACATTAGACCACCATTTTTAATTGGACCACCAATCAATATCCTGGACTTCACCCAGGTTGAAAAAATAGATTTCACATTAGACCAAATGTAATTCTCAGTGCCAATCACCTTGGGCTTAGAAAAAAAATCATAAGAGTTATTACTCCCTAATGGGGTGTAAATATTATAGCACTAAAATTATACAGTACTATAAACCTTGCTATATTTCATATATTGTTTAAGCATAATTAGTAATAATGCAGTTATTTCACTCAGAAAATAAAAAAAAATCATAAATTATATTATTGAGTATATGGATAAATATAGTAGTTATGCTATCTTTTTTATGCTTTGTTTTCTCTGACTAATAGTGTTTTGTAAATGCTGGAATATGATTATTCCCCAATAATTATTTATGACCTTTGTTATGTGAAGAGAAAAATGACAATGACTTAATGATCCTTATCTTTTACCTAAGGGTCACATCAGGGAGTATTTTAGGTGTTGTAATTGAGCACAAAAAATTATACATATACCTGCTCTAACTGGTTCAAAAATATGTCAGAAGTAATGACTACAAAATAGACAATTAACCTGATTTATGGTGAACTGAAGTTCTTTATGCTCTAATTAGGTACTCAAGAGAAATGTGTGGTATAATTAGGTGAACTACTACAAAGATAATTGTTTCTTTGTTTGTACACACAGTAACTAATTAATCCCAAATCACCATTTACATTTTTGTCAACTCTTTATATTTGTGAGATTAACTGGGTTTTTTGGACAGGTTGAGTGGACTAATTGTACTTGGATTGTAAGTCAAGCTTTTATTATGTATTGTATGTAATAGAGCATTGTAGTAAGCATTATATAATTTTACATGTTTAATGAAAAAATAAATTGTGTTATTTTTCCAGGTGTAAAGAAGCATTTCAGATGAATAGCACCAATGGGACAGATTCATTTCATAATGGATTTTATCTAGTTGCTTACAATTCGTTGGGCAATAAGAACTACCTGATATTGGCATTAGGAAGTATCTACCTGATCACACTGCTATGTAATTTTACCCTTCTGGCTATGATACTGATGAACTCCAGTTTACAGAACCCCAAGTTTCTTGCTGTTTGTAACCTTGCTGTAGTTGACATTTCTATAAACAGTGTTATTATTCCACAAATGGTACCTGTGTTTGTATTTAACCTTAATCACATCAGTTTTGAAGCATGCTTCTCCCAGATGTTTTTCATGCACTTTTTTGGTGACATGGAGTCCTTTTCACTGGCCCTATTGGCTTATGATCGCTTGATTGCTATCTGCTTTCCTTTGCGCTACCCTACCATCAATACTAATCTGAGGATGGTGCTTATAATAGCCGGCCTCTGGTTTCTGGTATTTTTGATTGAGCTTTACCCTGTAGTTCTGGCCAGTGGTCTCTCCTACTGTAGATCAAGGGTGGTGCCAAGCTGTTGTTGTGAGCATGGCCCAGTTTACAACCTAGCCTGTGGAGATATATCTTATAACAAGAGACTAGCACTTGCTAAGGCATTAGCTGTCCTGCTTGGTCCTTTGATTTTCATCATTTTCTCATATGTCATAGTGGTGGTGGCAGTGTTGCGAATAGCGTCTACAACCCAACGCTGGAAGGCCTTCAACACCTGTCTTACGCACATGTTCTTGGTCCTCATGTATTACCTGCCAGTGATTTTGGCATACATATTAGGGAACTTGAAATTACTGCAATCAATTGATCTTTACACAGCAGTTCTGACAGTGTGTGTCACACTGCCAGCCATGTTAAACCCTATCATATATAGTTTAAAGACTGAGGAACTGCGAGACAAGTTGCTGATTTTTTTTAAGCCACAAAAAGTGTCAAACACAGTTGAATAAACAATAGTTAATCAATCAGGGAAAGGTTTTAGAACAGTTCACCACACTGACAAGGGAATATAAGCAAATATGATTATTTGCAACAAATTTCAGAAACAGAAATTTATTTTTCAGTAATCTGTCTTTTATTTGCAGTTCAGCAGGAGGAGCAGTAGGAGCTGTTGGACAATAACATGTAAAATAAGCTATTATCCTAGTAGGGCTATATTAATTGATTATTTGAGCTAAATGGTTGACACTGGAATTAAAATTTTGCAAAGCATTGCACTGCAGAGTTAAAGCATACAGAAAGATGCATTCTAACACAAAAAACAAAAATGTGACAAATATCCAAAAAAAACAAAACAAGTATGTGTGGTGTGTGTATATGACACACCCTATTTTAGTGCAAATTCTGTTATATATGTTTATTTTATGACTTCTGCATTATTGAGTCAGTACAAAAATGTTAATTTTCCAACAAAAAATGCAAAAATTATTTAAATTGTTTTTATGTCAGGAAAGAATGTGTCATATGTAACAGACCACAAAGAGTTATCACACCAAACATTAACTTTGTTTAGTTTATTACTGTTTACTGGTCTTTGTAGCAAATATCCCAAAGTAACAGTTTAACACAAATCTTGAAAATGTAGATGGGTTGTTGGTTAGACAATGTACAGCATGTAGAATGGCATATATGGATTAGTTTATTGCCCCCTTTTGATTAGACAACTTATATACTTCAGTTATTCTAAAAGCACTGTCTTGTTTCCCTTGCTTTATTTGATTGTCTATTTATCAGTAACACTTTATTTGAATAACCTGCTTCAGGCACGCTACAGTCAATAAACCATCATAAAATCGAAATAAAAACTCAAAAGTGTCATCTGTTTTTTTTTCTTTGTTTCAACATCATATATTTGATGACAGTACATGGGGACAGTATTTCATATTGTTATAGCACTGAGATAAACTTGATAATGGAAAAAAAATAATATAACACAATAATGGACTGCCCATATAAAGTTCAATTAAAGGACATAATTTATCAGTCTATAGACTGGACTAAAATCAAAAGAGAGGAGATGAGCTGCTTCATCGCTTCATATCAATCACCTGACAGGTTTTTGTGAGTCATCGCTTAATTCTGGATTATTCTAATTATAGGTCTTTTGTACGTAAACATTTAAATAGTACTGTTATGTAATAATCATAATAAATAATAATATAATATAATAATCTTTATTTATCCATCACATTTAATTTTGAGACATATTCTTAGTTCATATTGCATATAAGTTCAAAAGGAAAAAATAAAGCATTGATGATAAAGACATTGGTGAAACAATCTACAGTCACTAATGAGATTTTGAACTTTAAATCTATAAGAATTATTATAAATGACAAAGATGATATTTAACAAGGGAAGAACTGAGAAAAGGCTGTGTTAAACAAGTACATGTTTAATCTGTATTCTAATGTCTTCAAGTTGTTGTGGGATTGGTGTGTTGATTGCTTAATTAAAGCCTATAAACAGCATTCTCAAATAATTGTTCTTTTTGTCCAGCTGGGTCAGTGACAGGTGAATGGAAGAGGATATGGCATACTCCTTAGACCAGTTCAAGTGGTAAACAAAGTGAAATAGTTTTCAGGGAAGACTGCTCTTTATGTGATTCATGACTAGCTGCTTGGAATACTTCATGATGATTACTGTGAGTGCTATGAGCCACTAGTCATTAAGGCAGGACAGAGATGATTTCTTTGGTACATAGATGAGGGTAGTCATTTTGAAGCATAGAGGGACAACTGACTGGCTCAGAGAGACTGCATATGTCTGGTAGGACATCTGCAAGATGTCTGGTAGGACAGACAAAGTAGGTGGTTGGTGGATTGGGGGGCGGGGTTCAGTCTTGCTTGCTGACTCTGTGCTTCAAACCATGTATATCATTCAGTGTGTCTAGAAGTAAGGCATCGTCATCGCACATGTGAGGTCACTTTGTAGTCAGTATGGGCCTGAATGGCTTGCCACACCTTTAGTGTTTAGAAACTGTCTGTGGATTTTTTTGTTCATAGTTGCACTTCACCTCTCTGATAGCCTGGGGCAGATTGGCTCTTGCTGTGCTTAGGGCTGTCTTGTGATTTGACCTAAAGGCATGGGTTTTCAGCAGCGCATGCACTTCTGCAATCATCCATGATTTCTGGTTAAACACTCAAACTATTTTTTAAGACATATCTACAATTAGGTCCAGAAGTATTTGGACAACGACAGAGTTTTTGTGATTTTGTCTTTATACACCACCACAATGGATTTGAAATAAAACAATAAAGATGTGATCGAAGTGTTGACTTTCAGCTTTATTTTAAAAGGTTCCACAAAAATATGGCATTTACCATTTAGGAATTACAGCCATTTTAAGCAAAGTACTTCCATTTTCAGGGTCTCAAAGGTATTTGGACAATTGACTGACAAGAAGTTAATTGACCAGGTGCGGTCCATTCCCTCATTACTTCAAGACAAATGAAGCAGATAAAAGGTCTGGAGTTGATATCAGATATTGACTTGGCATTTGGCAGCTGTTCGACTGGAGCTACCAATATGAAGTCCAAGGAGATCTCAATGCAAGTGAAAGAGGCCATCATTAGGATAAAAAAACAAAAGAGACCTATCAGAGAGATAGAAAAAACTTTAATAGTGGCCAAATCAACAATGTGGTACATTCTTAAAAAGAAGGAATGCACTGACGATGTCAGCAGCACCAAAAGGCCTAGAAGACCACGGAAGACAACTAAAGTGTATGATCACAGAATCCTTTCCTTGGTGAAGAAAAAACCCTTTACAACATCAACAGAAGTCAAGAATACTCTGGAGAAGGTAGGTGTATCATTGTCAAAATCTACAGTCAAGACATGCTTTCATGAATGTAAATACAGAGGGTTTACAACATGGTGCAAACCACTGGTAACATTCAAGAACAGGAAAGCCAGATTAGACTTTGCCAGAAAATATCTAAAAAATCCTCCCATGTTCTGGAATAAGATTTGTTGGACTGATGAAACCAAGATTACCTTTTACCAGAATGATGGGAAGAGAAAAGTATGGCGAAAGAAAGGAACAGCTCATGATCCAAAGTATACCACATCCTGTGTCAAATATGGTGGAGGCAGTGTTATGGCATGGGCATGTATGGCTGCCAAAGGAACGGGCTCACTGGTGTTTATTGATGATGTGACTGCTGACAGAAGTAGTAAGATGAATTCTGAGGTGTATAGTGCTATACTCTCTGCTTACATTCAGCCAAATGCTACAAAACTGATAGGACACTGCTTCACAATGCAGGTGTATAATGACCCTAAACATGCTGCGAAAGCAACTCAAGACTTTTTGAAGGCAAAGAAATGAAATATTCTTCAATGGCCAATTCAGTCGCCTGATCTCAACCCAATAGAGCATGCTTTTCACTTACTGAAGACAAGACTGAAGGCAGAAAGACCCACAAACAAGCAGCAACTGAAGTTGGCTGCAGTGAAGGCCTGGCAAAGCATCTCCAGGGAGGAAACTCAGTAGAAACTTGGTGATGTCCTTGGGCTCTAGACTTCAGGCAGTCATTGACTGCAAAGGATTTTCATCTAAGTATTAAAATTATGGTCATTTGTCTTGAAGTAATGAGGGAATGGACCGCACCTGGTAATTTACTTCTTGTCAGTCAACTGTCCAAATACCTTTGAGACCCTGAAAATGGAAGTACTTTGCTTAAAATGGCTGTAATTCCTAAATGGTAAATGCCATATTTTTGTGGAACCCCTTAAAATAAAGCTGAAACTCTACACTTCGATGCATGTTTTATTTCAAATCCATTGTGGTGGTGTAAAGGCAAAATCACAAAAACTCTGTCATTGTCCAAATACGTCCGGACCTAACTGTATATTAAATCTATATCAGATTATATTCACAGCATTGGACCCTTCATTACCAGTGATACAGCCTCACTGAAGCAGCGATAATGCTGCCATATATCCCTAAACAGATTATTGCTGTATCACGTGAATGTTTTATGTGTACTGTTTGGCATTACACCACAAAATTCCTTGTATGCTTCTAGGTAGTTTGATGTATTATGTAATATTATACATTCACACATCATTGAGTTTGATGTAGAGAAATTTGAGCAACTGCAATGCTTCAGAATGCTTTAGAAACAAATTACATATTGTTCTTATTAATACTTATTTATTACATTTATTTATTTAAGTATTGGTTCTCTATGTTTGTTTCACTGATTTGGTCAAAGCTGTAAATAATATGAGTTCTAGTCACATTTTAAACCTTCTTTACTCTATATAAAATGAAGGCATTCTCTCTTCTCTTCAAATCACAACATCCCTTTCTCTTCTAGTGTGAAACACAAAATATGTCAAGTTAAAGCCAAAACTTTATTCAAAAGACCTAAGATTAATTTCAGACCTAAGATTAATTAATTCCCTTAATGAATTAATTATTATTAATTAGGTTCCATGTTTAAAAACAGTTTTCATACTCAAACAAATCTCTCAATGCAAACAGCTGGGTCTAGTCTGAGTGTGAAAACTCCCTGAGTTACTCAAGTACATCCTCACTATCAATAACCACTTTATCCTGGTTAAGGTTGTTGTGAATCCAGAGCCTATCCCGGGAACACCAGAATTACACAATGAATGGCACACCTGTCCATTGCAGGGCACCATGCACACACATGTTCACACACTCTTTTAGCCAATTTAGCCAATCCACCTACTGCCATTTTTTGGGAGGTGCGAGGAATCCAAAGAGCCCAGGGAGAACCAATGAGGATAGGGAGGACATGCTCTGCACAGACAGTAACCCAAGCTCAGGATTGAATCAGAGACCCTGGAGCTATGTGCCGCCATCCAGCACTGCCATCCAGCACTGTGCCACCCTCATTTTTGTATAATAATAATAATAGAATTATAGAGTTAGATAGAACTAGCAATTTCACATATTATACAAATTTAATGACTAATGATTGTTATTTATATCATAAAATGTATAGAAAGTACAGTATATAAGAACTATACAGATAAATATATAAAGTATACATTTAATATATAAATAAATTACATAATATATAAATATATAAGTATAATTCAACTATAATGTTATTTTTACTTTTCTTTTTCTGTGATGACTAATAATGTTTTGGTTACATGGTCATTCGTCAGTGGTTAATTATGACCTCTGGTATTTGAGGGGGAAAAATGACAAGCAGTTAATTATGCTAGTCTTTCCCCTAAGGGCCATATCAGTGAGTTGTTCTTTAATAGGTTGGAAACATTAACAGTTAACATTGATAAATACTAAATAGGCAGTCTTATTTATGCTCTAATTAGGTACTTAAAAGCTTTGGTATAATTAGCTGAACTACAAAGCTAATTGTTTCTTTGTTGATACACACAGTGACTAATTATTCCCAAATCACCATTTTACATTTTCCTCAACTCTTTATATTTGTGATATTCACTTTGCCTTATGCCTTGGTTGAGTGGAGTCTGAACCTGGTTTGTAAGTCAAGCTTCTAAAATGCATTGAATATAATTGATAGTCACATGATACCTGAAAATATGAATTGAAATTTTAGATAAAATCTGTAACTCAAAGTTTAATTTGGCTTTTAAAAACATATATATTGTATACATTTGTTTAATTGGCATTGTAATCTAAAAAGTATTATTTGATTTTTCCAGGTGTGAAGAAGCTGTTCAAATGAATTTAAGCTTTAATAGCACCAATGGGACGGATATATTTGCTAATGGATTTTATCTAGTTGCTTTCAATTCTTTGAGCAATAAGAACTACCTGATACTGGCATTGGCAATTATCTACCTGATTACTTTACTATGTAATTTTACCCTTCTGACTGTAATCTTGATGAACTCCAGTTTACAGAACCCCAAGTTTCTTGCGGTTTGTAACCTCGCTGTAGTTGACATTTCTATAAACAGTGTTATTATTCCACAAATGGTTCCTGTGTTTGTATTCAACCTTAATCTCATCAGTTTTGAAGCATGCTTCTCCCAGATGTTTTTCATGCACTTTTTTGGTGACATGGAATCCTTTTCACTGGCCCTATTGGCTTATGATCGCTTGATTGCTATCTGCTTTCCTTTGCGCTACCCTACCATCAATACTAATCTGAGGATGGTGCTTATCATAACCGGGCTTTGGCTTCTGGTATTTTTGATTGAGCTTTACCCTGTAGTTCTGGCCAGTGGTCTCTCCTACTGTAAATCAAGGGTGGTGCCAAGCTGTTGCTGTGAGCATGGCCAAGTTTACAAGCTAGCCTGTGGAGATACTTCTTATAACAGGAATCTGGCAACTACTAAGACATTAGCTGTTCTGCTTGGCCCTCTGACCTTTATTATCTGCTCATATGTTATAGTGGTGGTGGCTGTGTTGCGAATTGCATCTACAACGCAACGCTGGAAGGCCTTCAACACCTGTCTTACGCACATGGTACTGGTCCTCATTTATTATATGCCAGTGATTTTGGCTTACATACTAGGGAATTTGCGATTAGTGCAATCAGTTGATCTTTTCACAGCAGTTCTGACAGTGTCCAGTACACTGCCAGCCATGTTAAACCCTATCATATATAGTCTAAAGACTGATGAACTGCAAGACAAGTTGCTGAAATTTTTTAAGCCACAGAAAGTGTCACCTCAGTTAATGAAAAAGTGTTAATTATTCAAGCAACATTTTTTGAGCAGTTCACTATAATTACATATCATATTTAATATCATGAGTCTCTGAGTAAAACAGGAACTGCAACTAGAATATTGTATTAATTGTTGGTTGCATGCACAGTTGTATGCCAGTGTCTGTGTTGAAAATTTTTTATATATATTTTCATGAACATGAACACAATTAAAATAGCAATAACACTTTTTTGTTTCCTCTGTGTATGTCCTTTTTGTGACCATCCAAACCTGAAAACTGTCAATGGAATAAAAGCAAAAAATATTGTAAAGTTGTTTTAAATTACATTTCACAATGTAGAGGATTAGCATTTTATTTTAATGTGCATTAAATATGCTTGCTTAGTTTTCAGTAAACTTCAGTCTTATATAATTCAGCATTAGGGGATTAACTGTTACAATAAATAAGAAAATAATATGTAACAGATTAACATAGTAGCCTATTAGAGAATAAATAACTTATGTAAAATGTTCAAAATGAATTTATCTATGATGTTTTAGATGATCTGAGTGTATAAAATCTACTTCTGTAAATTAATGGACTGATGGTAGTTGTTTCTTTATTCAGCATCAGAGGTTTCAGTACTCCACATACTGAGTGTGCAGATGCACTGTTTATTTATGTACATGAGACCCCCAGAAGACAAGGGAAGCCAATACAATGTAAGGATCTAATATTAACATTAAATGTTCCTGTAGCTAAATTCTGAACCAGTATTGGGTTTTTCTGACTATAACATTCTTTGATATCTCTACTTTAAGAAAACATACATGTATTTGTCCAAAATATGTAGAAAAGTTTTATTTATTTTCAAAAACTCCCAAAGCCTTCTGCAAAGCACAATTATTGGATGTTAACATAATGCTTCCATGTATCTAATACAGGGAGGAAAAATAAACCTACTACCACCAAATGAGAGACATGCTTTAAGACAGCCCTGCAGATTTCTTTCATACACCGCAGAAACAGGAAAATAAATCTATACAATAAGTAGAGTAAAACTGACAGAACTTATTTATTTATTTATTTATTTATTTATTTATTTATTTATTTATTTATTTATTTTACTACAGTGGTGTACAGTAAAGGCCTCCCACAAATTACACTATTTTACACACTGACTTTCTCTCCAGTACTAATGGAGACTCATGCCACAAAGAAGAATAATTACCACAAGATGGCAGCAATAGACCAAAAGTAACGTTCTTGCACACTCACTTGCATTATCCTGTACAGACTTGCATTTTCCAATCATACTTTTAGGAGTCTAGCCACATATTGACTTCAGTTCTGGACCAGCTGTTTAAATCCTTGAGTAGCATCTGAATATTGAAAACAGGCATGTACTATATATACACTACATGGCTAAACATTTGTGGACATCTGACCATCACACCCACATGTGCTTGTTGAACATCCCTTTCCAGACTTAGTCCCCCTTTAATGTTATAATAACCTCCAGTCAAGTCAAGTGGGTTTTATTGTCATTTAAACCATATACAGCTGGTACAGTACACAATGAAATGAAACAGCGTTCCTCCAGCACCATGGTGCTACATAAACAACATAAAACCAACACAGACTACAAAAATTGCACATGTGCAAACAGTGCAAGTCAAGTACAAAAATGTACCCACTCTTCTGGGAAGGCTTCCACTAGATTTTGGAATGGGATTTGCTCATTCAGCCACAAGAGCATTAGTTGGGCAAGGAGGTCTGGAGTGCGATTCAGAGTCCAGTTCATCCCAAAGGTATTCAGTGGGGTTGAGATCAAGACTCCTTGTGCAGACCCCTTGAGTTCTTCCACTCCAACCTTGGCATACCATGTCTTCTTATACCCTGCTTTGTGCATAAGAGCATTGTCATGCTGGGCCCCTTAATTCCAGTGAAGGGAAATTGTGATGCTACAGCATACCTATACAATTGTGTGCCTCCAACTTTGTGGCAAGAGTTTGGGAAAGGCCTATATATATATGCGTGTGATTGTCATTTGTCCACAAACCTTTGGCCATATAGTGCACATACATGTGCATCCTGTACTGTATGATATATTTACGAGCATATACAAATTTGAATTAAGGTCAGATAACACACATTAGTATATCACTTTATTTATTAAGAAATTACAGCTGTAAGAAAGGTACATATTTTGCATAGTTTTATGGATAAAATGTCAAAAACTTACAACTGCTAAATACATTGAAAGGCCTAAGAACCAGCTAAAAACACCACCACCACAAAAATAAGAATTCAAAATACGAGTCAGTATGTCACCTCACTGCACAAGTACTGTAAGAACATGGGTGGAAACAGAATTTTTTTTTTTTTTTGCCTGTGGTAGCTGATCTTAATTTTAGAGCAAATTGATGTGTTTTCGTTTCAGCTAAACTGAACACACACTCGAATCATTTCCATATCAAATCCAAATGATTAAACAAGTGGAATCAGGCAGGCTCCAGTTTATCTGGAATTAAAACCTGTAGACACTCTGGCCTTTTGCAGATACATTTGAAGAACCCTGCACTGTACAGTCCTTTGGCATTTGAGCTCTAAATGTAGAAAGCACTAAACTGCATGGTTTCACTTTGCTAAAGCATGCACATGGGAAATTATGGTGGTTTTCTTTTTAAGCATCTTCATTATAAATCTTCTGAAATCCTTTGTGTTCAAGACATAAATGATGGGATTTAACATGGGTGGAATAGTTCTTGATAGTGAAGTATTGATTATCCTAGCATTAGGATGGAGAGAGAAAGTTAATGCAGCAAGGTACGTACTCACGACAGGTAGGAAAAATAATCCTACTACCAACAGATGAGAGACGCAGGTTCTGAGTGCTTTAAGACGACCCTCCCATGTTGTAATCTTAGTTAAGGCCAATAGAATGCCTACGTATGATAAGACTATGGCAGTCAATGGTGCATAGAGGTATACTGTAGTACACAATTTTGCCATGAAGGAATTTATGCTGTTGTCATTACATGCAATTGTATAAATTGGCCCATGGTCACAAAAAAAGCTTTTTACCTCATTGGTTTTACAGAATGAAAGTCGTGTAATCAAAACCACCAATGTGCCATTCATAACAACATTAAACAACCATATTGCTGTTAAGGTTGCAAACATGAAGGAGTTATTTACAATAGCATGGTATCTCAGGGGTAAGCAAATGGCAATAAAGCGATCATATGCCAGGGCAACAAGAGTTAAAGACTGTCCACCATAAAAAAAAAAATTAAAAAACATGTTAGCCAAACATGCCTCATAGGATATGTACTGTGAATCAAAAAAGAAGGTCTTCACAAGGCTAGGAATCAGTGCATTTGTTTCACCAAAGTCTGACAGAGCTAAATTAAAGATCCCCATGTATCTAGGAATATGCAAACTGCGGTCAATTAATATCATGAAAAGGACGATTGAGTTCCCACACAGTGAAATAATATAGATAAAAATTAAAAAAGCAAAGTAGTATTGGCTGAAAGGTAGCCCAGAAAATCCACTGATGAAAAAGTACTCCGGATGCACAAGTGATGCATTTTGTAATAATCTGGGGTTCAAAGCACTCATCATGTAGATTTTGTTCATGTAATTTCCAGCCTAAAATAATGGACATAATGAAGCAAAACAAAAATAAGCACACACATTCAGCATAGTCCAATTTGTTTAGATTTACAGTATAACATGACAGCATGAAAGGGTCATTTACATTTACAGCATATATTAGTGGAGCTATAGCAGTGAAAATGAGATTTAAATTATTAAATTATTATTGCTCTTTATTTTGCTTTACCTTGTTGTACTGTAATTTCAACTTGTGCACATGCATTATATTTAGAGATGTTGGACCATGTTTTCTCACGTGACAGCTCAGATGGTGATGTAAATACAGCCTACCTGCTAGTGTTCTTGTTTCTCTGTTGGGAACCAGGGCCTGGGCACATGCCATACATGCAAATTCCTTTCCTATATTACAGGAAATGCAAACATGTAAGCACTGCAAAAAAATGATATCTAAGCAAATGAAGATATCTTTAATAAAGGAAAAGTTATGTAATATTTCACATTATTATTACAATTATTATGTAACAAATATAAGACCAATAAGCCTATTTCTAGACATATTTACTAATTTCAGGCTTTACATTATCTTGTTGTACTGGCAGATATTTAAAAAAAAACAATTTAATAAAGAGAAACATTAGTTGAATCTGCCTATAATTTTCTTGCTCATATATATATATATATATATATATATATATATATATATATATATATATATATATGTGGTGGGGGGAGTGAATGACCACGACTGAGGTGAGACCCTTGAGCAAGGCACCAAACCCCCAACTGCTCCCCGGGTGTGTGTTCACCACTGTGTGTGTGCACTTGGATGGGTTAAATGCAGAACACGAATTCTGAGTATGGGTCACCATACTTGGCCACAAGTCACTTCACTGTGAAGTGGCGTCCTGTCGGTTTTGTAGCATTTGGCTAAATGGGAGCAGAGAGTATAGCTCTATACACCTCAGAATTCATCTTGCTACTTCTGTCAGCAGTCACATCATCAACAAATACTTTGGATCATGAGCTGTTCCTTTCTTTCGCCATTCTTTTCTCTTCCCATCATTCTGATGCAAGTTAATCTTGGTTTCGTCAGTCCAAAGAATCTTATTCCAGAACATGGGAAGCTTTTTTAGACGTTTTCTGCCAAAGTCTAATCTGGCTTTCCAGTTCTTGAATGTTACCAGTGGTTTGCAGCTTAAAAAAAAGGCAAAGTGCTTCCACAGTTTGTCAAAGAAAGTATGTCTGAAATGTAATGTTTTTTACTAGTAATTATTTAAATAATTAAAGCCTCTACCTACAGGCTCTTTTCTGCACTACAGGAATAGCAAAACTTAAGGTATCAATAAAAGAAATGTACAAGACACTGGACTTTTTTTTTTTTTTTCTAGCAAAATTTGGCTATTTGGCTCAGGGGCTAAACTAATTTAAGTGAACAGGGAAATTATACCTTTATGTAAAGATAATATATACATATAATTATATTTAATTATAATTATAACCATATAATTAATTATAAAATATGCATAACATGTAGGCCTTTGACATCATAGTAATAATTTACCTTATGTCATTTTATTATTCCATTGATGAAACCTTGTGATATGATGCATTGCTCAAGGGGGAGGTCCCACAGCAGGCTCCTAGGGGGAGTGTGGCTACTGGTGATGTCTGTAACACTTTGGGGCATGAAGTGAAGTGTATATTAGTAGAATTTACTCCAAAGTTCCCAGCATGATTTTATAAACATGACATAGTTGTGGTAAATGGAAGGAGTACACTTTCATTAAGCATACAATTATAACACAAACAATACACTACATGAAAAAAGAATGTTATGAATGTCCTGAGCAATTTTCTAATTCAAAATGTTTGAAAAAATGGTCTTTGGTGATAAGACTGGATCCTTGCAAAATTTTTGCGTATAATCCCTCCAGAACTCTGAGATCTTGCGATCTTGGCTTACTTTCTGTTCCCAGATCCAGACTTAAAACAAGAGGTGATTGCGCCTTTGCGATTGCCGGTCCGAAACTCTGGAACAGTCTACCTCTCCATATCAGATTAGCCCCTTCTATTTCAGTTTTAAAGTCTGCTCTGAAGACAAATTTATTCTCTCTGGCCTTCAATATTCCATGAACATTGGTTTGATCACTGTTTTACTACTGTATTTGCTTTACTTTGTTTTCTGTTTTGTTTTTCTTGTAGTTTTACTTTTTGTATTTTCATAGTTTTATTCTTTGTACAGGATGTTGGTCACCCTTGGTTGTTTTTAAATTTGCTTTATAAATAAATATTGATTGATTGATCATTTTCTGTGCATTTGACCAAGTGTGATGTCTACCATAGACAGTTCTCCATCAAGCCACCAGAGGACACCCTCCCATGCCCATGCATTTCTGAACTTCTTCTTTGTTTATCCATTCATTTCCAGTGCTTGTCCAAGCCTGTTTTTAGTTTCTCCCTATATGTCCTATGTTTTCACTCCTTAGTTGCTCCTTAATGCTTAGCATCTCTTGTTTTGGTAGACTGTTGTTGCTGTTACTTTTCCATGTGCCATGTTGTGTTCTTATTTTGGTATCTAGTTCTTGATTTGCGCAATTAATGTATTTTGCTGTGATTTTATTTAGGTTGTATTTTATTTAATAAACAAGCCTGTGTTTGCATCTGTCTCCGAATTGTTACACCAAGCTTCTTGGAGACACAGTCTTTTCTTTGCAGTGCACTTACATTCCTTATTTGCTAAAAAATCCAAGTTTGTCTGACCAGTTACCGGATGCCAAAACTCCAACCAAGCTGGTCAAGCTGGTATAAGGAAACAGTTCCTAAATGATCGCTGTTAATGCAACCAGAGAGAAGTTGTTTTAAAGAAAATAACGCAACAGTAAGGCAATTAGAATATCTCAAATATTTATTGATCACTTCAGACAAGAAATTCACACTACCCAGAGAATTAATGTGCTTTGCATTACATGCTTCAGCTTCATGCAAATATTAATGGATAGTGGCAGAGTAAAAAACAGAAATGGGTCATTCATAAAAGAAATTACAAGAGAATGATCAGTTGTTCAGAATACAATACATTATACAATAGCGATCCCAATCCGGCAAATTCTGAACCAGCTGTTTAAGACCTTTTGCAGCATAATATAATTTTAGGAGCAACCTTGTGGATACATTCATGCACTTCCTGTGCTCTATGATGCATTCAGGAGCAGTTACAAGTTTGTATCTGATACCACACATTATGATATCACTTTATTAACTAATAAATTTGGAGAAGGGGATATTAGCCAAACATGCTTCCGTAAATTTACTGTGAATCAAAAATGTCTTCCCAAAGTTAGGAATCAGAACATTTATTTCACCAAAGTCTGATGGAGATAAATTAAAACTCTTTTTTTGTGTATTTAGCAGTATGCCTATTTCCCCACTTCATGGGGAAAAAGTTGGCTTATTTCACATTAATGTATCATTACATCATCTAAGGACTGTTTGACAAGTATATATGGGAAATAAGCTTTACAAGTATATATGATTCATTGTGAACTTTTACCTGGAAAAAAAATAGTTATACTAGATGTAGTTTAGAGTTGTACTAGTTATACGTAAAAGAGTTGAGACAAATATATTTTAAAAATGTATAATAATAATTGTCACATTTTCATATACCTTCAACATATAACATGTTGAAGTAATAAAGTTGTGAATGGAAAATACCCACATTTTCCAGGAATTTGATAGATTGCTATAATTTCTATGGAAAGTCTACAGAAGGGAAACAATCTTTTGGTTCTATTGTATCAACCATATAGGATTACAGATTATGAATTACTCTAACGAATGGAAATGCTGAAAGTACTAGTACAGTTTTTGCACTACACCCCTGGAAAGACAAAAAAGTACTTTCCTGACTGTCCTGATTTAGTTCTGTGAAATCTTATTTACCCCTTGATTGAGTGAATGTATGTGCTTAAATAGGGGAACAGTTAAATCAGGGGTCTTCAAACATATCAAATATTGGGTGTAGGTTTTCATTCCACCCAAATCTTACATACACCCAAGAGTTGTTTGACACTGGCCCTTAGCTGATAATTTTGAAGACCCCTGCACTATACAATCCTGTGGTACTCAAGTCTAATGTGGAAAGGACTAAACTGTGTGGTATCACTTTTCTAAAGCCTGCACCTGGGGAATTGTGGTGTTTTTCTTTTTAAGCATCTTCATTATAAAGCCTCTGAATTCCTTTGTGTTCAAGACATAAATAATGGGATTTAACATAGGTGGAATGGTTACCGATAGTGAAGTATTTATTATCCTAATGTTAGGATGGAGAGGCAACATTACAGCAGCAATATACATACTTGATACAGGAATGAAAAACGTACACACTATCAACAGATGAGAGACGCAGGTTTTGAGTGCTTTAAGACGACCCCCCCATGTTGTAATCTTAGTTAAGGCCAATAGAATGCCTACGTATGATAAGCCTATGGCAGTCAATGGTCCATACAGATATATTGCAATACAAAATTTTGCCATGAAGGAATTTATACTGTTGTCATTACAAGCAATCGTATAAATTGGCCCATGGTCACAAAAAAAGCTCTTTACCTCATTGGTTTTACAGAATGAAAGTCGTGTAATCAAAACCACCATTGTGCCAATTATAACAACATTAAATAACCATATTGCTGTTAAAGTTGCAAACATGAAAGAGTTATTCACAATAGCATGGTATCTCAGGGGTAAGCAAATGGCAATAAAGCGATCATACGCCATGGCAACAAGAGTTAAAGACTGTCCACCAGCAAAGAAAAAAGTAAAAAACATGTTAGCCAAACACGCCTCATAGGATATGTACTGTGAATTAAAAAGAAAAGTCTTCACAAGGTTAGGAATCAGTGCATTTGTTTCACCAAAGTCTGACAGAGCTAAATTAAAGATCCCCATGTATTTAGGAATATGCAGACTTCGATCAACTAATATCATTAAAAGGACAACTGAGTTCCCGCACAATGAGATAATATAGGTAAAAATTAAAAAAACAAAGTAGTATTGGCTGAAAGGTAGCCCAGAAAATCCACTGATGAAAAAGTACTCTGGGTGCACAAATGATGCATTTTGTAATGAGCTGTAGTTCAAATCACTTGTAACTTTGATGCTGTTCATGTCCTTTCCAGCCTGAAATGACAGACATAATAAAGTAAAACAAAAATGAACACAGATATTGAACATAGCTGAATTTGTTTAAATTTACTGTGCACAAGTTATCACATAACATCATGGAACGGATATTTACAAGACTTATAACCATGGAGCTGTAGCAGTGAAAAATTAATTTAAGATGTGATTTAATAAAATTGTTTTTATTAATTGTTTAAATACTCTTTTTTTCATCCTACCTTATACCTTATTAGCTTATTTACTGTACATAGGTTCACGTTTTGAGCATGCGTTATATGTAGAGATATCAGACCATATTTTCTCATGTGATAGCTCAGACAGTGATGCAAATATAACCCACATGCTAGTGCTGTATGATCTTATATCCCCATTTCAGTTTTGAATCCCCTGGGTACCAGGGGATGGGCAAATACTATACATGTGAAAAGAGACAAGTTTGAGATCATCAGCAGCTTAAAAAAAAAGACAAAATGCTTAAACAGCTTGTCAAGTAAAGGGCTTATTTGACATTTGATGGTTTTTACTAGTAATCTTTACCTAGAATCTTTCCTACACTACAGGAATAGCAAATGTAAGGCATTGGTAAAGGTAAAATAAACAAGATCTTGGCATAAATCTTTGTCTTCTAGCAAAATTTGGATCAGAAGCTAAAATAAGAAGTAGGATATCAAGAAAGGTATTGTAGAACAGAGTTGCAAATAAAATAGAAATACAATGAAAGGAATGTACTGTACCTTTACATACAGATTTTATTCAATGTGTAGAATATAGAAGACTCTCACAAATCATAGTAATAGTTTGCCCAACATCATTTTTGTTATACTATTGATGAGACCTTATACAATGTTTGGGAACCCCTGGCCTAGTTGCATATTTTGTTAATGTTTTTAAAGTGAAAAGAAGTAAACACAATCTTTCTGGGAAACTATTTAAAAGAAATCTGAACATAATAATGCATAGTTATTTTAAATTTGATCAACTTAAAATAAAAAAAAAAAGTGGAATGTGCAAATGTTTGGGAACCCCTGGCCTAGTTGTATATTTTGTTCATGTTTTTAAAGTGAAAAGAAGTAAACACAATCTTTCTGGGAAACTATTTAAAAGAAATCTGAACATATTAATGCATAGTTATTTTAAATTTGATCAACTTAAAATAAAAAAAGTGGAATGTGCAAAAGTTTGGAAACCCTACTAAGTGAGTACTTAGTAACACCCTTGGCAGATTTCAAAGCTTGCAAACACTTTTTCTATCCAGCTAGGAGTCTATCTGTCCTTGTTTAATGAGTTTTTACCTACTATCCTGGAATATCTTGGGGTTATCTTGCATGCACAGATTGTTTAAGATCTATCTACATATTTTTAATAATATTCAAGTAAGGGGAACATGAGGGTAATTCCAAAAGCTAAAGATTGTGTTCCTTGAAGTAGTTCGTGTTGGTTTTTTTTAGAAATGTTTTGGATCATTGTCCTGTTGGAGAAGTTCTTTTCAGCTTCAGTTTCACACAATTGCTTCCCAAATACGCTGATATTTACTGGAATCCATTCTTTCATATAGCAGTTTCCTGTGTCCCTGGATGCCACATAACCATAAAGCAACCTATGGCAAGGTGTTCTTTTCTTCAAATGCTGGTCATATCTTTGGTGATTGTGGTAACAGAATTCCATTTTACTTCATCAGTTCAGCATTTGTTTTCAAAATTTCTTATTCTTTTTTTTTTTTTTATAATATATAACACGGTCCCTTTTATGGGTAACATTTTCTTCTGATGACTCTTCCATGCAGATAATGTTTTGCAAGCAACAGTGCAGAGTAGAATGGTGCAACACCACCCCTGAGTCAGCTGAAGCATCCTGCCTTTTTTCTATCTAAAAGTTTTCTTAGTCTTCCAGATCTAGCCTTGATTTCCACAATGCCCCTGTCATTTCTTGATGACATTTCGGACAGTGGCAATTGTGAGCTGGAAGCGATTTGATATCTTTTTATCAAGTTTCTCTGCATACAAATTGCTTTCATTTTCAGGTTCTTAGTTTGCTGCTTAGAGTAGCCCATGGTTGTTGACTGTTAGCACAAGGTTTGAAGAGCCATAGGATTTACTGCACTCTGGACTTGTTATTCCAGACAGTGACAATTCTTTACCTGCCTAATGAGTCTTTTTGAGTCAATTTAGGTCTAACAAGCTAATTAAGTTCTGAGATTTTACAACTTTAAAGGTGTCTACTGTGAATTTAACATTTTGGGGGGAAAAACCCTGTTAAAAATAGTTTGCTGCATCAATTGTATTTACTTCTTCTTTTGTGACAAAAATCGATAGAACAGACTGAACCACTGACTAAACTAACTCTCTGAATGAGAGGGGAGTGAATCTTAACCATGACCAAAAGTTTCATTGACTCAAATGCTGACTGGCTAAAAGGATTCACAGAATCAAGGGGCATAGATCAGGTTCAGCATAAACAACTGCAAATACAACTTACACAATTTTCTCTATGAATGCTGTGCCATTTGAGGAATATATTTATAAATGTAAATGAACTTGAATGATAATTAACATATTCTTTGCTGTTTTCATTAGCAGTCATATTTATGTCTACTGATTACCAGAAGTATATGATTAAATATACAGTAGTTAGCCAGTGTGTTGTGACCTACCAAGTAGCTTCTGTATCTAATGTTTTTGATAAAATCCAAGCAAATACCCTAATGAGTGAATGATTTCACAAAGGTCACATACTAGGATTTATGATGTGTGATGACAAAAAGTGTGCTAAATGCAATGCCATTGTTTAATTGATTACATGCTGCACTTACATTCGTTGTATACTCATCTGTCCATGAGAGATTTCTTATTAATTGAAAGCACCTTTGAAAATGGCATTTACAGCTTGAATATATGGGTTGAGTGCAATGGGCTTCACAGTGGTGCAGTGGGTAGCATTGCAGCTTCAGGGTCCCTGGTTCGTCCCAGAACTCTGATTTTGCATGTTCCTCGTGTCCATGTACTTTTCCTTTGGGTTCTTCAGTTGCCTCTCACTGTCCAAAAACATAAAGGTAGCTAAATTGGCTGCACTAAATAACCTCTAGGTATGGATGAGTGTATGAATTTGCACATACATGGTGTCCTGCAATGGACTGGTGTCCCATTCAGGCTGAATTCTCCCACCTAGAAACATATCTTTTCATGCTTGCTTTTTGAATTTTTTTCAAATTTTTTTTTTTCTTTTTTATTATTGGTATTAGTATTATTACTATTTCATCTCTTAGCATTATTACCTACACTATATTACCAAAAGTATTCGGTCACCCATCCAAATGATCAGAATCAGGTGTCCTAATCACTTGGCCTGGCCACAGGTGTATAAAATCAAGCACTTAGGCATGCAGACTGTTTTTACAAACATTTGTGAAAGAATGGGCCGCTCTCAGGAGCTCAGTGAATTCCAGCGTGGAACTGTCATAGGATGCCACC
>CM040988.1:19415787-19429541 GCA_022985145.1 Pangasius djambal
AAAACATACAACTGTGTGTCATCAGCGTAACAGTGGAAGCTAATACCATGCTTACAGATAATTTTGCCCAGTGGTAGCATATATAGAGAAAAGAGCAGTTGGCCTAAAACAGAGCCTTGTGGAACACCAAACTTTACCTTAGTATGCGTAGAGAAGTCACCATTTACTTTTAGAAACTGATAATGATCAGTCAAATAAGACCTGAGCCAGGAAAGGGCTGTTCCCTTAATGCCTACTACATTTTCTAGTCTATCGAGGAGAATAGCATGATCAATGGTATCAAAAGCTGCACAGGTCAAGCAGCACAAGCAAGGAGACACAACCCTGATCAGAGGCCAGTAATAAGTCATTTACAACTTTTACCAGTGCTGTCTCAGTGCTATGATGAGGCCTAAATCCTGACTGATACATTTCATGAATGTTATTCCTATGTAAGTATGCGTATAGCTGCTGTGCTACAACCTTTTCTAGGACCTTGGAGATAAAGGGGAGGTTAGATATTGGTCTATAGTTAGACAGCTAACAGGGGTCAAGGTCAGGTTTTTTAATCAAGGGCTTGATAACTGCTAATTTAAAAGATTTAGGTACATAGCCAATGCTAAGGGAAGAATTGATTACCTTTAAAAGTGGTTTGATTGTTTCAGGAATTATCTGTTTGAGGAAACAAGTAGGTAAAGGATCTAGTAAACAGGTTGATGATTTTGATGATGAAATTAGTGAAATTAGTTCAGTCTCTTCAAGGGGAGTAAACCGTTGTAATTGTTGATCTAATATTATTATATTATCATCTACAGGGTTAGTTATAAATCTGTCCGGTTTTAAATTAATAGTCTGAATTTCTTGCCTGATATTTTCAATTTTACCATTGAAAAAATTCATGAAGTCATCGCTGCTATATAATGTGTGCATGTTTCTACTGTGGTCTTATTCCTAGTTAATTTTGCTACAGTATTAAATAAGAATCTAATTGGGGCCACCGCCAGCCTGTCCTCTGGGTTCCACACTCAATCTAATGGTCAGATGGAACGGATCAACCAGGTCCTGGAGACGATGCTGCGGTGTTTGGTGGCATCCAATCCCACCTCCTGGTCTTCTCATCTGCCCTGGGCGGAGTACGCCCAAAACACTCTGCGCTCCGCATCCACAGGCCTGTCCCCTTTTGAGTTACCAACCACCACTGTTCCCTGAACAAGAAACCAGTGTAGGGGTTCCATCTGCCCAGCAGTTCATCCAGCGGGTTCATCAGATTTGGAAAAGAGCTCGGCACAACCTTCAACAGGCATCTCAGCAGCAGCAAACTCAGGCTAACCGTAGGTGCAGACTGGCACCTACCCTTCATCAAGGACAGAGAATGTGGCTTTCTGCCAAGGACTTGCCCCTAAAGGTGGAATCTTGCAAGCTGGCCCCTCTTTTTGTGGGCCCCTTCAAACTACTTCGAAGGATTAATCCTGTGACCTATCGGCTTTGTTTTCCTGCCTCCATGAAGATCAACCCAACATTTCATGTGTCCCTGTTAAGGCCAGTTGTCTCCTGCCCTCTAGCCCCTGCCCCTAAACCACCACCTCCACCCCGTATCATCGAGGGTCAGCCTGCATTCACTGTCGCCTCCTAGACTCCTGCAAAGCCCGCAGTGGAGCCCTACAGTACCTCGTTGACTGGGAGGGGTATGGTCCAGAGGAGCGTTCCTGGGTTCTTGCCCAAGATATCCTGGACAAGGACCTCATTAGGGACTTTCACACCCAACGCCCTGTCAAGCTGTGTCTCATTTTCCTGTGTACTTCAGTTGCCCTGTTTCTTAGAGTCTTTGCTCAGTCTTTCATGCTTTTTGTCATGTATGACTATCTTGCTATTAAACCATTCAACCTACTCCTATACCAGCCTCTGTTTTTGGGTCTTCTCAGCTGTGTTTAGCTCCATCAGTAGAGCATTAGAC
Source organism: Pangasius djambal (assembly GCA_022985145.1). Lineage (NCBI taxonomy): Eukaryota > Metazoa > Chordata > Actinopteri > Siluriformes > Pangasiidae > Pangasius > Pangasius djambal. The sequence continues at coordinate 19,417,721 of CM040988.1, forward strand.
CTGTACCTAGAGATTCTGGGTTTGTATCCTGCTCTGGTCCTGACAATTGTGTCATTGTCTACATACTTATTGACCTGACTTATGGTGTGGGTGTGTGTGTGTGGCAAAGTGTGTCTCTGGGGTTTCTGAGGTGAAAACATTATTTAAATATAAAATGTGACATCAGATCTTGAATATTTTAAGGGAAGTATTGTAAAAATAAATGTCACATGAATTTATTATTATTATTATTAATATTTAAAAAAAAAATCACATTAAGCTTCACTATTACTAAAAATCTTAATACATGATGCTGCAGAGTATGATAACAGACTTTATTTTTAGATTTAATTAATTTCATTTTTTTTGTCCCACTCCAAATGCCGCCCTATTCAGATATTGACCCACCTACAAAGATCTTTACTAAATTACAGGAATAGCAACATATAAGGTATCACAAAAATACATACAAGGTCTACAAGATCATGGCCTAAGCTTTTGTCAGCACCAGCTTTCTTACGAGCTAAAGTAAGACTTGGGACATATTAAACAAACAGAGAATTTATACATCTATGTAAGGACTTCAGTGGTCCAGATATTTGAAGTGTCATGCGGGACCATAATCAAAAGGGGAAAATGAGGTCCTCTAATAATGCATTATTTACTACCAAACAGTTTATACTATAATATTCAGTGTGAACAATATTATAATTGTGACCAATTTAAATTAGCTGCCAAGATGGATAGTTTTTGGGCAGTCCTTCTGCTTACAATATAAAGGTTTCCCTATTCCCAAATCAGCATAAACCAGTGGTCTTCAAAGTTACTTTGACCAGTTTTGAAAGTAGCATCATATATTCTTTTGGTGAGTGCCACCACACAAGGGTGACTGGTATAAATGTGATAGAAGGGCCAAGCCCACCTGTCTTTCAAAGACAAAAAAAGGCATCAATATAAGTTTAAATTTTTGGCATCCACATCAGATTATTTACTATGACCAAATATCGTAATGCAGATTTTTGGGGAACAAAGCAAATCACCCAAACCAATGTTCATAAGAACAATACTCAGAATAAGGTGTGCCTCATCATGCAGTTTGAGTAGTGTAAAATAATTAATAACCAGTGATATTTTGTGTTAATATATGATATGCTTATATGCCCATGTTTAGAGGAATTATTTTCCACACAGCCCAACACTGAATATTATTGCATTCTCTGAAAATATATTTTTCTTTGTTACATTTGGTATAATTTAAACTGTTCTTCGCCCTCGTATTTCATACCTCAAATATTAATCAGGGTTGGGATTTTTGAAGAACAGTGTGAAAAATTCTGTGAATGATTTCTCCCCAAAAGCTAAGATACACTATAAACACAGTTTAACCATATACTATTGTAGTATGATTTCCCTAAACTAAATAAGGTATTGCCAGTAGTGTACATCTGCAGATGGAAGAGCCATGTTCTTATTTTGTACTTGGTAAGTAATTTGGTACTTTTTAAAGTTAGCCCAAATGTGTTTATTTGTAAATGTATAAAACAGTAAAAATTGATTAGTGGCACAGAATTCAGTCAGAGCAAAAAGATTCAATTCTCATTCATGTCAGATATAGTTGATATATCTGATGCAGATGAAAAAGCAAACACTCAAAATCTGTAATTCCAAGCTGTTTAAATTTATCTATTTCTTCTTTCAGTTGTATCAATTTTTGAAAATATTCTAAATAATTTCTTTCTAATCTCCTCAGTTCTAAAGCAGTAGACAAAAGGATTTACTAAAGATGGGCCAATAATTGATCCCACCATCAACCCATTCCGTTCCTCCAGTGATAAAACTACACCAATCCTGGTCAGGACTACTCGTATGAAAGTGGGTGCATAGAAGCAGACTATGACTATAACATGACTAAGGCAAGTATTTATTGCCTTTTTCTTGTCACTTTTTATGGACATTTTCAGAACAACAATAGCTATCTTTATGTATGACAAACAGATAAAACCAAATGTTCCAATTATTATGCAAGTTGTTATAACAGATATATTATTAAAAAATGGCTCTGGATCTACACAAGTTGTCCTTAAAATAGCTGCATAGTCACAAAACATGTACTTCAGAGTAGAGTAACAAACTGGTAGAGGTACAAGAGAAGCAGGCAAAATGGACAAAACTGCGGCTCCCACCAACCAGAGTAAAATAGTGATCAAAAAACATCGGAAATTTGTCATAACAGAAGGATACCATAAAGGACTGCCTATAGCAAAAAAACGGTCAAATGCCATAACAGCAATAGCAAACATCTCCATTGCAGCACCTAAATGGAAGACAAACATCTGAACAATGCATGGTTTATAGGATATGGTTTTAGAGCCAACAAGAAGAATACCTATCATAGTTGGACATGAACTTGTACAGTAAACCATGTCTACAATTGCTAAGTGGCAGATAAAAATGTACATTGGCTGGTGCAGACGTTTATCCATGATAATAAAGCATATGTTTGCAGTGTTAGCAATCATAGTAAGGGTGTACAATATCAGCATGACCACACCAACAGCCAGAGGTCTTTCCACAGTGTCAAATCCAACAAAAGCTAATTCAGTAATGGCTTTTCCAGAATCGTTCTGAACCAACATGATGACTTAAACTCAAAAGCACTGTAATCCATTAAAGGCACTTTAATCCATCAAAAATTAAGTGTGATTTCCACTTACTATCCTTAAATTCCTCAGAAGTCAAAGCATGCCAATAATATAGAAACATTTTTTGTACAGCTTTTGGAATTCTCAAAGAATGACTGTAAACTATATCCTTTGCAATTTGTTTGTTAGATGGGAGACATTAACAACGGCCTTTATGATATTTAAAGAAATACCTGGCCCGGAAAAAAGGATGTACCTTTATTTATATGCATCACCATGTTTTCATGATGAAGCTCATTGAGTAATCCAGTGTACAACCCTATTCCCTGTCCCTCTTTGGCCTGGAAACATACAGGAATGATCCATGCCTACTTTTCTTACACTTTGGATTATACTCTTCTTGTTTGATGCCTGATCATATTTTGACCTTTGCCTGCTCTATTACATAAACTTTACATAAATCATTTATGAAGCAGTGTTAGACAATTTATGGACAGCTTATGTCAAATCTCTTCAGGTGACATTGTAGGTTTTATGCAATGTTTATGCAAATATTTATGAATGTGCTATGAAGTCTGTATGTAGGTACCCTTCAAATAAAGTATCAATAAATAAGTATCAATAAAGAAATGAGTTTAAGTTAAATACCCTAGAATTAGAAAAAATAGAGATACAAATGTATGACCAGAGAATAGATTAAATTCTCATTTAAAAATACATGTATTTTGCAAAATACTTACTTATAAATGTATTTAAAAACATGTTAATATGAGGGACATTTGTTAACTTAAATGGTGCAATTATAATTTTTTTTTTTTTTTATAAACACCTTTTAAAAGTTTTAAAATTATCTGTAGTTAAAATAAAATGTGAAAATCAGTCATATCATATTAGCCTGAGCTTGACCAGTATGTTTTCCTTTTAGATATTTTTTTCTTTCCCTCTCTGGTAAAATGCTAATAGCATTGTTACACTTGAGATAGACAGATAGATAGACAGACAGACAGACAGACAGACAGACAGACAGACTTTATTGATTCTTGTTACAGCACCATGGTCAGTAGCAAGATACAACACGCACACACACAAAATAAAAAATATTAAAAACAATAAGTTAAATTAAATGTAGTAGTGCAGAGCACAGAGCACAGTTGAAATTAAATAATCATAGTAATAAATGTTGGATAATTGCATCATCATGACACTTTGCTCATCCATGTTTACACTACATAAACAGATGAATGGTACATGAAATGACTTATTCAAATATATTTGTTATACAGCTATTTGAGCCTTTAGTAAAAGTTTTCAGTATAAATGTAATTTCAGGAATCATGGAAGCTGTACAGTACAAATAGTACACTATATATTAAGTATATTTGAATATGGACTATGTTACTGCTACTGTTCATAGGCATGTTCATGACCTTAATATTCATAATGTTCTATAGTAATTTATGATAACTCAAATAAGCACTCTTTGTAACTGTGGTGAGCAGAAAAGTATCTCAGTATGCACTTCGAGGTGGATGGGCTATGACGGCAGAAGACCACATCAGGTTCCACTGCTGTCAGCCAAGAACAAAAAGCTGACTTTTTTTATTTAAAGTTGACTCTTTTTTTATTTACAGTTGACTTCTATTTATTTAAAGTTGACTCTTTTCATTTAAAGTGGTAACACTTTATAATAACTTTCATTAATAAATCATTAATAAATATTATATAGTGTTTAATGGATCATTAGTACCGGGCTGGTAGACTCCTCAATGACTCTGGTACAGAGCAACCAGCTGACCTCCTCCTCGATTGCCCAGTGACGGGCTTCTGTTAAGTGGTAGGGCCACTGTCGGAACACGACTTCTGGTGGAGTCTTGATGTCATGGTGGACCAGATGCGTGAGGCCAGTTCTTGTCGCAGGATGGTTGCAGGCCCTCCTTTGCTCTTGCTGGGCAGCCTCCATATGTTCCTTACGATGGGCATCACCTTGTCGATCCGCTCCTGCATCTCTTGAACATAATCGATGAGGGAGCAGTAGGGGGAGGGCTGGTCTTCCCATGCTTCCTGGGTCATGTCCAGCAGCCCCTGAAGTCGCTGTCCGAAGAGCAGCTCAAAGGGTGTGAAACCAGTGGATGCCTGAGGGGTCTCCCGTACAGCAAAGAGGACATAGGGGAGGATCAGGTCCCAGTTCCTCCCCTCCTTGTCTCCCACCCTCCGGAGCATCCTGTTCGGTGTCTGGTTGAAGCAGTCTACCAGCCCATCAGTCTGAGGGTGGTAGACGGACGTCTTCAGGTGCTTCACCTGCAACAACTAATACAGATCCGCTATTAGTTTTGACATGAAGGGCATACCTTGGTCAGGTATGATGTCCTTGGTGACTCCCACGTGGCTGAAGAGGAGGAGGAGCTCAAGGGCGATATTCCGGGAGGTGGCCTTCCAAAGTGGCACTGCCATGGGGTAGCGGGTGGTGTTGCCCACAATGACCAATATGTACTCATGGCCCCGGGCAGACTTCAGCAGCGGCCCTATGAGGTCCATGTCTACTCTTTCAAAGGGGACGTTGATGATGGGGAGAGGATTGAGTGGCAGAAGGCCTGGACCTCTGCATCCATTCCAGGCCAAAAGAAGTGATCTTTTAACTTCTCCAGGTGTGAGTGTGAGTGGGCCAGATGCTTTAGCCTGTTATCTTCTTTCTGCTCCCAACCAAAGTTGCCTTCCCGAGCGACCCGGGAATACACAGAAGACAGGGTGTTAGCAGAGAAAGAGGGCTCACCTGCTAAGGTCACTCCAGCATCTCCCTCACCCTGGACCAGGCAGGCTCATTGGACCCTCGACCGCGTTGTCCTGTTCTTCCATCTCTGTGTGGGTCATGGAGCCCCCGCAATCAGGGAGCTGCTGTTCTTGGAGGCCATGAGGAGGGAAGGATGGGTCAGGGTAATGGTGTTCCTGGAATCAAGTAGGGCCAAGATGGGCCTGCTGTTGACCTTAATGGGAATGGTGGGTAGGCTGGGAGGGGTCGTCTTATGTAGGGCACATCCCGCGAGCCAGGGCTTGTCCACGCGTCGAGTGGCAGGAGGGTCTGGCTTGGTAGGCATGGACTCATCCCTTGGTGTCTCCCATATGTGGAACAGCTATGACTTTGTCTCCCCTGACAGTGAGACATTCTATCTGAGACGACCTCTTGCTGATTCACAGTAGCCTGTCCATCTGGCCTCCAGGGATGGCTTTTGGGTCGTAGCTCCAGCGATGGAGCTCTGCCGCTGCACTGGTAGTGGAGAGACAACAGCACAGGAGGATCTCACTCTCCATGGCGTTGTACTGGGACACTTCCTCTGGCATGAGGGCACGTCTTTGTTGGCCATCAGCTTGGTGAGGAGGTGCCAGGCCTCTTGTCAGGGGTTGGGGAGGGGGACTGCAGTGGCATTGGGCCATTTCCTGTGTCCCAGTAGCTCCTTGGTGGGGACCTGAAGGCCGCAGGCCAGCTCCTGAGTCACCGCCTGCTGCTGCAGGCTTTCCTGGAAGAGCTGCTGCAGTGCTGTGTCCATTATGGTGCTTGATGCTGTGTTCATGCCTGCATCCTCCACCACTGTGCGAGATCACAAAGAAGGCTGAAAACAACCACCCAGAGGCAGCAGTGTGGGGAATGTGCTCTTTAATTATTAAGTTGGTTTAGGGAATAGGTGGGAGTGAAGTTGTGGGTGGCTGGTGCAGTGGTGTGAGGTAGGTGTTGTCCAAGGGAACAGAGCAGCAAGCAGGAAGCAGCAGCGCAATGGCAAGATAGAGGGAGCACAGCGGATGATCTCAGGCAGTGTGGAGGTTGGCGTGCAGAGGGCTTATCTTACTCCCTGACATCTCCGTCTGGCAAACACACAGAGAGAACAATTAGTGTGGTCATAAACCTCAGGTACCTTTGCTGGGAGAGCGGCCGTGTAAGATCGACAGACGAAACTGAATTTTCCAAACAGCAGAAAGAAAGTTAAAATTGCCATCAAATCAAAATATGGGTTAGGATCTACACAAGTAGCTCTGACAACAAAATGGTAGCGGAAGAACAGTGCCAGGCACGACAGCTATTATAGCAGAACCAAGAATCCACAGCAAGAAAGTGAGAATAACAGAACGTACATTTGTCAGAATAGAATGGTAGTGCAGTGGCTTGATCATGGCAATTAATCTGTCAAAAGTCATGATAGAAATAGTAAACACCTCCATCACAAAACCTAAACCAAATACAAACATCTGAATAATGCATGGTACATAAGATATGGTTTTAAAACCAATTAAAAGGTTCCCTATCATAGTTGGACATGAACAGCATGTCTACAATTGCTAAATTGCAGATGAAGAGATACATTGGCTGGTGCAGACGTTTATCCATAACAATGAAGCATATATTTGCAAGGTTATCAAGCATTACTAGAATGTATACAGTAAGTATGACAATTCCAAGAATCACTGGTTTTTCAAAATGGTCAAATCCTGTAATAACAAATTCACTGATTGTTTTTCTGGAAACATTTTGAGCCATTTTCCCCTCTGCATAGTAGTTTAAAGTTATTTTTAAATGATATCTTCAATAAAGAATTATTACTCTGTTGTCCAGTAGTCTTTCAAGTTGTTATTTAAAGTGTCCAAAATCATTAGTGACATTATAATAGTACTTAAAGTGAGACTGGAACTGTACTTCCAGTGTTCCAATACTGTAGAGTTCTTCTGCAATAATGCTGTAATGCTGTATAAGGGATCCAGTCCACTTCTTCTGTCAAAAGGGTAAAAACTGGTCTGGGGAAAAGTTTCATGGTGTTTATATAATTCAGTATGCTTGAGCTCATTGGTCCCTGGCAGGAATGGTAGAGGGAGGCGGATGGAAATGTGAATAATTATTGTATAATGTACAAACAAAACAAGCAAAACTGTGAAAAAAAGAACCATAAAAATTAACTGTCGATAGGAAGAAAAGAACATACAGGCTATAAGCAATACCGTGGCATACACGACAACAGACAACAACTACAACCATTACAACAGCCACAAAAACTTGATGGTGAGACACTTAAAAACTAGAACTTAACTAGTGGTACTAACAAGGTATAACAAGACACAGGTGAGTGTGATTAGTGACATGTGATTAGTCCATTGGCACTACCATTACAGAACCAACCCCTCCCCCTTAATATGTGGCTCTCGAAGTGCGAAATATAGTCAAGAGGGGGTCCTGGGTAGCCAGGCGAGATGTCTCTTAATTGATAAGGGCCCTTAGGCCAACAAGGTTCATTGGGAGCGCTACCCTTAGCGTAGCCAGCAGGAAATGCAACATGCTCTACCAGGCAGTGAGATGGAGTGATCTCTTCGGCATAGCTAAAGGTGACGTCCAAGGCAGAGCATGGGAACAAAGCGACAGCCACTGCGCAGCCAGTGGGGGGGAGCGAAGTCCAAGGTGTAGCCAGAGGGGGGAAGCAACGTGCTCCACGAGCCCAAAGGAGGAGCAATGTTCTCCGCGAGGCCAGAGAGGGAGTGATGTTCTCTGCAAAGTAAGTCAAGTCAGGTCAAGTAGAGTTTATTGTCATTTCAGCCATATACAAGTACATAGTGAAACGAAACAACGTTTCTCCAGGACCAAGGTGCTACACAAGACAAACACAGAACAACACAGAACTACAGGGACTACATAATTTATACATAAAGTGCACAAGTGCAAACATGTGCAGACAGCACAAGACAGAACAAGACAGTACAATGACTACAATGCCGACCAGTACGCAGTTCTGTTTAAAAGTGACCTAGTGACAATAGTGCAAATATTACAAGAGTACGATATAAGTAGCTGAATATGTAAACATAAGAGCATGTACAGTAATAAGTATTTGTAGCAGCAAAAACTTGCAGAGAGGATGGAGGATGCTCAGTAGTGTGTGCGTACATATGTATGTGTGCGTGTGTGTTCCTTCAGTCCAGTTTCTAAGTATTGAGAAGTCTGATGGCATGAGGGAAGAAACTGTTGCAAAGTCTGGTCGTGAGGGCCCGAATGCTTCGGTACTGTTTACCAGACGACAGGAGGGTAAAGAGTGTGTGAGAGGGGTGTGTGGGGTCGTCCACAATGCTGGTGGCTTTGAGGATGCAGCATGAGGTGTAAATGTCTGTGATGGAGGGAAGAGAGACCCCGATGATCTTTTCAGCTGTCCTCACTATCCGCTGCAGGGTCTTGCAATCCGAGACAGTGCAATTCCCAAACCAGGCAGTGATGCAGCTGCACAGGATGCTCTAGATAGTTCCTCTGTAGAACATAGTGAGGATGGAGGGTGGGAGATGTGCTTTCCTCAGCTTTCGCAGAAAGTACAGGCGCTGCTGGGCTTTCTTCATTATGGAACTGGTGTTGAGCGACCAGGTGAGGTTCTCCGCCAGGTGAACACCAAGAAACGTTCGCCGATGTTCAGCGGAGAGTGGTCGTTCTGTGCTCTTCTGAAGTCAACAACCATCTCTTTAGTTTTGTCCACGTTCAGAGACAGGTTGTTGGCTCTGCACCAGTCCGTTAGCCGCCGCACCTACTCTCTGTATGCTGACTCGTTGTTCTTGCTGATGAGACCCACCACGGTCGTGTCATTGGCGAACTTGATGATGTGGTTCGAGCTGTGCATCACTACACAGTCGTGAGTCAGCAGAGTGAATAGCAGTGGACTGAGCACACAGTCCTGTGGGCCCCAGTGCTCAGTGTGGTGGTGTTGGAGATGCTGTCCCGATGCGGACTGACTGAGGTCTCCCAGTCAGGAAGTCCAGGATCCAGTTACAGAGGGAGGTGTTCAGGCCCAGCAGGTTCAGCTTTCCAATCAGGTGCTGAAGAATGATTGTATTGAATGCTGAACTGAAATCTATGAACAGCATTCTAACATAAGTGCTTTATCGTCCAGATGGGTGAGGGTCAGATGGAGGGCGGTGGTGATAGCGTCATCTGTTGAGCGGTTGGTGCGGTAAGTGAATTGCAGAGGGTCCAGTGAGGGGGGCAGCAGGGTCTTGATGTGCCTCATGACGAGCCTCTCGAAGCACTTCATGATGATGGGTGTAAGTGCAACAGGATGGTAGTCATTGAGGCAGGACACTGAAGACTTCTTTGGCACGGGGACGATGGTGGTGGCCTTGAAGCACATCGGAACAACGGTGCTGCTCAAAGAGGTGTTGAAGATGTCCGTGAAAACATCTGCCAACTGGTCTGCACATCCCCTGAGCACCCTGCCAGGAATGTTGTCTGGTCCAGCAGCCTTCCGTGGGTTGACTCTGTATTGAGTCTTCCTCACGTCGGCCATGGTTAGACACAGCACCTGGTCATTGGGAGGAGGGGTGGTCTTCTTTGCCGTCACACCATTCTGTGCCTCGAACCAAGCGTAGAAGTCGTTCAGTGCATCTGGGAGGGAGGGATCACTGTCACAGGCAGGTGAGGTTGTCCTGTAGTTGGTGATGGTCTGGATGCCCTGCCACATCCGCCGTGTGTCTCTGCTGGCTGTGGCTGTGGATTCTCTGGGCATGTGTACGCTTCACTTCTCTGATGGCCCGGGACAGTTTGGCCCTTGCTGTTCTTAGGGAAGCCTTGTCACCTGCTCTGAAGGCAGAGTCTCAGGTTCTCAGTAGCGCACTCACCTCTGCAGTCATTCACAGCTTCTGGTTGGAGCGTGAGGTGATGGTCTTGGAGACGGTGATGTCATCAATGCACTTGTTGATATAGCTGGTCACTGATGTAGCGTATTCCTCTAAGTCATTGAAGTCGCTGTTAGTTGCCGCTTCCCTGAACATGTGCCAGTCAGTGTGTTTAAAACAGTCCTGAAGAGCAGAGATGTCTCCTGCTGGCCAGGTTTTCACCTGCTTCAGAACCGGTTTGGAGCGTCTGACTAGCGGTCTGTATGCTGGGATTAGCATAACAGACATGTGGTCTGAATAGCCGAGGTGGGGGCAGAGCTACGCCTGGTACATGCCGGGGATGTTTGTGTAAACAAGGTCCAGCACGTTCTTCCCTCTTGTTGCAAAGTCCACATGCTGATGGAATTTAGGGAGCACTGACTTGAGATTTGCATGGTTGAAATCTCCAGCAACAATAAACAGTCCGTCAGGGTTTGAATTCTGCAGCTCGCTAATAGCCCCATACAGTACACAGAGCGCCTCCTTAGCATTAGCACTGGGCGGAATGTATACACCGATTATGAGAACAGTGGTGAATTCCCCTGGTAAATAAAAAGGTCTACATCTAACAGTCACAAACTCCACCAGAAATGAGCAGTAACTAGAGACTAACACCAAGTTCTTGCACCATTCCGTGTTGATGTAAACGCACAAGCCACCGTCGCGAGCCTTACCGCACAGAGCTGTGTTTCTATCGCCGCGAAACGAGGCTAGCCCGTCTATCTGAATGAGCCATGTCAACGTGAAAACAAAGACGCAGCAGTCTCTAAACTCACGCAGTGTAGTTTGCTGGAGTCAGAGCAGACATTGGAGAGCAGGATGGACGGGAGAGCCGGCCGGCTAGGGTTTGTTTTTAGCCTAGCATGGACCCCCGCCCTCTTGCCGCGCTTCTGCTTTCTAGCGCGCTTCTGCTTTCTCGCGTCCCCTCCCCTGGCCACCGGCATCAAACATATAAACATTGTGAAGCATGGGCGAGGAGCAACATCCTCAGCAGAGCAAGGAGGCGGAGCGACGTCCTCAGCCGGGCAAGGAGGCAGGGCAATATCCTCTGTCGAGTAGGAAGGCGGAGCAGGTGGTGTAGTGATATCCTGGCCCTGGTAATATTCTAGTTAACTCTGTTGGTACTGACAACTAGTGGTCACTTTAAGAACTCTGTCAATTTTAATAATTCATCAGGCATTCTGGATGTCAGACCACATTGTGCAGACTGCAGATGTGCATCCATGCCTATCTTTCTTGTTTTGCTCTTGGAAAAGCACAATCTGTAATTTTAAAAAGTTAATCTGTCCAGTACCATATTATTATGTGTATTTGGATAGGTTTTGTGTATGTTTGAGAACTATTTACACTGCCCTCCAAAAGTTTGGAAACGCCTGAACAAAATAGGGTTTTTGGGCAATATCAGCATAAATCCTCTTTAGTTAGTGACCATTTTGCATTGATAATAAGGGACAACACAAACTATGAAAACATATTTTATTAAATAAAAAGTTTATGAACATAAACATGAACATAACATAGAAAAATACTCAAATTTT
>CM040988.1:19440613-19473695 GCA_022985145.1 Pangasius djambal
CCCACCATCTCTCAGGGCACAAGGAAGACATGCGTCGAGACTCTTCTCGGTTCTGGCACCAAGGTGGTGGAATGAACTTCCCTTAGATGTCCGAACAGCTGAGTCACTGGCAGTCTTCAAACGACGTCTAAAGACTTACCTCTTCATTAAGTACTTAAGTTAGCACTTGCACGCACGCACACACAAAAAAAAAAAAAAACCCCAACAGAGTCTTGGGCTGATGGTATTCCTAGTTTGTGACCTAGCAAGCTGGTATCAGGATGTATTTTTGATAGACTTCAAAGCACTATTGTAAGTCGCTCTGGATAAGGGCGTCTGCCAAATGCCATAAATGTAAATGTAAATGTAACTTTGTAAGATATTTTTATCTGATATCATTGTTCTTTTGTGTTACAGTTTCACAAATTGGTTTACAGTAAAGAGAGTCTGACCCTGACTTCCATCTACGACATTTATTGGGCTTTTGTTTAGCTTGCTGCCAAAGCAGAAAAAAGAAAAACGCAAGCTGAGGGCAGAAGAAGTGATGTTTGAGGTGAAGCAAGGAGACCGAGTATTTGTCTTTTGTTTATTTATTTTTATTTTTTAGAACATTTGGCCCACCATGAACCTGACCCTGATAAAGAAGTTACTGAAGATGAATGAAAGAATGAGCCTTTGGCAATGTTGATGTTTTTCTGCATTTCTCCTTTTCTACCACTCAGTACATCAGCTCTTAATGTTATTCTACAGTAGTTTGACATACAAGTTCATTAGTCAAGTCATGTCATTTTATTATCACATGTACCAAAGGACCATGAAAGTCTTATTTGCATATTGTTTTTCAAGACTACACATAATAATACAAACATATTCATGTACCTATGTCATACTAGAGAAAGTATGGAATAGTATTGACACCTAATTGACTAGATCGCTCATGTAAGTAGTTTCAAAATGCTTTAACATTTTTATGTTGACAGAAATAAAAAACTCTGTTCAGGTTAATGGGAATGTTCTTTGAAAATGGAGGGGTAAAAACTATGTTTTCTAAAATATGTGCACGACCAGCTCAGGACCATATGTGCACAGCTCATGACCATAAGTGACGATAGGGAGGTAAACTGACAGGAAGAAAATTGAGAAATATACTTTCAATTTGGTGTATATTTCCTTGTTGTATACAGAGTTATAAACAAACCTTAAACAAAACGTGTTGCAAAGCTAATAAAAAGTGATCTTACAGACACGATACACAAAAAAGTTTTTAAAAAATAGTTTTATTCATTTGGTTCAACTTTTGACACAATTCTTAATATATTATTTCTAATCTCTTTAGTTCTAAAACAATATATAAAGGGATTTACTAATGAAGGACCAAGAATTGTCCCAACTCTCAGACCATTTCTTTCTTCAAGTGACAAAACTACCCCAAGCCTGGTCAGGATTACTAGAATGAATGTAGGTCCATAATAGCAGATTATCACTAATAAATGGCTTAAACAAGTATGAAACACTTTTTTCTTGCTACCTTTTGAGGTCATTTTGACAACAACAATAACTATTTTAAGATAAGATAAACAAATGAAACTGAATGTTCCAAACATCAGGAAAGAGGTGAAACTTGATATCAAATCAAAATATGGGTTGGGATCTACACAAGTGGCTCTGACAACAGCTGCATAATCACAAAACACATACTTTATAGTTGAGGAGCATAATGGTAAAGGAACCACAGTACCAGGAACAATTGCTATTGTAGCAGAACCCAGGATCCACAGCAAGAAAGTGAGAATAACAGAATGTACATTTGTCAGAATTGAATGGTAGCGCAGTGGCTTGATTATGGCAATTAATCGGTCAAAAGCCATGACAGAAATTGTAAACACTTCCATTACAGAACCTAAACCAAAACCATACATCTGAAAGATGCATGGTAAATAAGATATGGTTTTATAGCCAACTATAAGGATGCCTATCATAGTTGGACATGAACATGTACAGTAGAGTATGTCTACAATTGCTAAATTGCAGATGAAGACATACATTGGCTGATGTAGACGTTTATCAATAACAATAAAGCATATGTTTGCCAGGTTTGCAAGCATTACAAGAATGTATACAGTAAGTATGACAATACCAACAGCCACCGGCTTTTCTAAAGTGTCAAATCCTGTAAAAACAAATTCACTGATGTTTTTTCTGGAAACATTTTGAACCATGACCTACTGTGTTCTTTTGTAGTTAACACAATATACAAGCTACTTTTAATATAGAAATATTTACCAAAAGTCTACAATTGTAAGTTATTTCAAGCCACCCATCCTCTGGTTTTCCCTGCTTTCTCTTCAAGTCCTTGAAAGTATGAGTGTCAAGCAGTTCCTCAGTATCCAAGCAACAGAAACAGGCAAAGGACCACAGTACACATCAATCCAAAACAGACTGTGTAAGGGTCTTTATATAATTCAGCTGGAATTGACTCATTGGTTTATCAAATATTACGTTTCTTTTTCCAATGCTGTGGGCCAGTCTAAAATTAGTCACCAAGATTCCTCCAGGGCCACCTTAGCTGTAATTCATCATAATAATAATCAGCCATAATCCAGAGCCATAATCCCATCCAGGGGATTTGTGCATATTTATAAGTGGAAAGTCAAAAGACATTATGCTTGTAAATTTGAAATAGCCATATGCAAGTATATTAAATGATTTAAACAAGTGTCTGAATACTTATGCACCTCACTATATCTAGTCAACAGATTACGATACAGTGCGTGCCTATAAGTATCCAGACACCAGCCTATCTAGTGTTTTTTCAGGTGTATTAATTATTGTTTTAGTGAATTAATAGGAAGATTGTACCTCCTTTGTTGCACTAACAACCTCTACTTTTCTGAGAAGGATTTATACATGTGCTTTGCCACAATGTTGTAACAATAAATGTGAGGATTTAATTGCACTACAGTCAGGCAGAAGAGCATTATTTTTTTTACACATGTGATTGTATGTAACTGTAAATGTAAAAGCTAATTTCCTGTACATACACAGGAAATTGAGATTCTTATGTATTGATAGATACAAACCTTTAGAAATATTAACTACATATGTACAGCTTTCAGTTTATGTGCTGTATGTTTATGTATGGTCTATAGCTATTGAGTTCATGACTTACAGACATTTTAACAAGATTTATAACTCCTACATGATGCTATCCCAGTCAGTGGGCCACATACTTGATTTTGTTCTGGCTCAGTATATGCCCGGGTCCTCGGCCCTGATCTGGCCCACACACTGTAAAGTGAGCAGAACTACTAGGTGTGGCCCAGATCTGGCCCATGCACTACTGTGAGGAGAACTAATGAATGTGGCTCAGATCTGGCCCAGAGATTGTTAAATGAATGGTTCTGGCCCACATGTGGCCCACACAGCGTGTGGATGCATGGTAAGGTGTGTTAAGGGTGGGCTATATCATAGTAATTATTCCTTGTTGAGTCTCTTGCTTTCTCCTTCGCAGTCTGATGCCAGCTGTAGCCACAGTTTCATCATCGACTCTATTTCACTATTTGTTACCCTTAATGTTAAAACATTTTTAGATAGCATCTAATGAACATAAGTTGAAAAAACAAAGGCACTGATATTTGGATGTGACTGACAATTTGGATACACCGACAATTTTATAGTAAGTCTGGTTGTGCTGAGCCCTTGCTTTTCAGAATTGTTTATGGCTTCTCCAACAAATTTACAAAAAACCAAATACTATAGCACAAGTAAATGTCACTTGTGACATTTGACATACAAACCACTCAGTTAAAACCACTGGTTAAAATAGAGCCTTTGCAATAATGTAATGAACAGAGCTAAGGCTTACCTGTGCATACTGCAGAGCTTGTTCTTTGTTTCAGTCATTATCTTACATGTTACATTTTTAATTTTATTTTTAAATTTCCTTTGGTGTTTAGTATTTATTTACCTCAGAGGATAACACAAAATAATTTGAATCAAAAACATAAAATATAAAATTAATTTTTATTCACAAATATTTCAGCTATATGTATGGTAAATTCCTTTATTCAGCACTGTCTGTGCAAGAAGGTTCATAATTCTTCCCACCCTGCACCATATTTTGAACATACATTCGTAAATGACTTATGTCCTTTCCAATAACAACATCCTTTACTTGCAGGGATACCAGGGATATTTTGCCATTAATTGCTCTCCAATTGATAGTTTTTGCCAAGTCATTTGAAATTGTCTGCCTCATTGTTCGCCACACAGTGCCCTTTATATCACACCCTGAAACAAGGCCTAGGTAGTTAATCTAATGGGGGAAACACATACAGCTTGTATAAGTGACATAAGATTTCAATCAATCACATCTACTGATTACATATCAGAACATATAACCTGATCTTTATAAGTGACAAGTTCTTGTGTGGTAGGACATCTGAAGTGCTAAAATATACACATCTGTTTTACCACTATGTTAAAACAGTCTGATTGTGCATTTTTCTATCCTTTTCTGTCTTACTTGTCAAATATTATTTAAATCCTACCAACTCTTGCTTTTTTGAAAAACATACTACAGCTCACCAGTTTTTTTAAATCACTTGTTGCAATTTCTGCCCCATTCTCTGGAGGACCTGTAAGTCTTTGATGGCCAGAAGACCTTCAAGTGACCTTGCTGGTCAAGTATCATCTCCTGTTTTGTCAGCATCTCACAGATTAGTGCTAGAAGATATTTCAAGGGTCATTTCAGCATAACATAGTGTGAACATCTGTAACACCAAATCAGGAGGACTACAGCATGGGCTGAACTTGTTGCCCTGTGAATGACTTTAAATAAGCTATAATACGCTGCTCACATGCATAATGTTGAGATATTAAAACAAACTTACAGACAATAGCTTCAGGTAGAGGGGACTGATGTGTCATTTGGTGTCCATGTAATGGCATTTGTTGTGGAGGGTTCTTATCTTAAGAACAGCAACATATTTTGTTAGCTATATTTTCTTTCGGGGATTACTTACTTCAAAGAGTTAATATAAATCATTCACACATATATACAACACATAATCTTGGCCTACACCTGCTTATTTACAGGCACTGACTTTAGGTGGCTGCTGAGCTCTGTTTCCACAGGGTGGTGTCTCTTGGAAAAAGAAAAAAAAAGTTATGGCCATTTCTAACTATTTTCCTTTATTTACAATTTGACCTTGGTCTGGCTACAGTTTGAACTTTTCTTGCTTTTATTAGTGAAAATTATTGTTTCAGAAACAAAATATAATTGTTTAAAGTGACAGTTTTTGGCAGTGGAATCTATTCCCCTAATTTCATGTACAACCATGTACACACTCACGTTCATATGTAAAATTCTCAGGTTGCCACATGCTGTGGTTACTGTTCAGCATGTCTATATAAGGCTGCATACTCATCAAAGTCATTCCCTGTGTGGGTTTGTCGGGAAGTCTGGGCTGTGCAGCTGTCATTGGTGGGCTGATTAATGTACCAAGGTTTAAAGTTCAAGGTTCTTTATTTGTCACATTCATATTACACACATGTGATGTAATGTAGTGAAATGTTTTTCCTTAGTGCTTCATCCCACAGTGCAAAAATGATACATAAGAAAAACAGAATAAAATAAAATAAAATAACATAAACTATATGTAAAAAGGTTTAGCAGTCTTTAGAGGAATGAAATGTAAATATGAATATGCATCAATAGAATATGTTTTTTAAAAAAAACAGATATACAGAGCTGTAGTGTACAAAAAAAATTGTCTTATAGTGTCTCATACTGTTTCTGTATAGAATTATACAGAGCTGTACAGTATAAGAGTTTTTTTAATGTAGTGTGCAAAAAAATTGTTTTTCCATAGTGCAAACTGTTTGTGTATGTGCGTCTGTGTGTGAGGTAGAAATATGCAGACTTCTCAAATGTCCTCATTCAGTAGCCGGATTGCCTGAGGGTAGAAACTCCTCTTGAGTCTCTCTGTGTTGGTCCTCAAGATCTGGTAGCGCTTCCCTGATGGGAGCACTGAGAAGATACTGTGTCTGGGGTGGTGAAAGTCTTTTACAATTCTCCTGGCCTTGGTCTTGCATCGCTGGTATGTGTATGTGATGCAGGGGAGAGAAGTCTGATGGTCTTCTCTGCTGCCCTCTCCACTCTGGACAGTACATTTCAGTCCTTGGCCATGGTGCCTATGAACCAGGTGGTGATGCTTCCAGTGAGAAGACTCTCCAAGTGTAGAAAGCCTTCAGCACCGTGTGAGATACCTTGAACCTGGCCAGACACTGTAGATGGTAGAGACGCGGGTGCAGCCTTGTCAACAAGCTGTTTCTGTGTGTAGTCCATGAGAGGTCTTCTGTGAGATGGACCCCAAGGTATTTGAAGCTGCTCACCCTTTTGACTGTGGCCCTGTTGATCAACAGGGGGCTGTAGTTCCACACCTGATTCTTCCCATAGTCAATAATCATTTCCTTAGTCTTGGTAATGTTCAGGAAGAGATTGTTATTCTGACACCCTGTGGAGAGGATATTCATTTCCTCTAAGTAGGCCTTCTCGTCGTTGTTGGTGATGAGGCCTACCACCACTGTGTCGTCCGCGAACTTCACCAGCTTGTTGGAGCTGTGTGTGGCTGTGCAGTCACTGGTGTAGTAGGAGTACAGCAGGGGGCTGAGGACGCAGCTCTGAGAGTGCTAGGGGGGTGAGCATGGAGGAGGTGGTTGATGGCGTCATCTGTGGACCTGTTGGACTGGTATGCAAACTGTAATGGGTCTAGGCAGTTGGGGAGGAGGGAACAGACATAGTTTCTAACCAGCTTTTCAAAGCACTTCATCACTATAGAAGTGAGTGCTACAGGGTCGTAGTCATTCAGGGAGGCGAGACAGGCGGTTTTGGGAACAGGAATAATGGTGGAGGACTTGAAACATGTGGGGACAACACTCTGGTTGAGGGAGAGGTTAAAAATGGTGGTAAGGACTGGTGCTAGTTGGTTAGCACAGACATTTAGCACACGTCCAGGGATGTCTGGACTGCATGCTTTTCTGGAACTTTGTGTAGCACCTTCCTCACATCCATTTCTGAAATGACCAGTGTTTCCCCTTCTCCAGCTAGACCTGATGGTTCATACTCACAGTTTTCCTGGTCTGTGCTGGTAACCTCAAACTGTGAATAGAAGATGTTCAATTCATTAGCTAGGAAGACACTGCCATTATTAATGGTGGGGGGCTTGGGTTTGTAGTCTGTAACAGTTTGCATGCTCTGCCTCAAACTGGGTCTCAATCTTGTCTCTCTATTTACTTTTGGCTTCTCTCACCATTTTCCTCAGGGTGTAGTCAGCCACTTTGTATTCACTCTGGAGTAGCTACCTGAAGTAAATATTTGAGAGCTAAGATCTTTGTGAGTGAAAAGGAAAATTAGTCCCAAGAGATGATGGTTACACATCTGTTAGTGAAGGGAAATATTTATTTATTTGTTGTTTATTTATTTATTTATTTATTTAGAGTGAAATTTCAGAATATCTTTGTTAAAATTCATTCTGCATATTTTAACAAAATATTTTATATATTTCAGAATTTCATAAATGGGAACAGACTTCTGCAAAACTGTAAAGAATCTACAAGGAAATCAATTCAGACAATAAACAGGCAATTAAATGTCAAAAAAATAGATGGATGCAGGGATTATTTGATGAAAAGATGTTTCAACAGTGTTCATTAATTCATTAATTCATTCATTCTTTCATTATCAGTACCTGCTTTATCCTGGTTAAGGTTGTGATAGAGACTATCCTGCACCTATCTGTGCCCCATGCAGACACATTCATAAAGTCACACCTAGTAGACATTTAGAATAGCCAATTTATTTTTTTTTTTGACAAAAAATGTTACATTTGATGTCAAGTAAATTCAACAATGTTCGATTGTCTACCCACCCTTCATCCACTTTAAACTGTTCGTAGCCCTCGTGTTTCATACCTCTAATATTAATCAGGGTTGGGATTTTTGAAGAACAAAATAATCTGTGGAAAAAATATAAAGAACTATGAAAAATTCTGTAAATTATTTCTCCCCAAAAGCTAAGATACACTATAAACACAGTTTAACTATATACTATTGTAGTCTGATTTCCCAGAACTAAATAAGGTATTGCCAATATTTTTTCCCCCCAATCCTGTGTACATTTGAAGATGGAAGAATAATTTTCTTATTTCTTACTGTACTATTCAAAGGTTGACCCAAATGGGCTGTTTATTTGTAAGTGTATAAAAAAGTAAAAATGGACTTGTGGCATAGAATTCACGTTAGATATAGCTGATATATCTGATGCAGAAGAAAAAAGCAAACACTAAAAATTTAATTTAATTTAAATTTAAGGGGTTTCAATTTATTTTTTTCTTCTTTCAGCTGGTTCAATTTTTTTTTTTAATATTTTAAATAATTTCTTTCTAATCTCCTCCGTTCTAAAACAGTAGACAAAAGGATTTACTAAAGATGGGACAATTATTGCTCCCACCATCAGCCCGTTTCGTTCCTCCAGTGATAAAACTACACCAATCCTGGTCAGGACTGCTCGTGTGAAAGTAGGTGCATAGAAGCAGACTATGACTATAACATGACTAAGGCAAGTATGCATTGCCTTTTTCTTGTCACTTTTTATGGACATTTTCAGAACAATAATAACTATCTTTATGTATGACAAACAGATGAAACCAAATGTTCCACATATTATGCAAGTTAATATAATAGATATAGTATTAAAATATGCCTCTGGATCTACACAAGTTGTCCTTAAAATAGCTGCATAGTCACAAAACATGTACTTCAGAATAGAGTAACAAACTGGTAGAGGTACAAGAGAAGCAGGCAAAATGGACAACACTGAGGCTCCCACCAACCAGAGTAAAATAGAGATCAAAGCACATCGGAAATTTGTCATAACAGAAGGATACCGTAACGGACTGCCTATAGCAAAAAAACGGTCAAATGCCATGACAGCAATAGCAAACATCTCCATTACTGAACCTAAATGGAAGACAAACATCTGAACAATGCATGGTTTATAGGATATGGTTTTAGAGTCAACAAGAAGAATACCTATCATAGTTGGACATGAACTTGTACAGAAGACCATGTCTACAATTGCTAAGTGGCAAATAAAAATGTACATTGGTTGGTGCAGACGTTTATCCATGATAATAAAGCATATGTTTGCAGTGTTAGCAATCATAGCAAGTGTGTACAATATCAGTATGACCACACCAACAGCCAGTGGTCTTTCCACATTGTCAAATCCAGCAACAACAAATTCAGTAATCACTTTCCTAGAATCATTTGTTGAAGACATGATGACTCCAACTCGCAAGCAGCTTAATCCTTCAGTCAAAAATGGCAATAATTGTGACTGCTACTTAATAACCTAAATTCCTCAAAAGCCAATACAACAAAATAATACAAAAGAAAAAAAAAGTTATCAAAACATCTGTAGAGCTTTTGTAATTGTCAAAGGTTCAGTGTAAAATAGGTCCTTCGTAATTGGATTGTCAGAGGAGAGGCACTAACATTTGTCTTTATGTTATATTAAATGTAAGAACTGATCTGTAGAAAGGATGCGCCTTTATTTATATGCATCACTAAGCACGAAGACGAAGCTCATTGGCTAATCCAAAGTGCAACTCTATTTCCTGCTCCTCTTTTGCCTGAGAACATACAGGAATGATTATGTTCCATTCAAATGAATTTAAAATGCAGGATACAGTATACACAAAATGTTCTATGTAAATGTTCTAATGAACATTTATATATTTATTAGTACTATTTACTACTAAAACTTAAAATGTTTATTTGTTTATTAAGCCTGACCTGTAAAAAGAATGGGCCTTTATTTATAGCACTAAGCTATTGTAAATAAGCTCAATGACCTATCAGATATTCAACACTATTCCCTTCCCATTTTATGCTTGAGAATATACCATGCAGGAGCACTATGTGTGCCAGAGGGCAAGTTTCTACTGGGATCAAATCACAGATTTAAGAAGTGATGGATATAATTTGATCTATCTTACCAAAGTGTACACTTGTAAGTTCAAGGAGAAGCATGTGTGTTATTAGGATTTTGGGAAAATTGTGGTTTGAAAAATAAACAGCCCGTCAATTATTTAAAATATTATTAGGAAGATGTGGATACAAGATGCACAAAATATACATCACCAAACTGCTGCTGTTGGGTCTTAACTGTCAGCACTGTAATTGCTCAAAATGGATCCTTTTTTCCCATTTCTATGATGATGAGGGATCATCAGCTGAGTCAAACAAGAAAGGAAATCAACCCTCCACACCAACCCACACATGAGTGAGTAGACCTGTTTTGCTTTGAAAACACATCAGATCTCAATGGGGAAAAATATCATGCTGGATATCTAATACATTTATAGAACCCGGTGGTGAGGGTGTGGAGGAAGGCTCGGGAAACAGGCAGAATTTTAGCTGAGCTCTTGGCTTGTGTTTATTCAATCCGCTTTCAAAAAACTCAGCAAAACAGCATAACAACCGGAAACGGGTCCATCTTGGACTTGCAGCTTTTGCTCAGCCAGGTTCAAGTTCACACTCCTTGGCATGGGTATGTATTCCAAATGGTATCACACTCTCTCTCTCTTGCCTCTTATGGGAGTCATTGAAAGCACAAAGAAACACATATGAGTAGACTGGCAGTAATAAGACACAGGTGAGAATCATCACGCCTTACCAGCCAGTTTGACCCGCCTCCTCTCCGGCTACAGCTGACGCTCTACTACGCCCCTGCTGCTACATACTGTCACCACCTGACTCAGGCCAGGGAGCCACCTGGCCTGCAGCTGACCCCTCCCACCATCTGTGCCCCCAGCCTGTGGACCACCTCGAATTTGAATGGCTGAAGTTCTCCCCATGAGGGAGAGAAAAGTCAGGAGAATGCAACAACAGGCCCCCACACAAAACCGCTTTTACCTACAGAAAGCCACTGGACCGGCTCTCCCTTTTTAGTGAGGTCAGTCAGCGGGCTGGTGATGTTTGAAAAATATAGTTACAAACCTCTGATAATAGCCATTCGACCCTTCTTTGGTCTTGAGTCTTCAGCAGGCCAGGATCGCTGCTGTCTTATCACTTTGGTGATGTACCTGCACATGGCCCAAGTGATACCTTACTGCCACCCGTTCAACTGCACACTTCTTCGGGTTTGCTGTTTGCTCCGAGTCCCAGCCATCACAATTATCTCAGAACAGCCTTCAGGTGTTGTAAATGTTGTTGCCAAGCATTACTATAAATGATTATGTCAGCTAAATAAGCAGCGTCATATGCATTGTGTGGGCAGAGGAATCTGTCCATGAGACAGTGAAACACAATGTCTAATGTTATAACTGCATACAACCACACCTGGAGGAGTGTCAGTGTGGTGGTCTATGAGGTCTGTGCGACCAGGCAGCCTGTTGTCCCTGGGACAGTGAGAAATAGTCTCCACAGAGGACCCAGGTGAATTGGTCTACACTTTTTACACTTACCTCCAGTCCCACCTCCTCCCTCTTGGGAATCAGCATCACCAGAGCCACAGGAACCACCTCTCTCCACAGTTTCAGTAGATTGAGGTGGTCAGTAAGGATCTCTTTATGGATCCCGACTCAAGAGGTAACAAGGAAGAGTGTCTCTGTAATATTGCATGCTGAAATGTTGTGCAGAGGCACTGCTCCTGGACATCATGTTGTATAATCCACCAGGACTAACATAAATTGATTTCCTTGCGTGCCCCTTTCTAATGGCCCAACGAGGTCCATGCCAATTCTTTAGAAGGGGACCACGATTAAGGGTAATGGGCACAATGGCGCTTTTGGGGTGGCCGATGGATTCACCATCTGATATTCACGACATGCTGCACAGCACCTGTGAACATTGCCATGAATGCCCGGTCAATGGAAATGGGCCATGAGGCAGTTTAGTGTTTTATCCTGGCCCACATGCCCAGCCATGGAATTATAATGAGCTGCATGGAACAGAAGTTTCCAAAGGCTTTTTGGCACCAACAACTGAGTAGTCTCTTCCTTAATTTGAGTGTCCTGTGTCACTCAGCATAACCTATCCTTAATAATCAAAAAATATGGGTGGGATAGAGCTACATTAGGCTGGATTTGCTGACCATTAAATTTCTCTAATTTGGTCGAATGTCATTAGTGCCAGGGACAGGGTTCTGAATCAGTGTTCCCGCTTCCATGAGAGAAAGCTGATCCTGGAAATGCCCGGTTTTCCCAATGCGCCTGCAAACCTTCCTGGGCTTTACTGTTCACACGTTCACACTCCTTGGCGTGGGTATGTACGTGTGTGTGTGTGTGCATATCTTGCATGTCTCTCTCTCTCTCTGTCTCTCTATTGCCGTTTATGGGAGTCACTGAAAGTACAAAGAGACACAAATAAATAAACTAGTGGTAATAAGACACAGGATAGAATCATCACGCTTTACCTGCCAGTTCAACCCGCCTCCTCTCTGTCCACTGCTGACGCTCGACCGCTCCCCTGCTGCCACATATATTTTATAATTCAGAAGAGAAAGACCTATTAAGACCACATTATGATACAGAATGCATTTCAATAAGTTTTATTTTTCTGAAGATATTTTCTACAGTCTACAATAGAAGATAATTCAACTGAAGTTGTTCCTAAGCAAGATATTTTATCATGAAATTGTAAAATATTTAACAATATTAATATATATTTGAACATTCAGTACAGGTTTCTGTGCAACTACACGAATATGCCTTACATCCTAGCTGACCTGCGGCCCATGTTTACACTACTAAGTGTAGTTTATCTTGATAATGACTAATATTTAATGCTTTCTGATGTTATTTGATGTTAACAACAATATTAGCTTACCGCTGCGCTGAAGGCTTTATAATATGCCAGAAGATTTACATATTATAAAACGAGTGAGTGCAGTAGACCTGTAATGTAAGTGTTGTGTACATTTATATAATATTTATATTTTAGAACAACTACAGCTAAAAGTTACTTTCTCATCCAGCCCATCATACCCATGCTTCAAGGCTGTTCTTTCTGTCAGAGTGTAAACAGAATATGATGTTTTTTATGTGGGTAAATCATTTTTGAGCAAAATGATATATAGAACCTTAAAATACTGAGGTAATGTGTCATTGCATGCCCATCAAATTTATCAGCAGTAATTAATCAGGTCGGTTTATTAAAATTAAACTTTTTTAAAAGTTTAAAAAAGTAGCAATTTTAGAAATAGGAGCAGACATCTGAAAAAATCAGGAATAGACATATGCAAAACATAATCATACAGACAGCAGTGTTAACCCATTTTTTTCTGTTTGAAATCTGTTTGAAAACTTCTTGTTAGGCTTTGTTTCAAAATGTTTGCTTATTTGTAAATTAAACATGATTAAATGAAATCAGTAAAGGAAGATTTAGTAGGCCAGTTTTTTCTAAACAATAAAACTGTACAAAAGGAAATTTGAAGCTCCAGTAGCAACTGTTGTCAAGAAAATGTGTAAAGTGTGAATGGGCTACAGAATTTCATACAATAATTCACACTAACTTGTAGCTTAGAAATAACGTTCTAGCACCACAATTTGGGCCTAATTTGGAAGTACATTTATGGTCATAACTTTTGTACCATGTGTCCAAATTTAAAAGCCAGGCATCCCTGGATGCCCTGGGTCAAGAAGAGTTCAATGCACCATAGGATGTCAATTTCTGCTTAATCAGATTTTTCGCCATCTTGGATTTTGTCAAAAAAAGTTTTTTCACTATCCCTCCTACAAATTTTTTCCAATCGTCACAAAATTTGGCAAACATCATCTTCAGAGTAAATCTCATAAGAATTATCAAAAGAATTTTGAATTGTCCAAAGAATTTGCCCATAATAGGCCAATGAATCTGATAGTGAATCAGCCAAACAGGAAATGAGGTTGTATCTCAGCAACAACTTTGTTCACTATCACAAAATTTGGTAGGCATCTTCAGGACCATAACCTGAGGCTATGCAACAAACTTTGTGATAGTGCCACCTACTGGTCAAAAGTTACAATAACATGTCAAAAATGCATACATCTAACTGCCATTTTTGCTACTCCTCCTCCAAATTTTGTCCAGTCTTCACGAAATTTGGCTCACATCATCTTGACACCTGTTTAAGCCATTTGTTCATCTAGACCTCTCCCTCTACAGTCAGAGAATGCCACCACTGGCCATGGTCAAAACACAAACATCATCAGTGAAACTACAAATCACTCTTGAATCCCTTTGCCTAAATTTATGGCTCTGCTTTCCTGTGATTGCTTAGGCAACAAGCGTGTATGTAGTGTGTCTGTAAAAGTATGGCTCACCAAGTCCGGGGTCTTGGCCCCCGAAAATGCTTTAATTATTATTATTATTACTTTTATTATTATTATTATTATTATTATTATTATTATTATTTATTTATTTTTTTTTTATTACTGAAACTATATAAAGCACCTATGATATATCATTTATAACATATAACATACGAGTTAGTGTCAGCCAAGTCAAAGCCACTCAGACCCAGTGTGTGTGTGTGTGTGTGTGTGTGTGTGCTTGTGTACAGCATTGTTATGCTTTCTCCTAAGAGAAAGCAGTAGCACTGTTTGGGTACAGGTCCTCTCAAGGGCATCCAGTTATAATGACTTGTAAACACGTAGCTAATGAAGACTATAGGGGAAGGGTCTAATTAGTAAACTCTTTCTGTTTGTGTCATAGTGTCAAATTAAATCCCTTGTTTCATGGGAAGCATGTGATAATAAAGCAAGTTTCTAAAAGGATTGCATCGCATGGTGTCAAATTCTGTCAAACTACAAGTTTAAAAGTTCAGACTAAAACTTTTTCTTTTTCAAATAACAGTGCTGATTTTATTATTATTATTATTATTATTATTATTATTATTATTATTATTATTAGATCCAACATGGTGGAAGGACCTACTGACATAGGAATTTACTTTATTAACTTTAACTACAAATTATTTAATTGACTGAATTACCTGTAACATCATGCTTATTGTTTGGTCCTGTACTTTTACAATGCACATAAATGTAAGAATGTTGAGCCAACTACAATTTTTTTCAGATCCCATATCAAGCGTCTCATACTATTTATTATTATTATTATTATTATTATTATTATTATTATTATTATTATTATTATTATTATTATTATTGTTGTTGTTGTTGTTAATAATAATAATACTAATACTAATAATAATAATAATAATAATTCAAAGCATGGGGAATACATTTAATTTAATTTGACTATTAGCAGAGTTATCCTAGGGGGAATAATAGGGGAAATCCCAACAGATAATAGCCACACTAGTGCAGGAGACTGGGAATTTGTCCATTTTAAGGCCTATTTACATGTACATGGTGAGATTTTATAAACCAAACACAAACACAAAATATTTATATGAAGCCCTGCTCATTAAGGGCCACACATGCATTATAAAGCTCATCAACAAAATAGTGATTTAAGAGGAAAACCCAATTCAGTCTATTTGTCTAGATATTTTCAGCTGTTATTAGTTCCTCAGACAACAAAAAAAAATTATTTGTAGGTAGGTTAACATATGGCCAAATACCTTTCAGCATTTGTTTAGTATAGTAAGAAGAGTATTATAAGTAACAAAAAATAGCAAATAACTTTTATAATCACACAGGAACTTCATAATACAACAGAGCTTATTGTAAATGTAATTTGCAAATGAGTTCAGATGTGTGTATCATTAACAGCCTGTCATTTGAGCATTAGATGCATTTGCATAGAAGAGGCAATGTGAAGTGCAGAACTGGATGCAGAGTTTTGGAAAGATGGGATGTTCATCATTGCACATTTTTTGAGGCTATTATTAATTTCATGTCAACACTAAAACAAACCAGACATTCATTTCTTTTTTCAGCATTTTGTTTCAGCATTTGTTTAACCTAAAAACCTAGATATAAATAGTTAACATTTCACATAACTACATGAAGGTGAAGATAGAAAGTGACCTGATTATGGCCCAACAACAGCTTCAAAAAAAAAAAAAAAAACAAGAACACAGACACAGGTCTTTTTTATTTGCAGCATCCTTCGACAATGCCACTTCCAATGCAGTTTCACTGAAATTGATTTTCCCCCACTTATGTTTACTTCTTTCATCAGATCTTGAAATTTTTTGCTGAATTTTCCTTGAATCTTATTACTAATGATTACCTCATTATTGCAACACCTGTATAATTTAGGGTGTGTTTCATGTAAATTAGACATACACATGGATACATTGAGGTGAATCGTATGCATACGACATATAAATAAGACAGTAGTGGGCAGGAGCTTGTATTCCAAGCAGGTATGTAGGGGAAACAGCTGTCAGTACGTAACTCACACCCTCCACATCCACATTCCACCACCCTAGGGAGACACACCCACACCCAGACATTAATCCTTGTGAAGATCAAATTCATCAAATTCAAGTACCAACCTTATCTTCAAACAACTTTCTTGCAAGGTGTCTGTGAATTTATGAATTTAGCTCATAAGAACTAGCTTAGCCCACAAATATACACAAGCACATAATAATTTATTAAGTGAAGCTAGGTTTTTGTGATATAACTATACTAGTAGGAGTGCAGTAACTGCACAACAAATGAAATTTGTTTATACCTTCTTAATTTATCAGTGTCCATTACTGCTCTTCTTGAATTTACTTTGCCTACTTTACAATTTCACCCCTCAACCAGTAGATGGCATGCAAGTGTTCTGATTAGTAGATTTATTTTTAGCAGCAGACAGATCATGGGCCATATTACCAGTATTTCCATGGCAGAACTTCTCATCCATACATTGTCCAGCAATGCTACCTTTCACAGATGAAACAGGTGTTTAGTTGGTGGTTAATGTGCAATCATTGTAAGAATGATAGTACTTAAATTGCATCATCCAGAGCAAGTATTCTGAGAGAGCATCAGTGGCAGTGGGTGTGAGTGTGTCTTCAAAGACAGGTGCAAGATTAGCTGTGTCAGGGAAAGTAATATGGGAAAGGGATATGAGCACATATGAGTTATTTGGCAATAAGTTGTCACATTATACCATTTCTTGTGTAACAGACTTATGAATGGATTTTTATTTTTTTATAAGTTGTTGTATAATTTCACAAAATGTTGTATGTAAACGTGTGCCTGATTAGTAGATGCATCACCACAAAAAAAAAAAATTATGGCTTGTCATTTTAACAAGAAAACTGAAAACTGCTCTGTCCTGAAGACTTTCACATTCTCACTTTGCAAAACTATATGACTGTTACAAAGTGCTTACAACCGAGAGTCCTTCCATAAATGCTTAAATGGTGTTATATGTAAATAATATACACCATCTGGCCATCAGATTCAAGCATTCAACCCCACTGTGGTATAATATAATATATTACAAATATCTTTAGATAATATAATTTTTATACCAGAATATTATAAAAATGTATAATGGTCATGCTTTCTAGTCAAGTACATTCTACTAGCCAATTTAGGTAATTCTGCTAATTTGCTTCCTCAAAATTTCATGTGAAAGCTCTGTTTTTTTTGTTTTTTTTTTGTAAAATTGACGCTGATTTAATCCAGTGCATTTGTTCTGATTCGGTCACCCGCAGTCAGGAATATTGCCACTTCTGGTCGTGGGATCTGTGTGCTTTGCAAAGCACTGCATGGCAAGAAGCAGCCATGCCAGGAATGCCAGGAATGTGATGTTCACTTGTGTCTTCAGTTAACCAGGAACTGTTTTCAGGAATTGAACAAAGGTGTGTGACTGTGTGTTCACATCTGTGTGCTCAAAAATGTGCCTCTCATTTTTTTTTATTATATTATATTATTATATTTTATATTTTATTATTTTTTTAATATTTTGATTATATTATGCTCTATGTTGTAAATAAACTACAAACAAAAAACATTCTTTCTTTTAGTCTCCTCAAATTCTTTCTTTTAGTTTCCACAGTGGCATTCCCACTTGATAGACCAACTGCGGGAGGGTCGTTATCTCCCCATGTGTGAAAGACATCAATATTCATGGTCATTGACACTCCCTCACATACATCGTTGCATTGTTTTATGTGAATGTATGAACAAGATGGTTTTTACAACATGTAACCAAAACTACATAATCCAGTACTCAAAAGTCTTGTGAAATGTATTTAGTATGTGTTTTATGGCCCTATCTCAGTGTCCTTAAAAAATTTACTAACAAAATTTAAACTTGATTTTCTCAAAAATACAAATATATACTGTGCATACTTGTTGCTCACATACTACTGTATCACAATTTGTGCTGAATATAGTGTAATGAGAATTTTTTCCTCAGAGATTTATGATTGTCAATCATAGGCTCAGTTCAGCGCATGTACAAAACTGTGGAAAACAGAAGCACATGTCCCCCACATCCCTTGTGTTCCTTGCAGCTTCCAGTTTATCATTTCCACTCAAATCACACTCATTTTGGAGTTGTATGACACTTTGAATCAAACAGAGGTTATGCATCATTCTGTGCACACAAATTTGCACTTGTTTCTACATAACTTTGATGAATGCACTCTCACTAAACTCATCAAGACGTCTAGCTTTGTCCTGGGCTGTCCTCTGGACTCAGTACGGGAGGTTGGTGACAGACGGGTCCTGACAAAACTGACATCTATGCTGGACCACGAGTCCCACCCCCTGCGGGACGTCCTGTCAGCTCTGGAGAGCAGCTTCAGTGACAGACTGCTCCACCCTCAGTGTGTAAAGGAGAGATTTCGTCGGTCTTTCCTTCCTGTTGCTGTAACACTTTATAATGAACACTGCTGATTTATTTATTTATAAACTCTCATTGTAGTATTTACACTCACACTTATGTGCAATATCAGTGTGCAGTATTTTAATGTGCAATACCGTCACACTACTGGCAAGCTACAATATTCTCAACCAACCTGTACGTATGTGTATACACCCCTCTCCTTGATTTTGTTACCTCATATTAGAATAGTTTTTAATCTATTTTGTTCTTGTGTGCATACTCTTTCTGTACTGTACCCCTGCTGTTGCTAAATACAATTTCCCCACTGCGGGACAAATAAAGGAATATCTTACTCTTACTCTTACTCTTACTCTTAACCAAGCAGGGTATAGGAGCCAAATAAATGTCTCCTAATGGTTTAATATTTTTGTATTTTACATTCATTTTTTTGTTCTTACTTTGGATATTTTTTAAAAATGCTTACTGCATGCACTAAATGTTTGTTTTGGGGGGGACAGTATGTATAAGTAAAGAAAGAGTAATGGAGTCTCACAGTTTTTCTAACCATGTTGCATTTCTAGCAAGATGGTTAAGTGTTTTTTCCCCAATTTTTCCCTAATTCTGTGTTGGCCAATTCCAACCCATCAGCTAGCTCTCCCTATCACATTAGCCAAGAATGGTGAAGGCACATGACACATGAAGTCAGCCAACTGCATCTTTACAAACTTTTTTTTTTAAGTGTACTTGAACTCACAGATGCCCAGGATTGGCTAGTGTCCCTGTGCTAAAGTAGAAATCTACATAGTGGAACATGCATGAGTCACAAGTCTTGTGTGGTTGAGAATTACATTGAATGAAACTGGGTTTCATGAAAAGTCATAAATAAAATGTCCCTTCATCATAATAATTGACACCATGAGGTATTTCATGTCATTGATCCATTCCAGATCAGCCTCTTCAGAAACAGGCAAAAATTTAAAAACCCAAAAGTACAGTCTAAACTGTGGTGTAGTGGCATTCTCAAGTTTTATATTTTCTGGAGAGTCTGAGTATTAATATTACACTACAGCTGAGATTCTCACTGGCTACACACTACTCATTATGAAAGTATGTGAATTAGGCCATCTGAGATGATGCTCAAGAAAATAAGTGAGGAAAGTGGAAGATAAACAGGCCAGATGCACAGAGCATGATTTGTCAGCAGGGATGGAATCAGACTGGCCATTAGAATTTTATTCCTACAACTGTGTATCCCATGATAAGGTCAGCAGGGAACATGGATGGATATAAAACGAGTTTAATATGTGGGCTGACGGCATCATCTAACAACCCGAAGGAGGCTGAAGACTGAAAACTTCATGTGTATAGACAGTATGAAGAGTTGAAAGTACTCACTAAATGAAAGAAATCTTTTACTTCTTGAATGTCTTCAGCTGCAGAATGTACACTAAAATAGTGAACTAGTTTGGAGAGGTAAAATTTATAGTGAAGTGTTTTATTGACAAAGTTATTTCTAAGTGA
This sequence comes from Pangasius djambal, assembly GCA_022985145.1. Lineage (NCBI taxonomy): Eukaryota > Metazoa > Chordata > Actinopteri > Siluriformes > Pangasiidae > Pangasius > Pangasius djambal. The sequence continues at coordinate 19,460,909 of CM040988.1, forward strand.
TATGTATTTTAATATCACCACTGAAATGTTTATTTTGATATAGTCCATTTTCACTTACAATAAAAATTATACAAATCATTTATTAATTAATTGCTATTTGAGTAACTGCTTTGTGAATTGACTAAAGCTGAATGAGTTGTTGATTTTGTTAAGCTCATTTGAGTTTAGTAAAATGTTTCTGTGCACTAGACTACATCAACCCTGTTTTTCCATCTGACATTGGATCATCAAAGCATCATGCCTGAAGAAAACATTACCTATGTGAAGAATTTTGTCATTCTAGGTTTTCCTGGACTTCCCCCTAATTACTATGGCCTTGCCTCAGTGGTTATGTTTTGTGTTTATGTATGCACCTTAATGGGAAATGGCATATTTTTTGCATTATTTTTAAGAGAAAAAAGTCTTAAAAAACCTATGTATTATATCATGTTAAATCTTGCTGTATCAGATGTATTGTTTAGCACCACAACTTTACCCAAGATTATTGCTAGATATTGGTTTGATGATGGCTCCATTTCATACGCAGGCTGCTTTATTCAGATGCAATTTGTGCACTATTTCGCTTCAGTTAATGCATTGGTGCTAGCAGTCATGGCCTTTGATAGATATGTGGCAGTCTGTAATCCACTCAGATATGCTAATATTGTCAAAGAATCCACTATCTTGGGTTTATGTGTTGCATCCTGGCTGTTACCTGAGGCCTCGGTCTTACTTGCAGTAATCAATGCAACCTCCTTTCCTTATTGTGCTTCCAACACAATCATCCAATGCTACTGTGACTATGTGGCTGTCACAAAGCTTTCATGCAATGACAGAACACCCTATGCATTTTCAGCTTTACTTTCAGCTATGATTATGCTGCTCATACCACTAGCATTTATTTTGTTCTCTTATGGCTCTATAATTGTGACAGTGTTTCAAACTTCATCAACACGTGGACGGCTAAAAACTCTCTCCACATGCAGTTCTCAGCTTATAATTATAACCCTCTATTTTTTACCAAGGTGTTCCAATCATATATATTCATTTTTACACATCCAGTTCAGTGCTGATGTACAAATACTTGTTATTATGTTGTACAGCCTGCTGCCCCCTATGATCAATCCACTCATCTACTGTTTAAAGACAAAAGAAGCTAAAGAATGCTTAAAGAAGCATTTAAACAGGTCATCATTTGTTCAAGTTTTAAAAATACAGGTCAAGGTTTCTACTCTATCTAAGTGATTTATTAAACACATGTATAATGCCAAATATTTTGTAAGAATTGTTCTGACATAAATGTGACATTTCATTAGTAGCTGTTCTTGTTGCAAGCTTTTGTGGCTTGGATTTTTGGAATACACATTTGAGACATCATAGTGTTTCAGTTTTAAACATCAGTTTTATATATGGATTATGCTGTCAAGTTTCAAGCTTATTAATTTAAATTAAATTCAAAAATATTAGTTAAAAAATTGTGAAACTCTGTCAATGATTTGAGAGAAATCAATCCACACAAATCCATAAATGAAGGCAAATAAACACCACATAAAGTAGACAAATAAAGTCTGAAATAGTGTCATCACCGAAAAAAAATAAATTTGAACAAATAATTTCTGGATCACCTACTAAATTATTCAATAATAATAATAATAATAATAATAATAATAATAATAATAATAATAATTACTAGTTGGGGACTAGTTTGGCTTCCACATCATGTCACTTGCTGTTAACAAAGGTTTTAAAGTGGATTACTTTGGATTTTTGAGGAACCAAGCACAACAGACCCACCAATAGTCAGAAACAAAATAGTACAAATAGTATGAAGAAGCGAGGCCAAGAGGTCCTCGCTGTAGCCTGTAGCATGATGATGCATTGGATTAGATCCACTACATTCTGGATTTTTTAACATACATACACTGTAGTAGGTTTTGATAATGTAATTAAGCTTTGATCACACATGCGTAAATTTATTTCGACAGGAAAGTGGCAGAAAAATGATGGATTGATTGAGAGCAGAGACAGTATTTCGGTAAATAATTCATCATCGTTTAGGGTTAGGGTAAGAACATCTAGTACGTAGTGTATCTAAACCAATATGTTGGGTGTCATTTTTCTATTTTTGCTTTGTATATTTTTTTTTAGAAAATTCTTACTGCATGCACTAAATGTTTGTTTTGGGGGTACAGTAGGTATAAGTAAAGAAAGAGGAGTGGAGTCTCACAGTTTTTTCTGACCATGTTGCATTCTCTAGCAAGTTGGTTAAGTATTTTTTTTTAAACTGTTTTTTTTTGTGTGTGTGTGTGTGTGTGTGTGTGTGTGTATACTTGAGCTCACAGATGCCCAGGATTGGCTAATGTCCCTGTTCTAAAGTAGAAATCTACATAGTGGAACATACATAAGTCTTGTGTGGTTGAGAATTAGATTGTAGTTTATAAACTGAGTTTCATGAAAAATCATTGATTAAATATCCCTTCATCATAATAATTGACACCATGGGGTATCTCATGCCGTTGAGACATTCCAGAACAGCCTGCTCAGAAACAGCTAAAAATTTAAAAACCCAAAGACTACAGTCTAAACTGTGGTGTAGTGTTATTCTCAAGTCTTAAATTTTCTGGAGAGTCTGAGTATTAATATTACTCTACATCTGAGATTCTTACTATCTACACACTACTCATAATAAAAGTATGTTAAGTAGGCCATTTGAGATGAAGCTCAAGAAAATAAGTGAGGAAAGTGGAAGATAAACAGGCCAGATGCACAGAGCATGATTTGTCAGCAGGGATGGAATCAGACTGGCCATTAGAATTTTATTCCTACAACTGTGTATCCCATGATAAGGTCAGCAGGGAACATGGATGGATATAAAACGAGTTTAATACATGGGCTGACGGCATCATCTAACAACCCGAAGGAGGCTGAAGACTGAAAACTTCATGTGTATAGACAGTATGAAGAATTGAAAGTACTCACTAAATGAAAGAAATCTTTTAATTCTTGAATGTCTTCAGCTGCAGAGTGTACACTAAAATTGTGAACTAGTTTGGAGAGGTAAAATTTATAGTGAAGTATTTTATTGACAAAGTTATTTCTAAGTGATATGCATTTTAATATCACCACTGAAATGTTTATTTTGATATAGTCCATTTTCACTTACAATAAAAATTGTACAAATCATTTGTTAATTAATTTCTATTTGAAGAACTGCTTTGTGAATTGACTAAAGCTGAATGAGCTGTTGATGTTTTTAAGCACAGTTGAGTTTAGTAAAAAATAATTTCTGTGCACTAGGCTACATCAACCTTGTCTTTCCATTTAACATTGGACCATCAAAGCATCATGCCTGAAGAAAACATTACCTATGTGAAGAATTTTGTCATTCTAGGTTTTCCTGGACTTCCCCCTAGTTACTATGGCCTTGCCTCAGTGGTTATGTTTTGTGTTTATGTATGCACCTTAATGGGAAATGGCATATTTTTTGCATTATTTTTAAGAGAAAAAAGTCTTAAAAAACCTATGTATTATATCATGTTAAATCTTGCTGTATCAGATGTATTGTTTAGCACCACAACTTTACCCAAGATTATTGCTAGATATTGGTTTGGTGATGGCTCTATTTCATTTGCAGGCTGCTTTATTCAGATGCAATTTGTGCACTATTTCGCTTCAGTTAATGCATTGGTGCTAGCAGTCATGGCCTTTGATAGATATGTGGCAGTCTGTAATCCACTCAGATATGCTAATATTGTCAAAGAATCCACTATCTTGGGTTTATGTGTTGCATCCTGGCTGTTACCTGAGGCCTCGGTTTTACCTGCAGTAATCAATGCAACCTCCTTTCCTTATTGTGCTTCCAACACAATCTTCCAATGTTACTGTGACTATGTGGCTCTCAGGAAGCTTGCATGCCTTGAAAAAGTACCTTATGCATTTACAGCTTTACTTTCAGCTATGATTATGCTGCTCATACCACTAGCATTTATTTTGTTCTCTTATGGCTCTATTATTGTGACAGTGTTTCAAACTTCATCAACACGTGGACGGCTAAAATCTCTCTCCACATGCAGTTCTCAGCTTATAATTATAACCCTCTATTTTTTACCAAGGTGTTCCAATTATATATCTTCATTTTTACACATCCAATTCAGTGCTGATGTACAAATACTTGTTATTATGTTGTACAGCCTGCTGCCCCCTATGATCAATCCACTCATCTACTGTTTAAAGACAAAAGAAGCTAAAGAATGCTTAAAGAAGCATTTAAACAGGTCATCATTTGTTCAAGTCTTAAAAGTACAGGTCCAGGTTTCTACTCTATCTAAGTGATTTATTAAACACATGCATAATGCTAAATATTTTGTAAGAATTGTTCTGACATAAATGTGACATTTCATTAGTACCTGTTCTTGTTGCAAGCTTTTGTGGCTTGGATTTTTGGAATACACATTTGAGACATCATAGTGTTTCAGTTTTAAACTGCAATTTTATATATGGATTATGCTGTCAAGTTTCAAGCTTATTTATTTAAATTAAATTCCCAAATATAAGTTAAAAAATTGTGAAACTCTGTCAATGATTTGAGAGAACTCAATCCACACAAATCCATAAATGAAGGCAAATAAACACCAAATAAAGTAGACAAATAAAGTCTGAAATAGTGGCATCACAGAAATAATAGCAAAAATAATATCAACTAAACCCAAAGGCTAGCAGCATTTATCAAGTACCTATGACAATTCTTATTTTTGTATTCACTGTTTTTATTGAACACTAATAGAATTTTAATATATAATTTCTGGATTGCCTATTACATTATTCAATAATAATAATAATAATAATAATAATAATAATAATAATAATAATAATAATAATAATAATAAGTTTGAGTTATCTAAGAATAGAGATATTCCTTAAATTGAACCAGGTAATGTTGGCATATATTTATTTAAACTAGACTGGAGTGGGATAAGGCTGGGGACTAGTTTGGCATCCACATCAGTTCACTTGTGTTAACAAAGGTTTTAAAGTGGATTACTTTAGATTTTTGAGGAACCAAGCACAACAGCCCCACCAATGGTCAGGAAAAAAATGCACCAAATGATATGAAGAAGCAAGGCCAAGAGGTCCTCACTGCAGTCTATAGGGTTAGGGTTAGAACATCTAGTACGTAGTCCATCTAATCCAATACGTCATCGTGATACAGACTGCAGTGAGGACACACTCCAAGAGGCTGATTCCTTTCTAGCCCAGACCTTAGATTCATGCATGATTTAGATTCATGCATCAGACATCCAACAGTAGTGATTGAGAAAGCACATTTGAAATAGAGGTGTATTAGTGTATGTGAATGAGATGGAGTATTTGCTCTATGAAAACATTTATACCATCAGTGAGACCATGTCACTTAATGCATTGCTCAACACTAATAGCTTCATTGTTGAACTATTGATTGATATTAGATTTTAGCCTTTCAACTAATATGACCAACAGCCATAATTGTGATTATCATATTTTATGAGAGTGGATGATTTTGTGTTTTGAGTGGTCAATAATCTTGAGTTTCATAATTTATTACACCTAGATCAATCACAGTGCAGTGGTTTTCTGCTGTGCTTCATTAATGCTCTAATTTGCATGAAAGAAATTTCTAGTCTTGTACTCTATGTGTTTAGCCCGAGAACATACACAAATGATTATGTTCCATTCAAATTAATTTAAAATGCAGAATACAGTATACAGAAAATGTTCTATGCAAATGCTCTAATGAACACTTATTTATTTGTTAATGCTATTAAGACATTTATTTGTTTATTAAGACTATCATTATCTGTAAAAGGATGGGCCTTTATTCAGAGCACTAAGTTATTGTAAATAAGCTCAATAATCTGTTAGATATACAACACTATACCCTTCCCATTTTTTGCTAGAGAATATACCATGCAGGAGCACTATGTGTTTCTACTGGGATCAAATCACAGATTTAAGAAGTGATGGATATAATTTGATCTATCGTACCAAAGTGTACACTTTTAAGTTCAAGTAGAAGTATGTCTTTTATCAGGAGTTTTGGGAGAATTGTGGTTTGAAAAAAAAGCAGCCCATTAATCATTAAAAATATTATTTTTCAATTCATTCATCAGAATCAGAAAGAACTTTCTTTACAAAGTAAAATTTGACTTTGTAATTTGTCCATTAACACTGAATATATTAAAAGCAAAATAGTGAATTGAACAAAAGTCGTACATTAAATAAGCACAAGGAAACAACGATAAAGATGAATATATACAGATAAATATATAGAGATAAATAGGAAGATATGGGTACAAGATATGCAAAATATTCATCACCAACTGATGCTGTTGTGTCTTAGCTGTCTCAAATGTAATTTGCTTTTGGTTAAAGCATCAGCTATTTCCCTCATCGTTTTTTTTTTTCAAAATGTAGAACACATAGATGAACAGTATGTACGCAGTTACATATAGTGAACAATATTGAATCTAACAGTATTTACAATTAGCTTGGAGTCTGTGGCCCTGAGTTACTAAAGTCTTGCCTGTGTTAAACCATGTGAAAACTTGATGAAAAAAACAAAACAAAAAACAAACAAACAAAAATAACAGGCAAATTGATTTAGTAATAGACTCCATGGAGGAAAGTATCATTCAAAATAGCATGCACTGTCCAGTTTTTCATTTTTTTGGCTTAATGAATATGCATTTTGGGGTGTTTCTGCCTAATAGTTCAATATACAGCATGTCAAAAATCAATTTTTGGTCGTGGTCCTCATTGACTGGCAGATGTGCTACATTAACTCTCTCTGCCTCACAGCCACACGCGCTCCGGCTGTCCAAAACAATGTGGGTGCTGAATCAAACCACAGTGTCTGCTGTCTGTTCAGCACCATGGCGGCAGTCATATGAGGAGCGCCGAATACCTTCCGTAAGTGCACTGCCAGCCCTCCATCACTACATATATGTATGTATGCATACATACATATATGTATGTATGTATATATATATATAGATAGATAGATGGGTTCTGGCCACCAAACCTTTATCAAAAACCAGCACCTTAGCCAAGGCGCGAGCCAGGGAGCTACACTAACCACTGGACCAACTGAGGGGGATAGCAAGTGGGAGTGCGATGATGCCTATGTGACTGGACGAGCACACTTAAGCTGCCGACTCAAACACAGCATGTCAGCAGTGAGGCGGGGAGCAACCTTGAAATGTTTCTTTCTCGAGGGGTGCCTCTACACTTCCAGCTCAGTAGTATTTCTTCTCTAATACATAAACCTCAGTAAATCTTTTCTTATTTCTAAACCTCAATAAATCTTCTCTAAGACCTAAACCTCAATAAATCTTTAATAAATCAATAAACCCTTCTGTACCTGAGTACCTATGGTCAGGTGCGGGGTGTTTCCGCTGCTTGCTTCTTGCTATAAAACCCCGTGCAGGTGGCCACGGATTTGCTTGAGAAGGCCTGGGTAACATTACACTTTGTTTTATATGTTTCAATAAATAAACCAAGTATTTTCTTTCTCTCCTGGAAATTTGATTTGTGGTTTCCTATTGGTGTATGATGAAAGGAATATCCTCTGTTTAAGGATATAGAATATTGCAAGTGTTGAGGCAATAAACACAAGTTCTGCACCCAAATTACTATGTCTTTAGCAAGCATATAACTAAAATTAACTAACTACCCTTTACACAAACTTTGTTACAGTAGCTAAAAGTCCAATGCCCATAAAGGTACTAAATGATTAATAGTAAACATTTATGAACATTTACAAATGATGAATAGCATCAATTTTAGATAGGGTACTGCAAAAACATGAACAAATAATCAATAAACAATTTGTAAAGATGTGTAAATAGTAGAAGTCTGCATACACACCACAACAAACAAAGAGCAAATGTGTGACCTATACAGACCGTGGTTATGAGTTAATGAATAATTTGTCAACATGAATACTGTGTGAAGTGCTTTAAATTACTAATAGTTTTTTTACATTTTTACATTCACATTTTTTGTAAATGTAAAAAATGTGCCTTAGATAATATATGAATCAAAGGTTAATGACATTTGTAAGTATTCAAATGTACATTAACAAATAAGCTGTTACTCATTGTGTAACATCTGTTAAAAACTTGCGAATTGAAAGTTGAATAATATTTGTAAGCATTTTAAATTACATTAACTAATGATCTGTTGATTATGTAATATTCATTAAATTCATTAGTAAACATTAACAAGCACATTATCTCATATTTCTAGCTATTTGAATATATATTAACTAATGATCCATTAAGCATTATATGTTTGTTAATGATTTCTTAATGAAAGAACAATATAATTATACTAAGATAAATGTATAATAAATTATGCATAGTATAAAATGCATAATTTGCTAAATATACCATCTTGAAATTTCTTTGAATGTCTTTTTGTTCTATTGCGCTAACCATATAGTATTATAGAATATGAATTATTGTGGTGAATGGAAATTGTGGAAGTTTATTCTAGTACACAATATTTCCCAGAATAATACAGGTTATTACAGTAGCAAAGGGGAGGCTATCTGGAATGAGATCCAAAGACCTTTGTCTGTATGTTGTCAATGTACGTTTTCAAACAGAGGAACCAATAATACACCAATCTTCAGTCTTATCCAAAAATGGTTGGTGTGGGTGCAGGGTGTCATTCCATCCCAATCTTACATACACATAAGACATAATGTGATGGAATAATGGTGGGATTTAACATAGGTGGAATGGTTAATGATAATGAAGTATTTATTAACCTAGCATTAGGATAAAGAGAAAAGGTTACAGCAGCTCAATACATGAAGGAAAAATACTCCTACTCCTACTATCAACAGATGAGAGACATACTTAGTAAAGGCCAACAAAATATCCAAGTATGATAAGACTATGGCAGTCAAGGCTACATATAGGTATATTACAATAGAAAATTTTGTCATGAAGGAATTTATGCTGTTGTCATTACAAGCAATTGTATAAATTGGCCCATGGTCACAAAAAGCTTTTTATCTCATTGGTTTTACAGAACGAATCTCATGTAATTAAAATCACCAATGTGAAATGTCTTAGCAATGTTAGCATTCAGTCATTAAATAGATCATTCATGAAGATTACCGGAGACTGAAATTTGTTGTTAGAATACTACACACTACACTGTTTTACATTTTGTATGTTTTGTGGGCCTGTGAGCCTTTACTCACTCTTTATGTAAATGTGAAAAGAAGTCAAAACAGCATATTTATCCCCACATTATTCTTTGGTTGGTCCAACTTTAGACACAATTCTCAAGATTTTGTTTCTGATCTCTTTGGTTCTAAAAGAATATATGAAAGGATTTACTAAGGATGGACCAAGAATTGTGCCAATTCTGAACCCATGTCGCTCCTCTATTGTGAGAACTATACCTGTCCTAGTTAAAATTGTTATAATAAAAGTAGGGCCATAATAGCACACTACAACTATCAAATGACTAAAGCATGTGTTAAACACTTTTTTCTTGCTACCCTTTGAGGTCATTTTTACAATGACAATAATTATCATTATGTAAGATCCACAGATGAAACTGAATGTTCCAAACAGCAGAAAGAAAGTTAAAATTGCCATCAAATCAAAATATGGGTTAGGATCTACACAAGTAGCTCTGACAACAGATCCATAGTCACAAAATATGAATTTAAGTGTAGCGTAACAAAATGGTAGCGGAAGAACAGTTCCAGGCACAACAGCTATTATAGCAGAACCAAGAATCCACAGCAAGAAAGTGAGAATAACAGAACGTACATTTGTCAAAATAGAATGGTAGTGCAGTGGTTTGATTATGGCGAGTAATCTGTCAAAAGCCATGACAGAAATAGTAAACACCTCCATCACAAAACCTAAACCAAACACAAACATCTGGATAATGCATGGTACATAAGATATGGTTTTAAAACCAATTAAAAGGTTCCCTATAATAGTTGGACATGAACATGTACAGTACAGCATGTCTACAATTGCTAAATTGCAGATGAAGAGATACATTGGCTGGTGCAGACGTTTATCCATAACAATGAAGCATATATTTGCAAGGTTACCAAGCATTACTAGAATATATACAGTAAGTATGACAATTCCAAGAATCATTGGTTTTTCAAAATGGTCAAATCCTGTAATAACGAATTCACTGATTGTTTTTCTGGAAACATTTTGAGCCATTTTCCCCTTTGCTTAGTAGTTTAAAGTTATTTTTAAATGATATCTTCAATAAAGAATTATTACTCTGTTGTTCAGTAGTCTTTCAAGTTGTTATTTAAAGTGTCCAAAATCATTAAAGTGACATTATAATAGTACTTAAAGTGAGACTGGAACTGTACTTCCAGTGTTCCAATACTGTAGAGTTCTTCTGCAATAATGCTGCAATGCTGTATAAGGGATCCGGTCCACTTCTTCTGCCAAAAGGGTAAAAACTGGTCTGGGGAAAAGTTTCATGGTGTTTATATAAATCAGTATGCTTGAGCTCATTGGTCCCTGGCAGGAGTGGTAGAGGGAGGCGGATGCAAGTGTGAATAATTATTGTATAATGTACAAACAAAACAAAACAAGCAAAACTGTGAAAAGAAGAACCATAAACATGAACTGTTGATAGGAAGAAAAGAACATACAGGCTATAAGCAATACCGTGGCATACACGACAACAGACAACAACTACAACCATTACAACAGCCACAAAAACTTGATGGTGAGACACTTAAAAACTAGAACTTAACTAGTTGTACTAACAAGGCATAACGAGACATAGGTGAGTGTAATTAGTGACATGTGATTAGTCCACTGGCGCTACCATTACATAACCAACCCCTCCCCCTTAATGTGTGGCTCCCGAAGTGCGAAATATAGTCAAGAGGGGGTCCTGGATAGCCAGGCGAGATGTCACTTAATTGATAAGGGCCCATAGGCCAACAAGGTTCATTGGGAGCGCTACCCTTAAGTAAGTGGGGGCAATGTCCTCTGCATAGCAATCAGGGTGGTTGGGGGTGGCAACATACATTGTGAAGCAGGGGCGAGGAGCGACGTCCTCAGCAGAGCAAGCAAGGCCAAGCAAGGAGGCAGGGCAATATCCTCGGTGGAGTAGGAAGGCAGAGCGACATCCAAAGTGGAGCTGGCTGGTGTATTCTAGTTAACTCTGGTAATATTCTAGTTAACTCTGTTGGTACTGACAACTAGTCGTCACTTTAAGAACTCTGTCAATTTTAGTAATTCATCAGGCATTCTGAATGTCAGACCACATTGTGCAGAGTGCAGATGTGCATCCACACCTATCTTTCTTGTTTTGCTCTTGGAAAAGCACAATCTGTAATTTAAAAAAGTGAATCTGTCCAGTAACATATTATTATGTGTATTTGGATAGGTTTTGTGTATGTTTGAGAGCTATTTGCATGTGACATGCTAAATGTAACTCGAGGCACATAATTGTGATGCTAGATTGTTTATTCATCTTAATACCGCTATGTTCTAAGTTATGTAAAGGTGATTTATAAGCATTTACATATTGTTTTGAGCCATGTGACTGTAACTTTGTAAGATATATTTTTTTTCGATATCATTGTTCTTTTGTGTTACAGTTTCACAAATTGGTCTACAGTAAAGATAGTTTGACCCTGACTTCCATCTATGACATTTACTGGGCCTTTGTTTAGCTTGCTGCCAAAGCAGAAATAAGAAAAACGCAAGCTGAGGGCAGAAGAAGTGATAATCTAGCCATGGGGGTCACAGTCCAGTGACTTCTGTGCCGGTCCCAAGCCTGGATAAATAGAGAGGGTTGCGTCAGGAAGGGCGTCCGGCGTAAAACGTTGCCAAATTTAATCATGCGAATCGGTACTCTGAATTTCATATCAGATCGGTCGAGGCCCGGGTTAACAACGACTGCCATCGGCGCCGTTGACCTACAGGACGCCGGTGGAAATTGGGCTACTGTTGGTCGAAGAAGTAGAGGAGGGAGGAGAGTGCGTACACAGAGAGAGAAGAGGAAAGGTAAGAGTTTAGGACTGAGAATAGGAACTCTGAATGTTGGTACTATGACAGGGAAAGGTAGAGAGCTGGCTGATATGATGGAGAGAAGAAAGGTGGATATACTGTGTGTACAGGAGACCAGGTGGAAGGGTAGCAAGGCTCATAGTATAGAATGTTCTGGAGTTGAAGTGTCAGACAGGGTGATGAGTCTGAAGTTAGAGAAGGGGTGATGTTGAATGTTGTTAGTGGTTATGCCCCACAGGTAGGTTGTGAGCTAGAGGAGAAAGAGAGATTCTGGAGTGAATTAGATGAGGTGATAGAGAGTATTCCCACGGGTGAGAGAGTCGTGATAGGAGCAGATTTTAATGGACATGTTGGTGAGGGGAACACAGGTGATGAAGAGGTGATAGGCAAGTTTGGAGTTAAGGAAAGGAACCTTGAAGGACAGACGGTAGTGGATTTTGCTAAGAGGATGGACATGGCTGTGGTTAACACTTATTTTCAGAAGAGGGAGGAGCATAGAATGACTTACAAGAGTGGAGGTAGGAGCACACAGGTAGACTACATCCTGTGTAGAAGAGGCAGTCTGAAAGAGATTAGTGACTGTAAAGTGGTAGTGGGAGAGAGTGTAGCCAGACAGCATAGGATGGTGGTGTGTAGGATGACTTTGATGGTCTGTAAGAGGAAGAGGTCAAAGATAGAGATAGAGAAGAAAACCAAGTGGTGGAAGCTGAAAAAGGAGGAATGTTGTGAGGACTTTAGACAGAAGT
>CM040988.1:19478394-19532969 GCA_022985145.1 Pangasius djambal
TTCTAAAATTTTCGATAGAAATGGGAGATTGGAAATTGGTCTAAAATTTGAGTACACTGTCGGATCAAGTGAAGGCTTTTTAAGGATAGGTAATATAGATGCTAATTTAAAACAATCCGGTACAACCCCTGTTAAAAGACAACTGTTCATAATAGTCACTAAATCTGAACCAATAGTCTCAAATGTTTGTTTAACAAATGGACCAACTCTGGTTGTATTATATGTAAATATATTAAAAAAATATATTTTACAATATTATATATATATATATATATATATATATATATATATATATATATATATACTGCTCAAAAAAGTTAAAGGAACACTTTGAAAACACATCAGATCTCAATGGGGAAAAATATCATACTGGATATCTATACTGATATGGACTGGGTAATGTGTTAGGAACGAAATGATGCCTCATCGTTTGATGGAAAATTATCAACCCCACGTGCTTGTATGCATGCTTCACAACGTCGGAGCATACTCCTAATGAGACGCCAAATGGTGTCCTCGGGTATTTCCTCCCAGATCTGGACCGGGGCATCACTGAGCATGAAGCATTGAAGACGTGCTTCATGACAGTATTATGCCAGAAACATAAGCTTTTCATAAATTGTTTTAGACTTCCTTATAAAGGTTTTATGTAATGTTTATGAATGTGTTGTTAACTAGTGACCATTTGCTTCCACTCCTATGTGACATATTGCATAAAACCTACAGTGTCACCTGACCACTTCTGACATAAGCTTTTCATAAATTGTCTAACACTTCTTTGTAAAGGATTTATGTGATGTTTATTAATGTGTTATGAAAATCATATACAGGTATCATTTAAATAACAAATTACCACATTTTGTCATATTCAAACATTTATCTTCTAATCAATCTCTTAATTTCATTAAATAACTAATACATTTATAGAACCCGGTGGTGAGGGTGTGGAGGAAGACTCAGGAAACAGGCAGAATTTTAGTTGAGCTCTTGGCTCGTGTTTATTCAATCCGCTTTCAAAAAACTCAGCAAAATAGCATAACAACCGGAAACAGGTCCATCCTGGACTTGCAACTTTTGCTCAGTTAGGTTCAAGTTCACACTCCTTGGCATGGGTATGTGTTCCAAATGGTATCACGCTCTCTCTCTCTCTTGCCTCTTATGGGAGTCACTGAAAGCACAAAGAAACGCATATGAGTAGACTGGCAGTAATAAGACACAGGTGAGAATCATCACGCCTTACCGGCCAGTTCGACCCGCCTCCTCTCCGGCCACAGCTGACGCTATACTACGCCCCTGCTGCTACATACTGCCACCACCTGACTCAGGCCAGGGAGCCAACTGGCCTGCAGCTGACCCCTCCCACCATCTGTGCCCCCAGACTGTGGACCACCACGAATTTGAATGACTAAAGTTCTTCCCATGAGGGAGAGAAAAGTCAGGAGAATGCAACAGCAGGCCCCAACACAAAACCGCTTTTACCTACAGAAAGCCAGCTCACACGGTTCCGTCCACTGGACGGGATCCGGCACTTCCTTTTTAGTGAGGTCAGTCAGCGGGCTGGTGATGTTTGAAAAATATAGTTATAAACCTCTGATAATAGCCATTCAACCCTTCTTTGGTCTTGAGTCTTGAGTCAGGTCAGGATCGCTGCTGTCTTATCACTTTGGTGATGTACCTGCCCAGGGCCCAAGTGACACCTTACTTCCACCCGTCCAACTGCACACTTCTTTGGGTTTGCTGTTTGCTCCGAGTCCCAGCCATCACAGTGATCTCAGAACAGCCTTCAGATGTTGTAAATGTTGTTGCCAAGCATTACTCTTCTGCTTCTTCTTCTTCTTTCGGCTTTTCCCTTCAGGGGTTGCCACAGCGAATCAGCACTCTCCACCTATCCCTATCTTCTGCATCCTCAACACTTGCACCCACTAGCTTCATATCCTCATTTATTACTCCCAAAGAGAACCTCAACATCTTCAGCTCTGCTACCTCTAGATCTGACCCCTGTCTCTTCCTCAGTGACTGTCTCTAAACCATACAGCATGGTCGGTCTCACCACTGTCTTGTACAGCTTCCCCTTGATTCTCGCTGATATTTTTCTATCACACAGAACTCCCGACACCTTTCTCCACCCATTCCAACCTGCCTGCACTCTCTTCTTTACCTCTTTCCCACACTCTCCATTACTCTGGACTGTTGACCCCAAGTACTTAAACTCCTATACCTTCTTCACCTCTTCACCCTGTAATCTTACTGTTCCACTTCCCTCCCTTTCATTCATACATATGTACTCAGTTTTACTATGACTGACTTTCATTCCTCTTCTCTCCAGTGCAAACCTCCATCTCTCCAGGTTTTCCTCCACCTGCTCCCTGCTCTCACTACAGATCACAATGTCATCTGCAAACATCATTGTGTAAGGAGACTCCTGTCTGACCTCCTCTGGCAACTGGTCCATCACCATAGCAAACAGGAAGGGGCTCAGAGCCGATCTCTGATGCAGTCCCTCCTCCACTTTGAACTCCTCTGTCTGACCTACAGCACACCTCACCACTGTCCTGCTCCTCTCATACATGTCCTGCACCACTCTGACATACTTCTCTGCTACTCCTGACTTCCTCATACAGTACCACAGCTCTTCTCTTGGCACCCTGTCATACACTTTGCCAAGCATTACTATAAATGATTATGTCATCTAAATAAGCAGCATCATATGCATTGTGTGGGCAGAGGAATCTGTCCATGAGACAATGAAACACAATGTCTAATGTTATAACTGCATACAACCACACCTGGAGGAGTCTCAGAGAAATATTCTCCACAGGTGACCCGGGTGAATTGGTCTACACTTTTTACACTTAACTCCAATCCCACCTCCTCCCTCTTAAGAATCAGCATCGCCAGAGCCACAGAAACCACCTCTCTCCACAGTTTCAGTAGATTGAGGTGAAATATTTGGAGTGAATCGCCTCTATCCAGTCGCCTGTCCTCATGGTCGACTTCTCTGACTCTCTGTATGACCTCAAAGGGCTCTTGCCACTTTGCGAGTAAGTTAGAGCTTCACATGGGTAGTAAAGTGAGTACTTTATCTCCCGGTGCAAATTTTCTTAGTAGAATAAGAATCAGAATCAGAATCAGAAACAATTTATTACCAGGTACAGTAAAGGACACTCTACAGTACTAGGAATTTGTCTTGATGTCAGGTGCAAACACAGAATCAAAGATATAAAGTCAAGGGGGATACATAAGTGAAGAATACAAAATACAAAAATGCAACTCAATAACAAGGGTAAAACAATACTAAAGTGTAAGAGACCATGGTGCAAGATGAACATGCTATATATAAATATGAAATATGTAAACAGCAGACAAGATAGAATATATTAAATATATAAATAGTTATGTACAGAAAAAGTGAGTGTACATGGGAGATATATTACAAGAAATATTGCAGCTTCAGAGGGAAGAGTGACTGTCAGTAGGTTGGGGGGGGTCACCTGGGGGGAATTGGGGCACTGTTCATCAGGCTGACTGCAATGAGGAAGAAGCTGTTCTTATGGCGTGAGGTCCTGGTCCTGATGGACCGGAACCTCTTGGAAGAGGGGCTTGGAAGAGAATAGATTCGATGATGGCAGTGTAGAAGTTGACCATCATCTTCACAGGGAGGTGAAACTTCTTCAGCTGCCGCAAGAAGTACAGCCTCTGCTGAGCCTTCTTGGTGAGGGAGCTAATGGTCTGTTCCCACTTAAGCTCTTGGGTGTGAAGGTGGTTCCCAGGAAGTGGAAGGACTCAACAGAGGTCACCGAAGTGTCACAGAGGATGACGGGTGGGTGGGGGGCTGGGTCCTTCCTGTAATCCACTATCATCACTGCTGTCTTGAGAGCGTTGAGCTCCAGATTATTCAGGCTGCACCATGACACCAGACGGTCCATCTCACCTCTGTAGGCCAACTCGTCTCCATCAGAGATGAGGCCGATGAGGGTGGTGTCATCTGCGAACTTCAGAAGTTTGACAGACTGGTGTCCAGATGTGCAGCTGTTGGTATACAGGAAGAATAACAGAGGAGAGAGGACACAGCCTTGGGGGTATCCAGTGCTGATGGTCCGGGAGTCCGAGACATGCTTCCCCAGCCTCACGAACTGCCGTCTGCCTGTCAGGAAGTCTGTGATCCACCTGCACAATGAGTCCGGCACGTTCAGCTGTGAGAGCTTGTCTCGGACCAGAGATGTGTTGGGACAATAGTGTTGAAGGCAGAGCCGAAGTCCACAAACAGTAACCTGGTATAGGATCCTGGGGAGTCCAGATGCTGGAGGATGAAGTGGAGGGCTATGTTTACAGCGTCGTCTACAGATCTTTTGGCTCTGTAGGCAAACTGCTTGGGATCCAGAAGAGAGTCTGTAATGTCCTTGAGGTGGGACAAGACGACCCCGCTCAAAAGACTTCATGACCACAGAAGTAAGGGCAACGGGTCTGTAATCATTAAGTCCTGTGATCCTCGCCTTTTTAGGGACTGGGATAATCTCTGAAGTTTTAAAACAGGCTGGCACATGGCAGGTCTCCAGTGAGGTGTTAAAAATGTTAGTGAACACCAGAGACAACTGGGTGGCACAGTGCTTCAGGATGGAGGGGGATACAGCATCCGGGCCCGCGGCTTTGCGGCGGTTCAGTCGTTTAAACAGTCTATTCACATCTCCCTCTTTGATGGAGGGAGGTGTGAGGGGCAGGGGAGAGGGCGACACTGAGGTGTGAGGCTGTGAGGGTGATCCAGGTGTAGCATCGGAGGGGGGGCTGCTGCAGATCAATGGCTGGTGGGGGGGGGGGGTATCAAGTATGTCCCATTGTCTATCAAAGCGACAGTAAAATTCGTTCAGGCTGTTGGCCAAGTGCAGGTCATTCACAGAGTGGTGGGCTCTAGGCTTATAGTTGGTGATTGCCTTAAACCCTTTCCAGACAGAGGCAGAGTCGTTGGCTGAGAGATTCTGTTCCATTCTCTCACCATGCTTCGATTTAGCTCTTCTCACCTCCTTGCTAAATCTGTACTTGGCCTCTTTGTATTTGTCTTTGTCCCCACTACTGAATGCAGCCTCTTTCTCTGACCTCAGCTGTCTGAGTTTAGCTGTGAGCCAGGGTTTATCATTGTTGTAACTCACTCAGCGTGATGGAATGACGCTGTCCTCACAAAAGTTAATGTAGGATGTCACAGTGTCCGTGTACTCGTCCAGACTATAGGTGGCAGACCTGAAAACTTCCCAGTTTGTACAGTCCAGACACTCCTGCAGTTCCCCCACAGCCTCAGTGGTCCACTTCTTTGATGTCCTCACAGTAGGTTTACAGAGTTTTAGTTTCTGCCTGTATGCCGGAATCGAGTGCACCATGATGTGGTCTGACTGACACAGTGCAGCACGAGGGACAGCACGATAAGCACCGCTGATGGTTGTGTAGCAGTGGTCCAGTACATTCCCTTCTCTGGCCGAGCACTTAATGAGCTGTTTGTATTTGGGGAGTTCGCGGGAGAGATTACCTTTGTTAAAATCTCCTAGGACAATAACCAAGGTGTCCGGGTTTGTCCGTTCCACACTCAGTATCTCGTCAGCCAGTGCACGCTGCGCCTCACGCACATCACCGTGCGGCGGGATGTAAACACCGACGAGAATGAATGAGGAAAACTCACGGAGCGAGTAGAAAGGTTTGCAGTTAATGATGCAGGCCTCCAGGTCTGGGGAACAGTACTGAGACAGTACAGCAACATCGTTGCACCAGCCGCTGTTGATATAAAAACAGATTCCACCTCCTTTTGTTTTGCCAGAAAGCTCCGTGTGTCTGTCCACTCTGTAGAGTTGAAATCCACTCAGCTGGAGCGCAGAGTCCGGTATAAGATCACACAGCCACGATTCCGTGAAGCACAAAACACAGGACGTAGAAAAGTCTCTATTTCCATTCAGCAGCAGTGTCTATTTTGTTGCAAAGTGAGCGCACGTTAGAGAGGAATATCCCGGGAAGCGCGGTGCGTAATCCACGCCGGCGGAGACGGACAAGCACACCTGAGCGTTTACCTCTTCTGCGGAGATTCACTTTCTTACGAGCGTCCTTGATCAAAATAGCCAGTAAATCCACGGTAGAAGCCAGAAAAGTCGGAAAAAGGTCCACAGGGGTAGTAGCTCTGATGTTCATGAGCTCTTCCCTGGAGTAGGAGCCACCAAAGCAGTGGCAGAAAACTAAATTAAAACAGAAAAAGAGACATAGTAGAGCGCACCAAAACACCGAGGCAGCCATCCACAGCGCCCGTCATACAGTCAGGACTGTCGTTCTTGGGCCTGATGCAAATTCTCCTTTGTTAGGTGGCCTAATGTATGGAGTTTTGCTCTCAAGTCCAGAACATACTGAATTTTGTTTTCACTGTTAGAAGGTCCCTCCCCCGAATTTTCTCTAATGACGTCTAACATGCAGCAGAGCTTGTGTCCATACAATAATTCAAATGGGGTTAACCTAGTGGAGGCTTGCAGGACCCCTCATACTGCAAATAACAAGGGCTCGAGCCACTTATCCCAATTTTGTGAATCCTCATCAACAAACTTGAGAAACATGTTTTTTAGTGTCTGATTAAACCGGTCCACCAGGCAATCTGTTCACGGATGGTAAACACTGGTGTGAATTGATTTAATCCCTAATAATTCATAGAATTTGTGTAGTGGCTGTGACATGAACGTAGTGCCCTGGTCAGTCAGGATCTCTTTCTGGATCCCAAGGAAGGATAACAAGGAAGAGTGTCTCCGTAACATTGCGTGCTGAAATGTTGTGCAGAGGCACTGCTTCTGGACATCATGTTGTATAATCCACCAGGTCTAACAAAAAGTGATATCCTTGCGTGCACTTTTCTAATGGCCCAACGAGGTCCATGCCAATTCTTTCGAAGGGGGCCATGATTAAGGGTAATGGGCGCAATGGCGCTTTTGGGGTGGCCGGTGGATTCACCATCTGATATTCATGACATTCACTGCACACCACCTGTGAACATTGCCGTGAATGCCCGGCCAATGGAAATGGGCCATGAGGCAGTTTAGTGTTTTATCCTGGCCCAAGTGCCCAGCCATGGAATTATAATGAGCTGCATGGAACAGAAGTTCCCAAAGGCTCTTTGGCACCAACAACTGAGTCGTCTCTTCCTTAGTTTGAGTGTCCTGTATCACTCAGCATAACTTATCCTTAATAATCAAAAAATATGGGTGGGATAGAGCAACATTAGGCTGGATTTGCTGACCATCAAATTTCTCTAACTTGGTCAAATGTCATTAGTGCCAGGGACAGGGTTCTGAATCAGTGTTCCCGCTTCCATGAGAGAACTCTGATCCTGGAAATGCCCGGTTTTCCCAATGCGCCTGCAAACCTTCCTGGGCTTTGCTGTTCACAAGTTCACAAGTTCACAAAATGTACGTGTGTGTGTGTGTGCATATCTTGCATGTCTCTCTCTCTCTCTCTATCTCTCTCTTGCCTCTTATGGGAGTCACTGAAAGCACAATGAGACACAAATAAGTAAACTAGTGGTAATAAGACACAGGATAGAATCATCACGCTTTACCTGCCAGTTCAACCCGCCTCCTCTCCATCCACAGCTGACGCTTGACCGCTCCCCTGCTGCCACATATATTTTATAAGTCAGAAGAGAAAGACCTATTAAGACCACATTATGATACAGAATGCATTTCACTAAGTTTTATTTTTCTGAAGATATTTTCTACAATCTACAATAGAAGATAATTCAACTGAAGTTGTTCCTAAGCAAGATATTTTATCCTGAAATTGTAAAATATTTAACAATATTAAAATATATTAGAACATTCAGTACAGGTTTCTGTGCAACTACACGAATATGTCTTACATCCTAGCTGACCTGTGGCCCATGTTTACACCACTAAGTGTAGTTTATCTTGATACTGACTAATATTTAATGCTTTCTGATGTTATTTGATGTTAACAACAATATTAGCTTACCGTTGTGCTGAAGGCTTTATAATATGCCAGAAGATTTATACATTATAAAACGAGTGAGTGCAGTAGACCTGTAATGTAAGTGTTGTGTACATTTATATAATATTTATATTTTATTTTTCTCATGGAGCATATGTAGAACAACTACAGCTAAAAGTTACTTTCTCATCCAGCCCATCATACCCATGCTTCAAGGCTGTTCTTTCTGTCAGAGTGTAAACAGAATATGATGTTGTTTATGTGGGTAAATCATTTTTGAGCAAAATGATATACAGAACCTTAAAATACTGAGGTAATGTGTCGTTGCATGCCCATCAAATTTATCAGCAGTAATTAATCAGGTCGGCTTATTAAAATTAAACTTTTTTAAAAGTTTTAAAAAAAAGAACATTTGCACTTTTGTAGCTATTTTAGAAATAGGAGCAGACGTCTGAAAAAAATCAGGAATAGACATATGCAAAACATAATCATACAGACAGCAGTGTTAACCCATTTTTTTCTGTTTGACCAAAAAATATTAAAATTAATTTGGCCTGGCATCTTTTAAATTTAGTGTCAGGCCATTTTGTCCCAATTCAGTTTTGTGCAACAACTTTAAATCCATTCTCAGCAAGACTTCAATAATTGGAATAAATAACCCACTGAATAATGTCTTTCCAAAAGCTGACGTGCAGTTTACCCCGTTGTTTTTATTTGCTCATTAAAAAAAATCTACCACCATCCATTCAAGAGACATTTTCTTATTGTTCTTGTTAGGCTTTGTTTCAAAATGTTTGCTTATTTGTAAACATGATTAAATGAAATCAATAAAGGAAAATTTAGTAGGCCCATTTTTTCTAAACAATAAAACTGTACAAATGGAAATTTGGAGCTCCAGTAGCAACTGTTGTGAAGAAAATTTCAGTGTGAATGAGTTACAGACTTTCATACAATAATTCACACAAACCTGTAGCTTAGAAATTAATAAAGTGTATTTAAAGTACAATGGCAAAGTAAAAGGTATTCCCAATGTGTCTAAACGTATTGCTTTCTTTTTACAACTGGTTCAACTTTTGAAAATATTTTAAATAATTTATTTCTGATCTCCTTGGTTCTAAAGCAGTATATGAAAGGATTAACTAAAGATGGGACAATAATTGACCCCACCATCAACCCATTTCGTTCCTCCAGTGTTAAAACTACACCAACCCTGGTGAGGACTATTCGTGTGAAAGTGGGTACATAGTAGCAGGTTATGACTATAATGTGACTTAAACAAGTATGTATGGCTTTTTTCTTGTCAGTGTTTGAGGTCATTCTTGAAATAACAATAAAAATCTTTATATAAGATAAGCAGATGAAACTGAATGTTCCAAAAATTAGACAAGTTGTTAGGATAGATGCATCATTAAAATATGGCTCTGGGTCTGCACAACTTGCCCTTATAATAGATGCATAGTCACAAAACATGTACTTTACAGTAGAGTAACAAACTGGTAGAGGTTCAATAGAAGCAGGTACCATGGACAAAACTGAAGCAACCACCACCCAGAGTGAAATAGTTATTAAAACACATCGCAAATTTGTCAGAAGAGAACTGTACCGTAATGGAATGCTTATAGCAACAAAACGGTCAAAGGCCATGACAGCAATAGCAAACATCTCCATTGATCCACTATACTGGAAGGCAAACACCTGAACTATGCATGGTTTGTAGGATATAGTTTTATAGCCAATGAGAAGAATACCTATCATAGTTGGACATGAACTTGTACAGAAGACCATGTCTACAATTGCTAAGTGGCAGATAAAAATGTACATTGGTTGGTGCAGACGTTTATCCATGATAATAAAGCATATGTTTGCAGTGTTAGCAACCATAGCAAGTGTGTACAATATCAGCATGACCACACCAACAGCCAGTGGTCTTTCTACATTATCAAATCCAGCAAAAACAAATTCAGTAATGACTTTCCTAGAATTATTGTTAACCATGTTGACTTAAATTCGCAAGCAGTTTAATCCTTCATTTAAAAAATGACATTAATGTTGATCGCTCCTTAATAATGTAAATTCCTCAAAAGTCAATGCTACACAAAAATCTAAAACAAAAAAGAGTTTATCTGTACAGCTTTTGTAATTCTAGAAGCATGACTGCAAAATACATATTTCGTAATTGGATTGTCAGGAGAGGCACTAATGTTTGTCTTTAAGTTATATTAAATTCAAGAATCTGATCTGCAAAAGGATGTGCCTTTATTTATATGCATCACTTAGCATGTATGATGAAGCTCATTGGAGCTCTATTTCCTGCCCCTCTTTGAACATTGATTCATTTATTAATACTATTAAAATATTTATTTGTTTAATAAGACTGACCTCTAAAAGGGATGGGCCTTTATTTATTTAAGTTTTTGTAAATACGCTCACAGACCTATCAGATATTCAACACTATTCCCTTCCCATTTGAAGGAGCACTATGTGTGCCAATCATGTCAGTGTCCATAGGGCAAGTTTCTACTGGGATCAAATCACAGATTTAAGAAGTGATGGATATAATTTGATCTATCTTACTAAAGTGTACACTTGTAAGTTCAAGTAGAAGCATGTCTGTTATCAGGATTTTGGGAGAATTGTGGGTTGAAAAATAAACAGCCCATTAATCATTTAAAATATTATTTCTCTCAGTTCATTCATCAAAATCAGAAAGGATTTAATAACTTGTAAGTCAAATTTTACAAAGTCAAAGTAAAATTTGACTTACAAGGAATTTGTCCATTAACACTGACTACATTGAAAAAAAAAGTAAATAAATAATATTTAAATTTATTAATAAATAGTAATAAATTAAATAAGCACAAGAAAACAAAGATAAAGATGAATATGTAATGGGTAAATGGGTATATGATTATATGATCCACAAAATATACATCACCATACTGCTGCTGTTCGGTCTTAACTGTCTCAACTGTAAGTTGCTTTGGATTAAAGCATCAGATGAATATACGTGCATAATTACAGACAGTAAAAAATATTGAGTCTAAGAGTATTTACAATTAGCTGGGAGGATTACAATTAGCTGGGAGCATTAGGTCTAAGTAGCAGCAGCCTATGGCCCTGGTTTACTAAAGCTTGTGTACGTTTGTATGTACAAACTTTATGAAAAAAAATATTTACTAATAGACTCCATGGAGGAAAGTATCATTCACATGATCAAACTAGCATGTACTGTCCAGTATTTCATGGCATTGCTTGAGTTAATGAATATACATTTTGTGGTGTTTCTACCAGGTTCAAGCATGTCAATAATTAATTGGTTAATTTTATATCCACAGTATCATTTACTAATCCTGAAAGTCACTTTTGTGAATTTTCATTGCATGCAATATTCATACTCTCTTACGAATATTACTTTGCAGAAGCGCTTTTGGACACCTAAAGAAAATAATTATGGCATTTTATCTCTTAATAATAAGAAAGATTATCTGAATGATGCTTCACTGAAATAATCAGAAAGTTTCTTAAAATCATGACTTAATATTACCAGGTTGCTTAAATATTCCCTATGTGTTTACACATCTGATGCTAACAGTATTCACACATAGGTTAACATTATGTACATACTTTATTCATTTATTCATATCATATTTTTACCTGTCTCATTGTCTTTAATCTCAAGAGATATGAACTCACCACAGCTACAGGAAACATTTAGCACATGTTAAACCCTATTCTACATATTTTTTCCCCTCTTCTGACATAATTCACATAGTTATTCTTGGTAATTCACCCACATCACACCAAATATTTGCATTTGTAATTTATCCCATTGCACTTGCAAATTGGTATTCAGTATTTTGGATCTTAGTAAATCAGAGCCTGTGTGTTTGTGTTTGTCCAGTCTGTTACTGAACAGTGTAACAGCGTAAAGACAGAAACTATGCCTAACATTTTTTTTTTTTTTTTATTGTTTGGTATCTGCCCCCTGAATGAAGCAGCTGGACTAAAGGGGTTGAGCAGGGTGTGACAGGCATCTGGGACAGTCGGGCATGCTGTCTTTTTGGCTTTGCTAGCATAAACATCAGTGAGGAAGGGTAGGTGACAGACAATTATTTCCTCTGATTAATTAGCAGATTAATTAGCAGCCAGGTGTTACTAATGAAATGCACAAGATTAGTTAATCATTAAGAAGTGTGACTACCTCTATAAAAGCAGAACTTTTGGCAGTTTGGTGTTCTGGTGCACTCAGGTGTGGACATCAGCCATGGCTGCAGAGACGGAATTGTTGCTGCTCCTTAATCTGGGAATGGTTATAAGGCCATCTGCAAACAATTTGCAATTCACCATTCTATACTGAGAAGGATTGTTTACAAATGGACAGCAACAGCAACCTTCAATATAGTTGCCAATCTTACCAGGAGTGGGCAAATTCAATGCAAGCAAATGGCTTTCATGGAAGGGTGACAAGGAAAAAGCTCCTTCTCTCCAAAAAGAATATAGCAGCACAAATTAGCTTTGCAAAAATTGCACCTGAACTAACCACACAAGGTCTGGAACAATATCTTTTGGACTGATGAGACCAAGGCGGAAATGTTTGGTTATCATTCACAGTACCATGTTTGTTGAAAACCCAACACAGCATATCGACGTATCGGACCTGGGAAACTTGCAGTCACTGAGGCAACAATGAATTCTACTTTATACCAGAATATTATTGAGACAAATGTGAGGCCATCTGTCCAGCAGATTAACTTGGGCCAAATCTGGGTCATGCAACAGGACAACGATCTCAAGCACACCACCAAATTGACATCTGAATGTCTAAAGAAAAGAAAATCAAGATGTTGGCATGGCCACGTCAAAGTCCAGACCTCAACCCCATTGAGATGCTGTGGCAGGATCTTGAGAGAGCTGTGCATAAATGTTGTCACCTGAGGTTATTTGTTTATTTATAGAAGTTGGTGAGGACCACACAATTGTTATTTAACTTCTGATAAATAAAAACACAGAACTGAAGGATGGTTTACGTTCTTCTTTTTTTTTTATACCAAGATGGTATATTATGTATGATATAATGGCATTTTTCGTACCAAATAAAATTGAGACAAAAATATCAGAATTGGTGGATTGGACATTTTTTTTTTTTCCTTTCATCTTTGTGCAAAATGTAGTCATGTGCACTGGTAGACTCCAGATCATTCATCTTCTCTGATCTGCAAATGTATGCTAACAATACAGCTTCATGGTTCAGAATAGAAACAATAGATACTGTACATTATGCTGCCTAACTAGTGCCTACCTAAAACACAAGGTTGGTAACATTTGAAGACTGGAAAAAGACCAGGTGTCTTTTTTTTCCCAGGTGTCTTTTTTTCTGTCCAGTTTCGATGAGCCTGTGCCCATGATAGCATCAGATTCCTGTTCTTGGCTGACAGGAGTGGGACCCAATGTGGTCTTCTGCTGTTTCTCAAACCTTCTAAAGGTTTGATGTGTTGTTCATGCTGAGATATTTTTCTGCTCACCGTGGCTGTAAAAAGTGATTATTTGAGTTACTATATCCTTCCTGGCAGCTTGAACCAATCTGGCCATTTTCGTCTGACCTCTCTTATCAAAAAGGCATTCCTACCCACAGAACTGTCACTTACTCAATGTTTTTTTTTTGTTTGTTTGTTTTTTTGCACCATTCTATGTAAACTCTAGAGACTGTTGTGTGTGAAAATCCCAGGAGATCAGCACTTTCTGAAGACACAGATATCACATTTTTTCTTTGATGTGAACACTACATGAAGCTCTTGACCTGTATCTGCATGTTTTTTTTTTTTTTTTTTTTCTTCCTGCATTGCACCGCTGCCACATAATTGGCTGATTCAATAACTGCATGAATGTGCATTTGTTCCTAATAAAGTGGACAGTGAGTGTATTTTTTTTATTGTTAAGCTAATATAATACAAGCTGGCTAAAACTAGCATGCTTGATGACACCTGCCAACGCTACTGAAATTTACTTTTATCAGTTGTGTGGAGAAAAAGTGCTCACTTTAGTAACATTACATTAGTAAAATTAGTAACATAGCTCACTTTCCTGTGGAGCTTCTGCACTGTCATAGCCATATAACAACACACCTTGGAGAATAAAAATGTTCTGGCCGTTAATGCTAAAACTTGGGAAATAATTGCATTTGCATTTCAGAAACTTTAGGGGATATTGGGAAAATTGTTGAGAAATTTGTGAAAATAAATAACCACCACTGAAGTGTGCCTATTCCACAGCCTGCGTTATTATTAGGGGGCAAAGCACCGAAAGTGCATAGGCACCCTATTGTTATTCTATGTTTTTGTCTTCTTCTTGTTCTTCTGGCTAGGGTGTTTTGGCAGCCCATAAAACCGTCTGGTAAAAAGTTGTGAAATTTGTGACACTGATTGGGGAGGGTCTGAGGAATATTCTTACCAAATATGGGCCAGGTTTTACCAACGTCCTAGCACCTCAATTTGGGCCTAATTTGGAAGTACATTTATGGTCATAACTTTTGAACCATGTGTCCAAAATTTAAAAGCCAGGCAACCCTGGATGCCCTGGGTCAAGAAGAGTTCAATGCACCATGGGATGTCAATTTCTGCTTAATCAGATTTTTCGCCATCTTGGATTTTTTCAACAAAAAAAATTCCTTCAAATTTTGTCCAATCATCACCAAATTTGGCAAACATCATCTTCAGAGTAAATCTCACAAAAATTGTCAAAAGAATAGTCCAAAGAATTTGCCCATAATAGTCCAATGAATCTGATAGCGAATCAGCCAAACAGGAAATGAGGCTGCATCTCAGCAACAACTTTGTGCACTATCACAAAACTTGGTAGGCATCTTCAGGACCATAACCTGTGGCTATGCAACAAATTTTGTGATAGTGACACCTACTGGTCAAAAGTTACAATAACATCAGAAATGCATACATCTAACTGCCATTTTTGCTACTCTTCCTCCAAATTTTGTCCAATCTTCACCAAATTTAGCTCACATCATCTTGACACCTGTTTAAACAATGCTGCAGTAATGCCACCCTGCTGCCCATTTGTTCATCTAGACATTTACATTTACGGCAATTGGCAGACGTCCTTATCCAGAGCGACTTACAATAGTGCTTTGAAGTCTATCAAAAATACATTCTGATATTGGCTCACTAGGTCACAAACTAGGAATACAAATCAGTCAAAAACTCTGTTGTTTTTTTTTGTTTTTTGTTTTGTTTTGTTTTTGTGTGTGTGTGCGCGTGTGTGTGTAAGTGCTAACTTAAGTACTTTATGAAGAGATAAGTCTTTTGACGACTTTGAAGACTGCCAGTGACTCAGCTGTTTGGACATCTAAGGGAAGTTCATTCCACCACCTCGGTGCCAGAACCGAGAAGAGTCTCGATGCATGTCTTCCTTGTACCCTGAGAGCATCAGTGTTTTAAATCTGATGCGGGCAGCTACAGGAAGCCAGTGGAGGGAGTGCAGCAATGGGTGTGGGAAAATTTAGGAAGATTGAAAACCAATCGTGCAGCTGCATTTTGAATCAGTTGCAGAGGACGAATGGCGCTCAGAGGCAGACCTGCCAGGAGTGAGTTGCAGTAGTCCAGTCTTGAAATGACAAGGGACTGAACAAGCATCTGTGTAGCCTGTGTGGAAAGAAATGGCGAGATCAGAGAATTGTCCAGGGAGATTGCAAGATCCTGAGATGGGGATGAATCACCTGGGATGAACAGCAGTTCAGTTTTGGTGGGATTAGGTTTCAGCTGATGAGCTGTCATCCATGATGAAATGTCTGCCAGACATGCTGATATCCGAGCAGAAACATTAGTGTCTGAGGGAGGGAAGGAGAGGATGAGTTGAGTGTCATCTTCATAGCAGTGGTATGAAAACCCATGTGAGGATATGACAGCACCAAGAGATCGGGTATAAAGGGAAAACAGGAGAGGACCAAGTACTGAGTCTTGTGGAACACCAGTGGAGAGTCTACGGGGAGCAGATGTGGATCCCCTCCATGTTACCTGATATGACCGTCCTTCCAGGTAGGAAGCAAACCATTGCCATGCTGCACCACGAATTCTCTCCCCCTACAGTCAGAGAATGCCACCACTGGCCATGGTCAAAACACAAACATCATCAGTGAAACTACAAATCACTCTTGAATCCCTTTGCCTAAATTTATGTCTCTGCTTTCCTGTTATTGCTTAGGCAACAAGCGTGTATGTAGCGTGTCTGTAAAAGTATGGCTCACCAAGTCTGGGGGCTTGGCCCCCGAAAATGCTTTAATTATTATTATTATTATTATTATTATTATTATTATTATTATTATTATTTTTATTATTATTATTATTATTATTATTATTATTATTACTGAAACTATACAAAGCACCTATGATATATCATTTATAACATATAACATAACCGAGTTAATGTCAGCCAATTCAAATCCATTCAGACCCAGTGTGTGTGTGTGTGTGTGTGTGTGTGTGTGTATGTGTGCTTGTGTACAGCACTGTTATGCTTTTTCCTAAGAGAAAGCAGTAGCACTGTTTGGGTACTGGTCCTCTCAAGGGCATCCAGTTATAATGACTTGTAAACACGTAGTTAATGAAGACTATAGGGGAAGGGACTAATTAGTAAACTCTTTCTGTTTGTGTCATAGTGTCTCTGTGTTGATATATTTTCAAATTAAATTCCTTGTTTCATGGGAAGCATGTGATGATAAAGCAAGTTTCTAAAAGAATTGCATCGCATGGTGTCAAGTTCTGTCAAACTACAAGCTTAAAAGTTCAGACTAAAACTTTTTTCCTTTTCAAGTAACAGTGCTGATTTTTATTATTATTATTATTATTATTATTATTATTATTATTATTATTATTATTACTACTACTACTACAAATCCAACATGGTGGAGGGACCGACTAACATAGAATTTACTTTATTAACTTTAACTACAAATTATTTCATTGACTGAATTACCTGTAAAATCATGCTTACTGTTTGGTCCTGTACTTTTACAATGCACATAAATGTAAGAATGTTGAGCCAACTACAATTTTTTCAGATCCCACATCAAGTGTCTCATACTATTTATTATTATTATTATTATTATTATTATTATTATTGTTGTTGTTGTTGTTGTTGTTGTTAATAATAATAATAATAATAATAATAATAATAATAATAATTCAGAGCATGGGGGATACATTTAATTTAATTATTATTTAATTATTATTATTGTTGTTAATAATAATAATAATAATAATAATGATGATGATGATGATGATGATGATGATGATGATAATAATAATAATAATAATAATAATAATAATAATTCAGAGCATGGGGAATACATTTAATTTAATTTGACTATTAGCAGAGTTATCCTAGGGGGAATAATAAGGGAAATCGCTCAAAATCCCAACAGATAATAGCCACACTAGTGCAGGAGACTGGGAATTTGTCAATTTTAAGGCCTATTTACATGTACATGGTGAGATTTTATGAACCAAACACAAACACAAAACATTTATATGAAGCCCTGCTCATTAAGGGCCACACATGCATTATAAAGCTCATCAACAAAATAGTGATTTAAGAGGAAAACCCAATTCAGTCTATTTGTCTATATATTTTTAGCTGTTATTAGTTCCTCAGTCAATAAATAAATCTGAATTTGTAGGTAGGTTAACATATGGCCAAATACCTTTCAGCATTTGTGTAGTATAGTAAGAAGAGCATTATAAGTAACAAAAAATAGCAAATAACTTTTACAATCACACAGGAACTTCGTAGTACAACAGGGCTTATGGTAAATGTAATTTGTAAATGAGTACAGATGTGTGTATCATTAACAGCCTTTCATTTGAGCACTAGATGCATACAAGAGGCAATGTGAAGTGCAGAACTGGATGCAGAGTTTCGGAAAGATGGGATGTTCATCATTGCACATTTTTTGAGGCAATTTTTCATGTCAACACTAAAACACACCAGACATTAATTTCAGTTTTCAGCATTTGTTTCAGTATTTGTTTAGCCTAAAAACCTAGATATAAATAGTTCACATTTCACATAACTACATGAAGGTGAAGATAGAACGTGACCTGATTATGGCCCAACAACAGCTTCAAAAAATTAAAAAACAAGAACACAGATACAGGTCTTTTTTATTTGCAGCATCCTTCGACAATGCCACTTCCAATGCAGTTTCACTGAAATTGATTTTCCCCCACTTATGTTTACTTCTTTCATCAGATCTTGACATTTTTTGCTGAATTTTCCTTGAATTTTATTACTAATAATTACCTCATTATTGCAAAACCTGTATAATTTAGGGTGTGTTTCATGTAAATTAAACATACACGTGGTTACATTGAGGTGATTCGTATGCATATGACATATAAATAAGACAGTAGTGGGCAGGAGCTTGTATTCCAAGCAGGTGTGTAGGGGAAACAGCTGTCAGTACGTAACTCACACCCTCCACATCCACACTCCATCACCCTAGGGAGACACACCCACACCCAGACATTAATCCTTGTGAGGATCAAATTCGTCAAATTCAAGTACCAACCTTATCTTCAAACAACTTTCTTGCAAAGTGTCTGTGAATTTATGAATTTAGCTCATAAGAACTATCTTAGCCCACAAATATACACAAGCACATAATAATTTATTAAGTGAAGCTAGGTTTTTGTGATATAACTATACTAGTAGGAGTGCAGTAACTGCACAACAAATTAAATTTGTTTATACCTTCTTAATGTATCAGTGTCCATTACTGCTCTTCTTGAATTTACTTTGCCTACTCTACAATTTCACCCCTCAACCAGTAGATGGCATGCAAGTGTTCTGATTAGTAGATTTATTTTTAGCAGCAGACAGATCATGGGCAATATTACCAGTATTTCCATGGCAGCACTTCTCATCCATACATTGTCCAGCAATGCTATATTTCACAGATGAAACAGGTGTTTAGTTGGTGATTAATGTGCAATGATTGTAAGAATGATAGTAAGTACTTAAATACAGTTCATGGAAGAAGTCTATTCCTGATTTTATCTTTATATTGATCACTTGGATTGCATCATCCAGAGCAAGTATTCTGAGGGAGCATCAGTGGCAGTGGGTGTGAGTGTGTCTTCAGAGACAGGTGGCAAGGTTAGCTGTGTCACGGAAAGTAATATGGGAAAGGGATATGAGCACATATGAGTTATTTGGCAATAAGTTGTCACATTATACCATTTCTTGTGTAACAGACTTATGAATGGATTTTAATTTTTTATAAGTTGTGGTATAGTTTCACAAAATGTTGTATGTAAATGTGTGCCTGTTTAGTAGATGCATAGACCTAAACCCCCCATCCCCATCACCACCAAAAAAAAAAAAAAAAAATACGGCTTGTCATTTTAACAAGAAAACTGGAAACTGCTATGTCCTGAAGACTTTCACATTCTCACTTTGCAAAACTATATGACTGTTACAAAGTGCTTACAACCGAGAGTCCTTCCATAAATGCTTAAATGGTGTTATATGTAAATAATATACACCATCTGGCCATCAGATTCAAGCAATCAACTCCACTGTGGTATAATATAATATAATATATTACAAATATCTTTAGATAATATCATTTTTATACCAGAATATTATAAAAATGTATATGGTCATGCTTTCTTGTCAAGTACATTCTACTAGCCAATTTAGCTAATTCTGCTAATTTGCTTCCTCAAAATTTCATGTGAAAGCTCTGGGTTTGTTTTTTTTTTTTTGTAAAATTGACACTGATTTAATCCAATGCATTTGTTCTGATTTGGTCACACACAGTCAGGAATATTGCCACTTCTGGTCGTGGGATCTGTGTGCATTGCAAAGCAGTGCATGGCATGAAGCAGCCATGCCAGGAATGCCAGGAATGTGATGTTCACTTGTGTCTTCAGTTAACCAGGAACTGTTTTCAGGAATGAAACAAAGGTGTGTGACTGTGTGTTCAAATCTGTGTGCTCAAAAATGTGCCTCTTATTTTTTTTTATATTTTGATTATATTATGCACTATGTTGTAAATAAACTACAAACAAAAAACATTCTTTCTTTTAGTCTCCTCAAATCTTTTCTTTTAGTTTCCGCAGTGGCATTCCCCCTTGATAGACCAACTGGGGGAGGGTCGTTATCTCCCCATGTGTGAAAGACATCAATATTCATGGCCATTGACACTCCCTCACATACAGCCTTGCATTGTTTTATGTGAATGTATGAACAAGATGGTTTTTAAAACATGTAACAAAAACTACATAATCCAGTACTCAAACGTCTTGTGAAATGTATTTAGTATGTGTTTTATGGCCCTATCTCAGTGTCCTTAAAAAATTTACTAACAAAATTTAAACTTGATTTTCTCAAAAATACAAATATGTACTGTACATACTTCTTGCTCACATACTACTGTATCACAATTTATGCTGAATGATATATGAGAATTTGCCATGAATATACTATAAGTAACTGAAATAAGAACAAATGTCAGGGCATATCAAAACATCACCAGAATCCAAAAAAAAAAAAAAAAACACCTGAGACTCCTGAGAGTTAATTATGATTGGTTGGGTCAGTGTTCAGTCATTCAAAAATGTTCAAAATCTTGAAAATGCTATTAATCTAAGAAAATACTATGTTTTTTTCCTCAGAGATTTATGATTGTCAATCATAGGCTCAGTTCAGCGCATGTATAAAACTGTGGAAGACAGAAGCACATGTCCCCCACATCCCCTGTGTTCCTTGCAGCTTCCAATTCATCATTTCCACTCAAATCACACTCATTTTGGAGTTGTATGACACTTTGAATCAAACAGAAGTTATGCATCATTCTGTGCACACAAATTTTCACTTGTTTCTACATAACTTTGATGAATGCACTCTCACTAACCAAGCAGGGTATAGGAGTCAAATAAATGTCTCCTAATGGTTTAATTTTTTTTGTATTTTACATTCATTTTTTTTGTTCTTGCTTTGTATATTTTTTAAAATGCTTACTGCATGCACTAAATGTTTGTTTTGGGGGGGACAGTATGTATAAGTAAAGAAAGAGTAATGGAGTCTCACAGTTTTTCTAACCATGTTGCATTCTCTAGCAAGATGGTTAAGTGTTTTTGTGTTGGCCAATTACAACCCATCAGCTAGCTCTCCCTATCACATTAACCAAGAATGGTGAAGGCACATGACACATGAAGTCAGCCAACTGCATCTTTACAAACTTTTTTTTTTAAGTATACTTGAGATCACAGATGTCCAGGATTGGCTAGTGTCCCTGTGCTGAAGTAGAAATCTACATAGTGGAACATGCATGAGTCACAAGTCTTGTGTGGTTGAGAATTAGATTGTAGCTTATAAACTGAGTTTCATGAAAAATCATTAATTAAATATCCCTTCATCATAATAATTGACACCATGAGGTATCTCATGCCGTTGAGACATTCCAGAACAGCCAGCTCAGAAACAGCTAAAAATTTAAAAACCCAAAAAGTACAGCCTAAACTGTGGTGTAGTGGCATTCTCAAGTCTTAAATTTTTCTGGAGAGTCTGAGTATTAATATTACTCTACATCTGAGATTCTTACTGTCTACACACTACTCATAATAAAAGTATGTTAAGTAGGCCATTTGAGATGAAGCACAAGAAAATAAGTGAGGAAAGTGGAAGATAAAAAGGCCAGATGCACAGAGCATGATTTGTCAGCAGGGATGGAATCAGACTGGCCATTAGAATTTTATTCCTACAACTGTGTATCCCATGATAAGGTCAGCAGGGAACATGGATGGATATAAAACGAGTTTAATACATGGGCTGACGGCATCATCTAACAACCCGAAGGAGGCTGAAGACTGAAAACTTCATGTGTATAGACAGTATGAAGAGTTGAAAGTACTCACTAAATGAAATAAATCTTTTACTTCTTGAATGTCTTCAGCTGCAGAGTGTACACTAAAATAGTGAACTAGTTTGGAGAGGTAAAATTTATAGTGAAGTGTTTTATTGACAAAGTTATTTCTAAGTGATATGCATTTTAATATCACCACTGAAATGTTTATTTTGATATAGTCCATTTTCACTTACAATAAAAATTATACAAATCATTTATTAATTAATTGCTATTTGAATAACTGCTTTGTGAATTGACTAAAGCTGAATGAGTTGTTGATTTTGTTAAGCTCATCTGAGTTTAGTAAAATGTTTCTGTGCACTAGACTACATCAACCCTGTTTTTCCATCTGACGTCTGACCATCAAAGCATCATGCCTGAAGAAAACATTACCTATGTGAAGAATTTTGTCATTCTAGGTTTTCCTGGACTTCCCCCTAATTACTATGGCCTTGCCTCAGTGGTTATGTTTTGTGTTTATGTATGCACCTTAATGGGAAATGGCATATTTTTTGCATTATTTTTAACAGAAAAAAGTCTTAAAAAACCTATGTATTATATCATGTTAAATCTTGCTGTATCAGATGTATTGTTTAGCACCACAACTTTACCCAAGATTATTGCTAGATATTGGTTTGGTGATGGCTCCATTTCATACGCAGGCTGCTTTATTCAGATGCAATTTGTGCACTATTTCGCTTCAGTTAATGCATTGGTGCTAGCAGTCATGGCCTTTGATAGATATGTCGCAGTCTGTAATCCACTCAGATATGCTAATATTGTCAAAGAATCCACTATCTTGGGTTTATGTGTTGCATCCTGGCTGTTACCTGAGGCCTCGGTCTTACTTGCAGTAATCAATGCAACCTCCTTTCCTTATTGTGCTTCCAACACAATCATCCAATGCTACTGTGACTATGTGGCTGTCACAAAGCTTTCATGCAATGACAGAACACCCTATGCATTTTCAGCTTTACTTTCAGCTATGATTATGCTGCTCATACCACTAGCATTTATTTTGTTCTCTTATGGCTCTATTATTGTGACAGTGTTTCAAACTTCATCAACACGTGGACGGCTAAAAACTCTCTCCACATGCAGTTCTCAGCTTATAATTATCACCCTCTATTTTTTACCAAGGTGTTCCAATTATGTATATTCATTTTTACACATCCAATTCAGTGCTGATGTACAAATACTTGTTATTATGTTGTACAGCCTGCTGCCCCCTATGATCAATCCACTCATCTACTGTTTAAAGACAAAAGAAGCTAAAGAATGCTTAAAGAAGCATTTAAACAGGTCATCATTTGTTCAAGTTTTAAAAATACAGGTCCAGGTTTCTACTCTATCTAAGTGATTTATTAAACACATGTATAATGCTAAATATTTTGTAAGAATTGTTCTGACACAAATGTGACATTTCATTAGTAGCTGTTCTTGTTGCAAGCTTTTGTGGCTTGGATTTTTGGAATATACATTTGTGACATCATAGTGTTTCAGTTTTAAACTTCAGTTTTATATATAGATTATGCTGTCAAGTTTCAAGCTTATTTATTTAAATTAAATTGACAAATATAAGTTAAAAAATTGTGAAACTCTGTCAATGATTTGAGAGAAATCAATCCAAAAAAATCCATAAATGAAGGCAAATAAACACCAAATAAAATAGACAAATAAAGTCTGAAATAGTGTCATTACCGAAAAAAAATAAATTTGAACAAATAATTGCTGGATCACCTACTAAATTATTCAATGATAATAATAATAATAATAATAATAATAATAATAATAATAATAATTACTAGCTGGGGACTAGTTTGGCTTCCACATCATGTCACTTGCTGTTAACAAAGGTTTTAAAGTGGATTACTTTGGATTTTTGAGGAACCAAGCACAACAGCCCCACCAATGGTCAGAAACAATATAGTCCAAATAGTATGAAGAAGTGAGGCCAAGAGGTCCTCGCTGTAGCCTGTAGCATGATGATGCATTGGATTAGATCCACTACATTCTGGATTTTTTAACATACATACACTGTAATAGGTTTTGATAATGTAATTAAGCTTTGGTCACGCATGAGTAAATTTATTTAGACAGGAAAGTGGCAGAAAAATGATGGATTGATTGACAGCAGAGACAGTATTTCAGTAAATAATTCATCATTGTTTAAGGTTAGGGTAAGAACATCTAGTACGTAGTGTATCTAAACCAATATGTTATGTTATATATATGTTATATATATGTTAAACCTTTGATAGATATGTGGCAGTCTGTAATCCACTCAGATATGCTAATATTGTCAAACAATCCACTATCTTGGGTTTATGTGTTGCATCCTGGCTGTTACCTGAGGCCTCGGTTTTACCTGCAGTAATCAATGCAACCTCTTTTCCTTATTGTGCTTCCAACACAATCTTCCAATGCTACTGTGACTATGTGGCTCTCAGGAAGCTTGCATGCCTTGAAAAAGTACCTTATGCATTTTCAGCTTTACTTTCAGCTATGATTATGCTGCTCATACCACTAGCATTTCAGATCGCAAGATCCTGCAGCGGATAGTGAGGACAGCTGGGAAGATCATCGGAGTCTCTCTTCCCTCCATCACGGACATTTACACCTCATGCTGCATCCGCAAAGCCACCAGCATTGTGGATGACCCCACACACCCCTCTCACACACTCTTTACCCTCCTGCCGTCTGGTAAATGGTACCGAAGCATTCGGGCCCTCACGACCAGACTGTGCAATAGTTTCTTCCCTCATGCCATCAGACTCCTCAATACCTAGAAACTGGACTGAAGGAACACACACACACATACATAAATACACACACACAACTGAGCATCCTCCATCCTCTATGCACATGTTTTACACATGTTTTGCACATGTTTTATGCTGCTGCTACTATTATGTTTACACTATTTCAGCTATTTATATCGAACTCTGTAATATTTGCACTATTGTCACTAGGTCACTTTTAAACAGAACTGTGTACTGTATAAAAAACATTTAAACAGGTCATCATTTACTCAAGTCTTAAAAGTACAGGTCCAGGTTTCTACTCTATCTAAGTGATTTATTAAACACATGTATAATGCTAAATATTTTGTAAGAATTGTTCTGACACAAATGTGACATTTCATTAGTAGCTGTTCTTCTTGCAAGCTTTTGTAGCTTGGATTTTTGGAATATACATTTGAGACATCATAGTGTTTCAGTTCCCCTTCAGGAACTCGAGCTGCGTCGAAACACTATGGGAACGCCTTCAGCGTGACCGTGCTCTGAATCACATGTGCATTCAGTCCAATGGATGGGCGAGACGTCACGGGCGGGGTGACGTAACGACCCGGAAGCTTAAAAGCACAAGCGGATGGGCGCCACGCTAGCTTTCTGTCATTCAGCAAGCACTCTATGTGTGATTGTCTATTTTGTTGTCTGTCCTGAGCACTAATGCCCAAAGTGAAAGACAAAATAAAGCATAAGGGCGAGAGCGGACAGTGTTTTAGGCTGTGTGTTCCTCCCTGCCCGTGCTATATTGCGGGTGGGGATACACACAGCTTATGCATTGTCTGCTTGGGAGCGGAGCACGCAGAGTCGGCTCTCGAGGGAGCTGGCTGCTCGCATTGCGAGCGTTTGCCGCCGTGTGCGCTTTGCTCCCGTAAGGCTCTCTTCGAGGAGGGAGCCTTCACTCGCGTGCCTCGCGGTGCCGGCCCCGCTTCTGCCGAGGCAGAGCGGCGGTTACGCTCGTGGGGCTCGCAGATGGATCTGGCGGAGGGAATGGAGATGGGCGAGTCCTTTTCTCCTTCCTCACCCTCAAGATCCACCGCCCGCTCTCTGGGTTCGGCAACGCTGTTAGTTCCGTCATCGACAGATACCAGGAGGCTCGTACGCAGGCGGCGGATTTCCAGCGGTTTCTCCCTCGTCGCTCTCTAGCTCTTGGGGCTGCTGGGCAGGGGCAGCCCCCTCCGTGTGCCGCCTCCTCACATAGGGAGGCACAGAAACAGAGCGAGGTTCCTCTGGTGCAAAGACGGATCTGAGGACTGTGCTTTTGTTAAGGAGGGCCGCGGCTAAGAAGCCCTGACGCCTTTGGCCCAGGGCTTTCGAGGGTGGGCCCCTCTGGGGCGGAACGGTGTACACCTCATTATACGGTGCCCATCTCGCCTCAGTGCCCTCGGGAGGTCAATCTGCCAACCCTGCCACCTATAGTGCTTCAGGGCGCAGCGGTCTCGCTGGCTCTTTGGAGTCCTTCGGAGCAGCCAGTTCAGTCGTTTCCTGCCAGTTCACCGCTTCAGGGCACTGGGTTAGCCGCTCTCGTTGTACCAGAGGTCAGTCTCGAGAGGTTGATTCCCTTAGTAAGCTATCTGGCAGTGTGGAAACTTCTGCCGAATGTTTCTCATTGGGTCCTGCGTACTGTAGAGAGAGGCTATCGAATCCAATTCGGTTCTCCTCCGCCTCGTTTTTCCGGGATTCTTCCCACGCTGGTGGGTCCCGAGCAGGCTCTAGTTATGGAACAGGAAGTACTCACTCTCCTGAGGAAGGAGGCCATCGAGGTGGTCCCTCCTCACGACAGGGACTCTGGGTTCTACAGCCGGTACTTCATTGTTCCCAAGAAGGGTGGAGGGCTGCGTCCCATTTTGGATCTGCGGCATTTGAACCTCTCAGTCGCGCGACTGAAGTTCAGGATGCTCACGATCAAGCAGGTCGTGTCTCAGCTCCGAGGACTGGTTTGTCACGATCGATCTAAAGGACGCGTATTTTCATATCTCCATCCTTCCCCAACACAGGAAGTTCCTGAGGTTCGCTTTCAGGGTGGTGTAGCTTAATCGGAAGCTTAATTGTACATGTCCAGTGTGAGCACTGGATGCGTACGTCCACAGAGCTGCCCTGTGGAGGAGGGCGGACCAATTGTTTGTGTGCTTTGGTCCCCCTAAGAGGGGTCTTCCTTCTACTAAGCAGACCCTCAGCCGGTGGATTGTGGATGCCATTTTCTTGGCCTATGAGTCCTCTGGTCTCCCCTCACCCTTGGGGGTCAAGGCTCACTTCACGAGAGGTGTGGCAGCCTCTAAGGCCTTTTTGGCAGGTGTGCCCATGCAGGACATCTGCAACGCGGCGGGTTGGTCCACGCCCCTGACGTTTGCCAGGTTCTATGGCCTGGATATGTGAGCCTCTCCTGGCTCTTCTGTCCTCTTGCCCTAGCTGTGCCCTTTCCACACTAGGCAGGGATTTGTAAGTCTGGCGGCGTGGGCATACTCGTTCCCATAGTGTTTCGACGCAGCTCGAGTTCCTGAAGGGGAACGTCTCCAGGTTACGCATGTAACCATGGTTCCCCGAAGGGAACGAGACACTGTGTCTCAGTGCCACACTTCCGGCATCCCTGCTGCGCTTGCCTTATTCCTCAGAAGCTAGCGTGGCGCCCATCTGCTCGTGCTTTTAAGCTCTCGGGTCGTTACGTCACCCCGCCCGTGATGTCACGCCCATCCATTGGACTGATTGCACACGTGATTCAGAGCGCGGTCACGCTGAAGGCGTTCCCATAGCGTTTTGACGCAGTGTCTCGTTCCCTTCGTAAAAAATCAGGAAAAAAATACACCAAATGATATGAAGAAGCAAGGCCAAGAGGTCCTCACTGCAGTCTATAGTGTGATGATGTATTTGATTAGATCTAACAAATTCTGGATGTTGTAACACATATGTGCTGAAGTAGATTTCTATAATGTCATGAACGTTTAATCACGCATGTGCAAATTTAAATTTCGACAGAAAAGTGGCAGAAAAATGATGGATTGATCGATGGCAGAGACATGTAGGGTTAGGGTTAGAACATCTAGTACAGACTGCAGTGAGGACACACTCCAAGAGGCTGGGGCTGATTCCTTTCTAGCCCAGACCTTAGATTCATGCACGATTTAGATTCATGCATCAGACATCCAACAGCAGTGATTGAGAAGGCACATTTGAAATAGAGGTGTATTAGTGTATGTGAATGAGATGAAGTATTTGCTCTATGAAAACTTTTATATCATCAGTGAGACTACGTCACTTAATGCATTGCTCAACACTAATAGCTTCTTTGTTGAACTATTGATTGATATTAGATTTTAGCCTTCCAACTAATATCATCAACAGCCATAATTGTGATTATCATATTTTATGAGAGTGGATGATTTTGTGTTTTGAGTGGTCAATAAGCTTGAGTTTCATAATTTAGTACACCTAGATCAGTCACAGTGCAGTGGTTTTCTGCTGTGCTTCATTAATGCTCTAATTTGCATGAAAGAAATTTCTAGTCTTGTACTCTATGTGTTTAGCCCAAGAACATACACAAATGATTATGTTCCATTCAAATTAATTTCAAATGCAGGATACAGTATACAGAAAATGTTCTATGTAAATGCTCTAATGAACACTTATTTATTTGTTAATGCTATTAAGACATTTATTTGTTTATTGTTGTCATTATCTGTAAAAGGATGGGCCTTTATTCAGAGCACTAAGTTATTGTAAATAAGCTCAATAATCTATTAGATATGCAACACTATACCCTTCCCATTTTTTGCTAGAGAATATACCATGCAGGAGCATTATGTGTGCTGATCATGTCAAGGGCCATAGGGCAAGTTTCTACTGGGATCAAATCACAGATTTAAGAAGTGATGGATATAATTTGATCTATCGTACCAAAGTGTACACTTTTAAGTTCAAGTAGAAGTATGTCTGTTATCAGGATTTTTGGGAGAATTGTGGTTTGAAAAAAAAGCAGCCCATTAATCATTAAAAATATTATTTTTCAATTCATTCATCAGAATCAGAAAGAACTTTCTTTACAAAGTAAAATTTGACTTTGTAATTTGTCCATTAACACTGACTATATTAAAAACAAAATAGTGAATTGAACTAATTAAATTAGTACATTAAATAAGCACAAGGAAACAGAGATAAAGATGAATATATAAAGATAAATATATAGAGATAAATAGGAAGATATGGGTACAAGATATGCAAAATATTCATCACCAACTGATGCTGTTGTGTCTTAGCTGTCTCAAATGTAATTTGCTTTTGGTTAAAGCATCAGCTATTTCCCTCATCATTTATTTTTCAAAATGTAGAACAAATAGATGAACAGTATGTACGCAATTACATATAGTGAACAATATTGAATCTAACAGTATTTACAATTAGCTTGGAGTCTGTGGCCCTGAGTTACTAAAGTCTTGCCTGTGTAAAACCACAAAAATTGATTTAGTAATAGACTCCATCAAGGAAAGTATCATTCAAAATAGCATGCACTGTCCAGCTTTTCATTTTTTGGCTTAATGAATATGCATTTTGGGGTATTTCTGCCTAATAGTTCAATATACAGCATGTCAAAAATCAATTGGTTAATTTTATATCCGCAATATCATTTAACAATCCTGAAAGACACTTTGCTGAATATTCATACCATATATATATATATATGTTATATATATCAACCATAACACTGAAACCACTGACAGGTGAAGTGAATAACATCAATTATCTTGTTACAATAGCACCTGGCAAGGGGCGGGATATATTAGGCAGCAAGTGAAGAGTCAGTTGATGTGTTGGAAGCAGGAAAAATGGGCAAGCATAAGGATCTGACCGACTTTGACAAGTGCCAAATTATGATGGCTAGACGACTACCATCACCTACCAAAAGTGATACAAGGAATGACAACCGGTGAACCGGTCACAGGGTTATGGGCTCCCAAGGCTCACTGATGCATGTGGCTAGAGAAGGCTAGCGTGTCTGGTCCGATCCCACAGAAAAGCTACTGTAGCACAAACTGCTGAAAAAGCTAATGCTGGCCATGATAGAAAGGTGTTAGAACACACAGTGCATCACAGCTTGCTGCGTATGGGGCTGCGTAGCCACAGAATGGTCAGAGTGCCCATGCTCACCCCTGTCCACTGCCGAAAGCACCTACAATAGGCATGTGAGCATTAGAACTGGACCATGGATCAATGGAATAATGTGGCCTATTCTGATGAATCACATTTTCTTTTACATAATGTGGATGGTCAGATGCGTGTGTCTCACTTACCAGGGGAAGAGATTGCAGGATGCACTATGAGAAGAGGGCACCCCAAAGGAGGCAGTGTGAATGTTCTCCTGGGAAACTCTGGGTCCTGGTATTCATGTAGATGTTACTTTTACACATACTACCTACCTAAACATTGTTGCAGATCAAGTATACCCTTTCATGGCAATGGTATTCTCTAATGGCAGTGGCCTCTTTCAGCAGGACAATGCACCCTACTACACTGCAAAAATTGTTTAGGAATGGTTTGAGGAACATGACAAAGAGTTCAAAGTGTTGACTTGACCTCCAAATTCCCCAGATCACAATTCTGTGGAATGTGCTGGACAGACAAGTCTGATCCATAGTGGCCCCACCTGGCAACTTACAGGACTTAAAGGATCTGCTAATGTCTTGGTGCCAGATACCACAGCACAGCTCCAGAGGTCTTGTGGAGTCAGTGCCTCGACGATTCAGAAGTGTTTTGGCGGCACAAGGATATTAGGCAGGTGGTTTTAATGTTATGGCTGATCGGTGTATATACACTCAGGTCAGAAAGTATTTAGACAGTGACAGTTTTTGTGATTTTGCCTTTATACACCACCACAATGGATTTGAAATAAAACAATCAAGATGTGATCAAAGTGTAGACTTTCAGCTTTATTTTAAGAGGTTCCACAAAAATATGGCATTTACCATTTAGCAATTACAGCCATTTAGAACAAAGTACCTCCATTTTCAGGGGCTCAAAGGTATTTGGACAAAGTGACATAATTGTAAATATAACCATAATTTTAATACTTGGATGAAAATCCTTTGCAGTCAGTGACTGCCTGAAGTCTGGAGCCCATGTCCTCAAAACTCAAATTCTGAGTTTCCTCCCTGGAGATGCTTTGCCAGGCCTTCACTAAAGTCACCTTCAGTTGCTGCTTGTTTGAGGATCTTTCTCCCTTCAGTGAAAAGCATGCTCTATTAGGTTGAGATCAGGCGACTGACTTGGTCATTGAAGAATATTCCATTTCTTTGCCTTCAAAAAGTCTTGAGTTGCTTTCGCAGTATGTTTAGGGTCATTATCCACCTGCACTGTGAAGTGGCATCCTATCAGTTTTGTAGCATTTGGCTGAATGTGAGCAGAGAGTATAGCCCTATAGACCTCAGAATTCATCTTGCTACTTCTGTCAACAGTCACGTCATCAATAAACACCAGTGAGCCCATTCCATTGGCAGTCATACATGCCCATGCCATAACACTGCCCCCACCATGTTTGACACATGAGGCGGTATAGATCATGAGCTAGTCCTTTCTTTCACCATACTTTTCTCTTCCCATCATTCTGGTAGAAGTTAATCTTGGTTTCATCAGTCCAAAGAATCTTATGTATAGAATTATGAATTATGTATAGAATTATGCAGTCCCTTGTAGTTCTGTGTTGTTCTGTGTAGTCTTATGTAGCACCTTGGTCCTGGAGAAACATTGTTTCATTTCACTATGTACTTGTATATGGCTGAAATGACAATAAACTCCACTGAACTTGAACTTATTCCAGAACATGGGAGGCTTTTTTAGATGTTTTCTGGCAAAATCTGGCTTTTCTGTTCTTGAATGTTTCCATCCAAGTATTAAAATTATGGATATATTTACAATTATGTCACTTTATCCAAA
Source organism: Pangasius djambal (assembly GCA_022985145.1). NCBI lineage: Eukaryota > Metazoa > Chordata > Actinopteri > Siluriformes > Pangasiidae > Pangasius > Pangasius djambal. Next base: position 19,509,982 of record CM040988.1, read on the forward strand.
TACCTTTAAGCCCCTGAAAATGGAGGTACTTTGTTGAAAATGGCTGTAATTCCTAAATGGTAAATGCCATATTTTTGTGGAACCTCTTGAAATAAAGCTGAAAGTCTACACTTTGATCATGTCTTGATTGTTTTATTTCAAATCCATTGTGGTGGTGTACAAAGGCAAAATCACAATTGTCCAAATACTTCCTGACCTGAAAGTGTATGTATATATATATATATATATATATATATATATATATATATATACACACATATATATATATATATATATATATATAATTAGAATATCATCAAAAAGTTGATTTATTTCACTAATTCCATTCAAAAAGTGAAACTTGTATAATGTATACATTCATTCCACACAGACTGATATATTTCAAGTGTTTATTTCTTTTCATTTTGATGATTATAACTGACAACTAATGAAAACCCCAAATTCAGTATCTCAGAAAATTAGAATATTGTGAAAAGGTTCAATATTGAAAACACCCGGTGCCACATTCTAATCAGCTAATTAACTCAAAACACCTGCAAAGGCCTTTAAATGGCCTCTCAGTCTAGTTCTGTAGGCTACACAATCATGGGGAAGACTGCTGACTTGACAGTTGTCCAAAAGATGACCATTGACACCTTGCACAAGGAGGGCAAGATACAAAAGCTCATTGCAAAAGAGGCTAGCTGTTCACAGAGCTCTGTGTCCAAGCACATTAATAGAGAGGTGAAGGGAAGGAAAAGATGTGTTAGAAAAAAGTGTACAAGCAATAGGGATAACCGCACCCTGGAGAGGATTGTGAAACAAAACCCATTCAAAAATGTGGGGGAGATTCACAAAGAGTGGACTGCAGCTGGAGTCAGTGCTTCAAGAACCACTACGCACAGACGTATGCAAGACATGGGTTTCAGTTGTCGCATTCCTTGTGTCAAGCCACTCTTGAACAACAGACAGCGTCAGAAGCGTCTCGCCTGGGCTAAAGACAAAAAGGACTGGACTGCTGCTGAGTGGTCCAAAGTTATGTTCTCTGATGAAAGTAAATTTTGCATTTCCTTTGGAAATCAGGGTCGCAGAGTCTGGAGGAAGAGAGGAGAGGCACAGAATCCACATTGCTTGAGGTCCAGTGTAAAGTTTCCACAGTCAGTAATGGTTTGGGGTGCCATGTCATCTGCTAGTGTTGGTCCACTGTGTTTTTTGAGGTCCAAGGTCAACGCAGCCATATACCAGGAAGTTTTAGAGCACTTCATGCTTCCTGCTACTGACCAACTTTATGGAGATGCAGATTTCATTTTCCAACAGGACTTGGCACCTGCACACAGTGCCAAAGCTACCAGTACCTGGTTTAAGGACCATGGTATCCCTGTTCTTAATTGGCCAGCAAACTCACCTGACCTTAACCCCATAGAAAATGTATGGGGTATTGTGAAGAGGAAGATGCGATATGCCAGACCCAACAATGCAGAAGAGCTGAAGGCCACTATCAGAGCAACCTGGGCTCTCATAACACCTGAGCAGTGCCACAGACCGATCGACTCCATGCCACGCCGCATTGCTGCAGTAATTCAGGCAAAAGGAGCCCCAACTAAGTATTGAGTGCTGTACATGCTCATACTTTTCATATTCATACTTTTCAGTTGGCCAAGATTTCTAAAAATCCTTTCTTTGTATTGGTCTTAAGTAATATTCTAATTTTCTGAGATACTGAATTTGGGGTTTTCATTAGTTGTCAGTTATAATCATCAAAATTAAAAGAAATAAACACTTGAAATATATCAGTCTGTGTGGAATGAATGTATACATTATACAAGTTTCACTTTTTGAATGGAATTAGTGAAATAAATCAACTTTTTGATGATATTCTAATTATATGACCAGCACCTGTACACTCCTGAACAAAATCTTAAGACCAGGGAAAATATTACAAGTATTCACACTTCGCACTGGTGGATCGTAACCAGGTTGTAAGTACTTCTTCAAAATGCCAAAAGAAGAAACAAGAGCAAGAGACAAAAAACAGAGAGTAGGCAATTTATTGAAAACTGCATTTAAACTCAAACAGACTGGTCATCAGCTGATCAAAAGTTTAAGACCATAGCATTTAAAAGTTAAAATCTGTGCAAAAATATGGCTTTAATGTCATTGTCTTTCAGACAGTCACACTGTCATTATCTCCTGATGGCAAAAGCAAAAAGGCTTTCTGTTTTTGAACGTGGCAGGATTGTTGAGCTGCACAAGCAAGGGCTCTCGCAATGCGCCATTGCTGCCGAGGTTGGACGCAGTAAGACAGTCATTTTAAATTTCTTAAAAGATCCTGAGAGTTATGGGACAAAAAAAATCAAGTGGTAGACCTAAAAAAATTTCACCTGCACTGAGCCGGAGGATCCGACGGGCTGTCCGTGAAGACACAGGCCGATCCTCGACTCAAATTAAGGCCCTTACTGATGCTGACTGCAGCCCAATAACCATAAGACGGCATCTGCGAGAGAAGGGCTTAAAGAACAAAAAACATCTTCGAAAGCCACGTCTCCTCCCACACCACAAGGGTGCACCAAACATGGGACATTGAAAGATGGAGGAAAGTTTTATTCTCGGACGAGAAAAAAATTAACCTGGATGGTCCTGATGGCTTCCAACGATACTGGCATGACAAGGAGATCCCACTGGAGATGTTTTCTACACGGCACAGTGGAGGAGGCTCCATCATGGTCTGGGGTGCTTTTTCCTTCAATGGTAAAATGGAGCTTCAGGTTGTGTAGGGGCGTCAAACGGCGGCTGGCTATGTGGACATGTTGCAGCAGGCATCCCTCTTGACCGAGGGCCCTCGTCTGTGTGGTAATGACTGGGTCTTTCAACAGGACAACGCTGCAGTTCACAACGCCCGCCTGACGAAAGACTTCTTCCAGGACAATAACGTTGCACTTCTGGACCATCCTGCGTGTTCCTCTGATCTTAATCCCCTTGAGAATGTTTGGGGATGGATGGCAAGGGAAGTTTACAAAAATGGACGTCAGTTCCAGATTGTGGATGCCCTTCGTGAAGCCATCTTCGCCACATGGAGCAATGTTCCCACCAGCCTCCTGGAAACAGTTGCATCAAGCATGCCGAAACGAGTGTTTAAAGTTATCACCAAGAATGGTGGGGCTACTCACTACTGAGTCCTTTTTTGACACTTTTAGTTCTGTTGTGGGTATTTTTGGGCTATGGTCTTAAACGTTTGATCAGCTAATGAACAGCCTGTTTGAGTTTAAATGCAGTTTTCAATAAATTGCCAATCTCTGTTTTTTTGTCTCTTGCTCCTTTTTCTTCTTTTGACATTTTGAAGCAGTTCTTACAACCTGGTTATGATCCACCAGCACGAAATGCGAATACTTGGAATGTTTCCCCCGGTCTTAAGATTTTGTTCAAGAGTGTATGTATATGTATATGTATATATATATATATATATATATATATATATATCCTCAAATCTATTTTGCATGAAGAAACATGCAACATAGTCAGCTAAATAGTTAAATAGCTACATAATTAAAGCTAAAGCAGCAGAAAGGAGTTCTGAATGCATTTTATTGAAAGGAAACAAGCAGGCAAACAGTAACTATAATAACAATAGCCTGACTATAAATACAACTACAATATCTACCAACCTTTTGGCAACACATCTGACCTAATTAGCACATGTGAGACAGTAGGACAGTGTGTGAGCATGGACTTTGCAGATATATTTTTTATACATTGAGCACATAGTGTTTGTTTTACAGTCCTTTTGGGGGGACAGAATTGGCATCTCTTGCATTCTTGGATCCAGCTTTGAACATCCTTACTCAATGTCGGCCAGTAATAGCTCTGCTTCATGCGCTCCAGCGTGCTTCTCCCTACAAAATGGCCACAATGATCATGCTGACTCTCGTACACTTTGTAATGCAAGGGTTCTGGAACCACCAATTGACAAATTTCTTCTCCATCCCGGGGGTCAAAGATTGTACGGAGCATCACTCCTTTTTTAAGCTTGAGTCGTATGAATTGTCTAGCAAGCTTTTTTAACTCAACATTCATGTTGTGCTGCTCAACTGGACTCAGATTCTTGTTGGTTAGTACAGCACGGTAGATAGGAGCTATATGAGGGTCGACCTTTTGTTGCTCGTCTATATCACTCCAGCTATATCCAGGGACTTTTCTTGTCACTGACACCTGGACCGATGCTTGTACTTTCTGCTGCTGTTTGGCAACTGGCCATAAGCATGCACACACTTCCTCAGAGTTCATTTTAATGAAGTCTTTAGCAGAGTCCTCTTGCTCAGGCTCCTCACACAATGGGATCCTTGACAACACATCTGCATTTGTGTTTTGTCATCCTGGTTTGTAGTAGACCTCAAAATCAAACTCTGACAACTGAGCCATCCACCGTTGTTCGACAGCTCCTAAATTTGCTGTCTCCACGTAGTGCAAGGGGTTGTGATCTGTAATCACGGAGAACTTGGAGTAGATCAAGTATTCTTTGAACTTTTACAGCCCATTTTAAGGCAAGTAGCTCTAGCTTGAAAGCACTGTAATTTCGGTCGTTCTTTTCTGTCTTGTGGAAACATCAAGGACTGCTTGAGTTTGTTGAATGCAGTTTGACACTCGGTTGTCCAGATAAGAGGTTTACCATTTTCCCTTTCCCTCCTTTACCAACCAGAGCAAAACCAGGAACAAATCTCCTGTAATAACTCATGAATCCCAGGACTTGCCTCAGCTCTTTGACATTCTTGGGTGCAGGCCAGGTTTCCAATGCCTGAGTTTTCTCTCCATCCACCTTTATTCCCTGGGAGAAAATTAGGTGACCAAAGAATTTCACTTCGGGTTTGAAAAGGAAGCACTTGCTGGGCTTTAGTTTCAAACCCTGCTGTCTTAACTGGTTGAACACCATTTCCAGCCTTTGACAATGGCTTTCAAAGTCTTTTGAAAAGATAATAATGTCATCAAGGTAGATGAGTAGTATGTCAAATGTCAGATCATTTGAACGGCATCCTGGTCCATTCAAATAGTCCAAAGGGAGTAGTGACAGCTGTCTTTGCTCTATCCTCACTCATCGCTACTTGGAAATAGCCAGAAGTAACATCAAGGGTGGAGAACAGCTGTGCATTTCCCAAGGCATCCAGTGATTCCTCCAAATGCGGGAGGTGATAAGCATCTTTGCAGATCACTTTATTCAACCTTCTGTAGTCACAACAAAAGCGTACGCTGCCATCCTTCTTAATCACAATCACAGCTGGAGATGCCCACGGACTACAGCTTTCTCTGAGAATACCTTGAGACACCAAATCTTGAACATGTTTTTTCACTTCCTGAAACACCTGGGGTGGAAGTCTTTGCTTAATAGGAGAAACATCTGTTGGGACACAATAACCGAAGTCACAATCATTCTTCGAAAACACATCACTGTGCTTAGCCAGTAGGTCCTGGAGTTTACAACGCTGAGTTTCTGTGAGATTCTCTAGATTTATTTGCACTGGAACTGGCAGCTGCTCTGTGGTGCTTACCTCCACTTTCATCTGACGTTGGTGCACAGCCTTAACATGCAAGGCATCTTTCTCCTCAAACTCGACAAGCAATTTTGGCACAACTTCCTGTGGCTTGGACAGCGCAGCGATCCTACATTGTGGTGGGAGCTTTACAGGCTTTTCACTAGAATTCAATACTCTGACTGGGACTTTACCATCGGCTGTCTTGGCGAGCACGTTAGCAATCAGAACACTCTTAGGCAAGCTGACATTTGACAAGGCCTCCACCAACACTTGGCAGCTCATTTTTGGTGGTATTCTGCAGCGGCCTTCCAAAACACGTTCACTGAATGGAGAAATAGTGATTGCTCGCTTCCCAGCAACCTTCACGAAGCCAATCTTGTCACCACAGCTCAGTGCCTCAGTCTGCATCTTAATGTTAGCCAACACTCGCTGGACCTTGGCCTCCTTGAAACCATGGCTACACCTGTTCATCTTCTTCACGTCTTCAGTGGTCATGAATAGATCCTTAAGTTCGCTCAACACATTCATCCCAACAATGCCTGGCAATCCTTTCAACTCTGTCCCATTGGAATCACCCTCTTTGATCACAAACACGCACCTTCCATGCAACGTCTTCCCCATACACTCTATATCTGCTTCCAGACATCCTAAGATGGGAATGTCTAGACCATTTGCTGCTGTAAGTCGGACCCAGTTGGCAGACGACAGCACAACTTCTCCAAAGTGATTTTTAAAATGTGACTTGGTGATAGTAGTCACTTCTGACCCTGTGTCCAAGAGGCAGATAGTCCTGATACCAGCAATTTTCACTTCAATGGTCAGGCAATCTCCAAAAGCACAAAGGGACTTGGGAACATTCTCTATATCACAGTCTGCAGTATGACTTCTAATAACGGATGGACCTGGACTCTCTAGCACTGAAGTGTCTCGGTCAGCTGTCTTTTCCATCTCTGCTGTGTGAGGTTGCACTCTATTAGAGCTTTCTCTGCTCTGAGGGCAACGTCGGCTTGTGTGCCCAGGCTTACCATACGTATAGCAGATGTATCTTCCTTCTATCGTTTAAAGGTGCACTTTTAATCTTGATTTCCTTCACAAGGGGTTTCACTTTTTCTTTGCTGTTTACCATCTGAAAGAGTTCTTCTTGTCAGGCAGCTATCTGTTGAATAGCTTCATGAAGCGACTCCAGGGTGAGAGGAGCTGAAGAGTTCTCTGTCATAGTGGTAGCGACACCTTGTGATCCATTCCCTTCTCATTTCCATTGAGCATAAACTTGACTGTCATCTTAGCCTCATCTTTTAAATACTGCTTAACAAACTCAATTCTCATCACCTTAAAGGCGGACTTCATTGAATTTATCCATCCTTCTATACTCACCTCACCAGGCTTGGAACGACATCCGCTAAACTCTGGAAGTTTACGATCCCTAGGGATGTACACAGTAGATTGTGCTCTCTGAGCAGCAGCCTGCTGTTCAATAACAGTTTTAGCAAGGGAAAGTGCCTCTCTCTGTTCGGCTCTGGCTTGCTCTAACATGCCTGTCTGCTCACCGAACCGCCTTTGCATCTCTTCAAATTGTCTCTTTAATTCCTCCAGTTCAGCTATAGCATCAACCCAAGGACCAGGAACTTACACTGAATCTGGAATCAGGAATTGATCCTGTTTGTGACACCAATACTCTCTTCTCTATACGCTGCATCCCAGAGACTAGATGTAGCCTCAGCTCAGGACCTATACATACCTGCTAGGATTAGCAGCCCTATGCATGCAGGTCAGTCTCATCCACGATTTTCCACTTGTCTCCATATTTCTAGAACCCATGTAGATTGATCATTTCTAGGATGATTTTTTCGATGGCTGGCCGGCCATCTTGCCATATGGTAAAGACGACCATGATATTTTGCTGTTCTTTGACAAAAAAGTTGACAAAATTTCTTCTTCATCTGAAGATGAGGAATTATTCTCTGGGTTGTACTCTTCCACATCTTCTTCTTCAGATACCTTCTCCTCTTCCAAATCAGTGTTATCTTCTTCCTTCTTCTTGCTGGGCACTGAAACGAGCACTCATGACTTTGGCAAAAAGACAACTAGGGTACTGCAATCTACAGCACCTATATATAAGCATTCCCTATTAGTACATAATTTCAAGACATGTTTATTTTGTCTGAAATTCTTTTTATTTTGTCTGAGCTTGAATCATGCATGGGGTCATGGAGGGAAGATGAGAGAGAGATCAATCAGTAGCACACAGTCTTAGTTTCTTATTGTGTGTGTGTGTTGGAGTGTGCATGTATGTGCCAGTGTGTGTCTGTAGTTTTTGTGGTGTATAAATTGTTTAATTGCTGGTAGGTCAAAATTGACCCTTAAGACAATCTTTGTGTCCTAGCTGTGTAAAGCCTTCATGAAAATATGAAAATAGAAAATGGTTCATTTTTTTCTAATGTTGGGGTCATTATAGGAAAAGTCATCAAATTTCAAGTTGAGAAAACATCATTTAGTTTTTTTCTGCTGTTAAAATGGTCACGGGTCATTTCTGAACTGCATGAACGTGCAAGTGTTCCTCATAAAGTGGATAGTGAGTGTATATTTTTTATTATTAAGCTAATATAATACTAGCTACCTAGATATAGCATACCTGATGACACCTGCCAAAGCTACTAAAATTTACTTTTATCAGTTGTGTGGAGAAAAAGTGCTAAGAGAAGAAAGATGTTCTTGCCTTCCATTTAAGAAGGAGATAAAACTTGGGAAATGATTGCATTTACATTTCAGAAACTTTAGGGGACATTGGGAAAATTGTTGAGAAATTTGTGAAAATCAATAACTACCACTGGCATTATTATTATTTTTATTGTTGTTATTATTGAAACTAGATAAAGAATCTATATCATTTATAACATATAACATATATGTTAATATCAGCCAATTCAAAACCAGTTAGACCCAGTGTAGTGTTTGTCTTTGATAATGAGCTCTGTGTGTGTACAGCATTGTTATGCTTTCTCCTAAGAGAAAGCAGTAGCACTGTTTGGGTACTGGTCCTCTCAAGGGCATCCAGTTATAATGACTGGTAAACAAGTAGCTAATGAAGACTACGGGGGTAGGGACTAATTAGTAAACTCTTTCTGTTTGTGACATAATGTCTCTATATTGATATATTTTCAAATTAAATCCCTTGTTTCACATCAACTTGAAGCATGTGATCATAAAGCAAGTTTCTAAAGGGATTGCATCAACATGGTGTCTAGTTTTGTCAAATTACGAATTTAAAAGTTCAGACTGAAACTTTTTCCCTTTCAAATAATAGTACTGATTTCATTATTATTATTATTATTATTATTAGTAGTAGTAGTAGTAGTAGTAGTAGTAGTAGTAGTAGTATTTAATAATCTTCTTCTTCTTCTTCTTCGTCTTTTGGCTTTTCCCTTCAGGGGTCGCCACAGCGAATCATCACTCTCCACCTATCCCTATCTTCTGCATCCTCAACACTTGCACCCACTAGCTTCATATCCTCATTTAAGTAGTATTTAATAATAATAATAATAATAATAATAATAATAATAATAATAATAATAATAATAATAATAATAATAATGTGGATCCAACATGGTGGATGGACAGACAGACAGATGGATTTACTTTATTGTATCTACAAATTATTATTATTACAAATGTCTCAGGGTGTCTCATACTATTTCTAAAAAAGAAAGCCAAATTTTTTATTCAGAGCAGGGGGAATATATTTAATTTAACTTGACTATTAGCAGAGGTATCATATGGGGAATAATAAGGGAAAACACTCAAAATCCCAACAGATAATAGCCACACTACTGCAGAAAACAGGGAATTCGTCCATTTTAAGACCAATTTACATATACATGGTGAGATTTTATGAATCATACATAAACACAAAAACATTTTATATGAAGCCCTGCTTATTAAGGGCCACACATGCATTATAAAGCTCATCAACAAAATAGTGATTTAATGGGAAAAGCCAATTCAGTCTATTTGTCTGCATAATTTTAGCTGTTGTTAATTCATCAGACAATAAATAAATCTGAATTTGTAAGTAGGCTTAGCATATGGACAAATACCTTTCAGCATTTGTACAGTATAGTTAGAAGAGTAGTATAAGTAACAAAAAATAGCAAATAATATTTACAATCACACAGGAACTTCATACTAATTCATATTACTTCATGCAACTTCATATATGTAAGTTGTAAATGAGTGCTGAATGTGTTATCATTATCTGCTCAATAGTCTTTCATTTGAGCACTATTTGCATGCAAGAGGCGCTGTGAAGTGCAGAACTGGATGCAGAGTTTTGGAAACTCTGGACATATAAAGACAGTAGTGGGCAGGAGCTTGTGTCCCAAGCAGTGGTGTAGGAGAAAACAGCTGTCAGTAAGTAAATCGCACCCTCCACATCCACACCCTACCACCCTAGGGAGTCACACCCACACCAAGCTAGGTTTTTATGATGTAGTGTTTAGCATGTTTGCCTTGTACCTCTAGGGTTAGGGGTTTGATTCCCACCTTGTCCCTGTGTTTGTGGAGTTTGCATGTGGAGTGCTTCAGGGGTTTCCTCCCCCAGGCCAAAGAGATGCGTTGTAGACTGATTGGCAAATCTAAATTGTCTGTAGTGTGTGAATGGGTGTGTAAGTATGTGCAGTTGTGCCCTGCAACGGGTTGGCACCCTGTCCAGGGTGTCCCCCGCCTTGTTCCCTGAGTCCCCTGGGATGGGCTGAAGGCTCCCCCGCAACCCTGTATATAATAGGTGGTACAGAAAATACATGGATGGATGGATGGATTATTGCTCTTCTTGAATTTATTTTGCCTATTCTACAATTTTACCCTTCAACCAGTAGACAGAGTGTTCTGATTAGTAGATATATTTTTAACAGCAGGTAGATCATGGTCAGTATTACCAGCATTTCCATTCTCATCCACATATATCCCAGCAATACTACCTTTCACAGCTGGAAACATGGTGCTTAGATGGTGAGAAATGTGCATTCATTGTAAGACTGGTAGTATCTAAATCTAATTCACATAAGAAGTCAATCCAATCACTTGGATTGCTTCATCCAGGGCAAGTAGGGTGAGGGAGCATAAGTAGCATTCAGTGTGAGTGTGCCTTCATGGCCAGCTAGTAAGGTTAGCTGTGTCAGGGAATGTAATATGGGAAAGGGAAATAAGCACATATGACTAATTCGGCAATTAGACACTGTTGTCACATTATACCGTGTCCTGTGTAACATAGTGTATTTTTATGTTTGAATGTTTCTTTATGTTTTACAAGTAGTTGTATAATTTCACAAAATGTTGTATATAAACGTGAGCCAGATTAGTTGATGCATAGGCCTACCCCCCACCCCCACCACTACCATTGCCACCCAAAAAATGCAGCTCGTCATTTTAAGGAGAAAGCGAAACTGCTCTGTCCTGAAGACTTTCCTGTGCTGATAAACTTTGCAAAGCTACATGACTGTTACAGAGTGCTTACAACAGAGAGACCTTGCCTAAATGTTATATATCTCCTAACAAAAAAAGTCACCACATCAATGATTATAAGTTTTACTTTGTTAAGCAACCTGTTTTTTAAAATCTGTTTATAACTTATGATTATCTAAAGCATCTGTCTCTGTGTATGAGCTGTTGCTATAGAAACAATAACATATCAGAACAGGTGCATTACTATTACCCTCATTGGCAATATAGCTGGGACTATTGTCCAAGCCATGCTATTATATGTAAATAATGTACACCATCTGACCAATCAGATTCAAGCATTTAACCGCACTGTAATATAATATGGTTTATTACAAATATCCCTAGATAATATAATTTTTACACCAGAACATAATAAAAATGTATAGGTTCAAACTTTCCTTTTTTTTAATTCGGTCAACATTAGGTATAAGTAAAGGAAGAAGAGTGGAGTCTCACAGTTTTTCTGACCATTTTGCAATCTCTAGCAAGGTTGTTAAGTGTTTTTCCCCAATTTCTCCCTAATTCGGTGTTCAATTCCCACACACCAGCTATGAATGAATGAAAGCTTTTATTGTCATTGTATATCTCTGTGTACAACGAAATTAGGAGCACTTCTGACTGGTGTTACAAAAAACAAACATATAACATTAAACAATAAATAGACTATAAAGTGAGTATACCATATAGTGTAAAAGTATGTATGTATGTAAAGCAAGTATACAGTATAAAGTATATACAGCAGGTGACTAAGTCATAATACTGCACATTGTGCATTCAGAAGGTATTCGGACCTAACCCCACAAGACCGGCTCTTCCAACACTTATGTTCGCTGGAAAATAAACTGGACTTAATTCAACTCTGTCGGTCTACACAGCAAGAGACAAGGGATTGCTGTGTTTTTATCTTCACTGAAACATGGCTAAACGACAACATCCCGGACTCCACCATTCAGCTGCATGGGCTAACCTGCTACCGAGCGGACAGAGATTCATCACTGTCTGGTAAGTCTCGCGGAGGAGGCTTGTGTATCAACAAAGAATGGTGTAACAATGCTGCGGTAGTATCAAAATACTGTTCGTCGCTGGTGGAGTTTATGTTTGTGAAGTGTTGACCATTCTATTTGCCAAGGGAGTTCACGGCTATCGTCATTGTTGCTGTGTACATTCCCCCGTGTGCAAACGCTAAGGACACACTTCACGAACTGTACCGCGCTATCAGCGAGCATCAAACAAACAACCCTGATGGCTTTTTCATTATAGCTGGTGACTATACCACACAAACCTAAAGACAGTTTTGCCGAAGTTCTACCAAGTTCTACAGGGTAAACAACACACTGGACTTTGTTTATACAGCAGAGAAAAATGCATACAAGGCTGCACCCTGCCCCCAACTTGGATACTCACACCACATCTCTGTTATGTTAATTCCAGCATACAGACCACGTCTCAAATTTGCCTAACCGGTTCAAAAGCAGATCACAGTATGGCAGACAATGCTACCTCAGCACTGCAGGACTGCTTCCAGGACACAGACTGGAACATGTTCAGAGAGGCAGCCACCTACAACAATCACACAGACTTACAAGAGTACACCGAAACAGTGACTGCGTACATCAAAAAGTGAATAGAAGATGTGACAGTCACCAAGACCATCACCACACGCACCAACCAGAAGCCATGGATGACAGCTGAGGTTCGCAGGCTGCTAAAAATCTGAGATGAGGCATTCAGATCAGGAGATAAGCCAGCTCTCAAAACAGCAAGGGCCAATCTGTCTCATGGCATCAAGAAGGCAAAACATCAATATGCTCAAAAAAATCAACAATAACTTCAGTGACAGTAACGACACCCAGACCCTGTGGCAAGCCATTCAGACCATCACTGGCACCACAGGCCAGTGACAATGACACATTCCTGCCGGATGCACTCAACCACTTCTACTCACGATTTGAGAAACAGAATGACACACCTGTGCAAAAACTACACACATCTCCAAATGACCAGGTGCTCTGTTTCTCTTCAGCCAACGTAAGAAAGACCTTGTCCAGGATCAACCCATGTATCAACCCATCAACCCAGTAATAACACAACACAATAATCCCTCAGCAGCCTATCAACAAATTAAACTTGCTGGGCCTTAACTTACCCCTCTGTAATTGGATCCTGGACTTTTTAACTGAAAGACCTCAGTCAGTCCGTGTAGGCCCAAACACCTCCAGCACTACCACACTGAGCACAGGTGCCCCGCAAGACTGTGTGCTCAGCCCGCTGCTCTTCATGCTGCTAACTCACGACTGCACTGCCAAGTTCAGCTCCAACCACATCATCAAGTTTTCTGATGACACAACTGTGGTAGGCGTCATCAGCAACAACGATGAAAGACACTACAGAGAGGAAGTGGCACAGCTGGCTGAATGGTGCAGTGTCAACAACCTGTCCCTCAGTGTGAGTAAGACAAAGGAGGTTGTGATGGACTTCAGGAGAAACTCTGTTGACCACCCCCCACTGACCATTGACGGCTCAGCCGTGGAGAGAGTTAGCAGCACTAAATTCCTGGGAGTGCACATTACAGAGGATCTCACCTGGACCACTAACATCACGTCACTTAACAAGAAGGCCCAACAGTGCCTCCACTTTTTCCGCGGGCTGAAAAGAGCAAGTCTCCCTCCTCACCACTTTCTACAGGGACACCATTGAGGGTTCACTGCAAAATTGCAGTGCTGCTGACCGCAAGACCCTACAGCAGACAGTGAACACAGCTGCAAAGATCATCAGTGTCCCTCTCCCCTCCATCCTGGACATTTTTCTTGCACAATGCTACCACCCATGAAGGACCCTACCCATCCCTCCCACAATCTCTTCCAGCTCCTGCAATCAGGTACATTTACGGTATTTGGCAGACACCCTTATCCAGAGCGACTTACATTTATCTCATTTTATACAACTGAGGGCCTTGCCCAAGGACACAGCAGTGGCAGCTTGGTGGTGCTAGGAATTGAACTCATGACCTTCCGATCAGTAATCTAACGTTTTAACCGCTGAGCTACCGCTGCCCTTAGGTAGAAGGTACCGGAGTATCAAAGCTCGCTTTGTCAGATTGCTCAACAGCTTTTTCCCCCAGAGCCCTCAACTCCAATCTCCCTGTCCCCCTCTGAAACCTCATCCACAACCCTACCTCCTGAAACCATGAACACCTCACCCCCTCCCCCAACTCATGAAAAACTGACGATCTGTTAAGTGCAATTCTGAGTGTGCTACACACAGGTGAGTGGACTATACAAACCACCTGTAGTAACACACCCTTTTTTCTGAATGTAGACTGAAAACTTTTATAGACACTTTTGATAATATATGTTTATGTTGATAATATATGTTTACTTGTGCATTGCACTTCAAATCATCTTGCACTATGCGCTGCTTCCCCCAAAATATCTCTTTTGCACAATTTCATGTACAATATACCTCTTTTGCACAATTTCATTTACAGTATCCATGTAAAGTTTTAGTACAGTATTTGTAAAGTTTTTGTAAAGTATGTATAGTCAATTTAATTGTTTTTCTTATACTTCTATGTTCATATTTATGTTTAACTTGTATGTAGCACCATGGTCCTGTGAGACACGACATTTTGTTCCACTATACACTCCTGAACAAAATCTTAAGACTGGGGGAAACATTCCAAGTATTCGCATTTCGCGTTGGTGGATCATAACCAGGTTGTAAAAACTGCTTCAAAATGTCAAAAGAAGAAAAAGGAGCAATAGACAAAAAACAGAGATTAGCAATTTATTGAAAACTGCATTTAAACTCAAACAGGCTGTTCATCAGCTGATCAAAAGTTTAAGACCATAGACCAAAAATACCCACAACAGAACTAAAAGTGTCAAAAAAAGGACTCAGTAGTGAGTAGCCCCACCGTTCTTGGTGATCACTTTAAACACTCGTTTCGGCATGCTTGATGCAGCTGTTTCCAGGAGGCTGGTGGGAACGTTGCTCCATGTGGTGAAGATGGCTTCACGAAGGGCATCCACAGTCTGGACCTGACGTCCGTTTTTGTAAACTTCCCTTGCCATCCATCCCCAAACATTCTCAAGGGGATTTAGATCAGGGGAACACGCAGGATGGTCCAGAAGTTCAACATTATTGTCCTGGAAGAAGTCCTTCGTCAGGCGGGCGTTGTGAACTGCAGCGTTGTCCTGTTGAAAGACCCAGTCATTACCACACAGACAAGGGCCCTCAGTCAAGAGGGATGCCTGCTGCAACATGTCCACATGGCCAGCCGCCGTTTGACGCCCCTACACAACCTGAAGCTCCATTTTCCCATTGAAGGAAAAAGCACCCCAGATCATGATGGAGCCTCCTCCACTGTGCCACGTAGAAAACATCTCCAGTGGGATCTCCTTGTCATGCCAGTATCGTTGGAAGCCATCAGGGCCATCCAGGTTAATTTTTTTCTCATCCGAGAATAAGACTTTCCTCCATCTTTCAATGTCCCATGTTTGGTGCTCCCTTGCAAATTCCAAACGGGCAAGTTTGTGGTGTGGGGGGAGACATGGCTTTCGAAGATGTTTTTTGTTCTTTAAGCCCTTCTCTCGCAGATGCCGTCTTATGGTTATTGGTCTGCAGTCAGCATCAGTAAGGGCCTTAATTTGGGTCGAGGATCGGCCTGTGTCTTCACGGACAGCCCGTCGGATCCTCCGGCTCAGTGCAGGTGAAATTTTTTTGGGTCTACCACTTGATTTTTTTGTCCCATAACTCTCAGGATCTTTTAAGAAATTTAAAATGATTGTCTTACTGCGTCCAACCTCGGCAGCAATGGCACGTTGCAAGATCCCTTGCTTGTGCGGCTCAACAATCCTGCCACATTCAAAAACAGAAATCCTTTTTGTTTTTGCCATCAGGAGATCATGACAGTGTGACTGTCTGAAGGACAATGACATTAAAGCCATATTTTTGCATAGATTTTAACTTTTAAAGGCTATGGTCTTAAACTTTTGATCAGCTGATGACCAGCCTGTTTGAGTTTAAATGCAGTTTTCAATAAATTGCCTACTCTCTATTTTTTGTCTCTTGCTCGTGTTTCTTCTTTTGGCATTTTGAAGAAGTACTTACAACCTGGTTACAACAGGTTACTTACAACCAGTGCGAAATGTGAATACTCGTAATATTTTCCCTGGTCTTAAGATTTTGTTCAGGAGTGTATGTCCACATGTAGCAGAATGACAATAAAGCTCAACTTGACTTGACTTGAGAACATTCTGAAAAGTGACCAGTGATAGTATTGCACATTACCCTCTACATTAGTGAAAAGTTTATTATAGACACGTAGAGTACAGATTGAAATGGAATAAGTGACCATAGTTGAGTAAGTGACCAGAGATAGTAATTGAACATTTACATTCTACATTTAGTGCATTGATAGTTAGAGTCCTGATAAATAAAGTGACCAGTATTGCACATTGGCATTCTACATATGATATAAACAGCAAGTGTAGACAAAAGTAGAGATTGTTGAAATAAGTCACTGTAGTTGGACACAGTGATCAGAGGGAGTATTGTACATTGACATTTTACGTTTAGTGCATTTGTGAGTTTATAGTCCTGATAGCATTTTGGAAAAAAATGTCCTGAAACCGAGTGGTCCTTGTTCTTAAGGATCTGGATCGTCTGCCCGAGGGCATGAGATCAAACAGGTGGTGGCCTGGGTGTGATGTGTCCTTGATGATATTTTTGGCCCTAGTGAGATAGCGGGAGCAGGCAATATCTTCCAGGGAGGGTAGTGAGCAGCCAGTGATTTTTTTGGGCTGTGTTGATTATGCTTTGGAGGGCTCTCTTGTCTGCTGCAGTGCACCTGGAGTACCACACCGAAATGCACCGAAATGCACTGAAACTAGCACCAAAATGCACCGAAACTAGCACGCTTTCGATGGTGGAGCAGTAAAAGGCCACCAGCAGCTTGCACACCAGGTTGTTTTTCCTGAGCACTCTGAGGAAGTGTAGCTGTTGCTGTGCCTTCTTGATGGTTGCTAAGGTGTTAGCAGACCAAGAGAGGTCATCAGACATATGGACTCCCAGGAATTTAAAGGTGTGGACCCTTTCCACACAGTCCCCATTGATGTAGAGTGGGGCTGGGTCAGCACTGCGCCTCCTGAAGTCCAGAAAGAGCTCTTTTGTTTTTTGAGGTGTTTAGAGTCAGGTTGTTATCAGAGCACCACACCTCCAGTTTCTGTACTTCATCTCTGTAAGCTGATTCATCATCTCCAGAGATAAGTCCAATCACTGTAGTATCGTCTGCAAATTTGATGATGGTGTTGGTAGAATGAGTGGGAGTGCAGTCATATGTGTACAAAGAGTAGAGTAGAGGGCTCAGTACGCAGCCTTGTGGAGAACCGGTGCTGAGCGTGGTGGTGAAGTAGAGGTGAGGTCCAAGCCTAACAGTTTGTGGGCAGTTTGTAAGGAAGTCCTTTATCCAGGTGCAGATGGAGGGAGAGAGGCCCAAATCCATTAATTTGCTGATTAGAATGTCTGGGATAATTGTATTGAATGCTGAACTGTAGTCTATGAAGAGCATTCTTACATAGGTTCCCTGGAGTTCAAGGTGGTTTAGTGCAGTGTGAAGGGCTATGGTGATGGCATCTTCTGTAGACCTATTTGCTCTGTATACAAATTGGTATGGGTCAAAGGTGGGAGAAAGACTGGATTTAATGTGCTGTGAGACCAGTCTCTCAAAGCACTTCATGATTACTGGTGTGAGTGCAACTTGTCTGTAGTCATTCATGCTGTTGGTGGCTGTGTTTCTAGGGACAAGGATGATGGTAGCAGATTTTAAGCAGGGTGGGATGATGGCTGATGTCAGTGAGAGGTTGAAGATCTTTGTGAAGACCCCGTGAGTTTTTTGGCACAGGCTTTGATTACCTGGCCAGATACTCCGTCAGGACCAGCGGCCTTTCTTGTGTTTACAGTTTTGAGCACTCGTCTCACCTCCCATTCCTGTAGGGTGAGATGGCAGGTGCTAGAGGTTGGTGTTGGCACTGAATTTGCATTGGGTCCATTGACCTCAAAGCAGGCAAAGAAATGAAACTTCCTCAGCCAGTGAGGCATCAGTGTAGACGGTGCTGTGGTTATTGTTCTTGTTGGTGATGCTCTGAATTCTCTGCCACACTCTTCTTGGGTTATTGTCTGTGAGATGGTACTCAATTTTTCTTTCATAAGTGTCTTTGGCATGTTTGATCTCACTTGTCATCAAGGGTTTCTGGTTGGGAAACATTCGAATCTTTTTGTTGACAGTGACATTGTCCGCGCAGTTTTTAATATAAAACAGTACAGTTTCTGTGTATTGCTCCAGGTTCGGCTGTTCAAAAACCTTCCAGGCTGTACGTTCAAAGCAGTCCTGCAGTTTGTTTTCCTCCTCAGCTCCCTCAGGCCAAATTTTTATAATCTTTGTGACCGGCTTTGTTTACCTCCTCAGCCGGGTGTATGCAGGGAGAAGGAGAAGCTAGCACTCCCCATCACATTATCTGAGAATGTTGAAGGCTAACACATGCTTCCTCCAAGACATCTGAAGTCAGCCAATTGCATCTTTTCAAACTGCTAGTCTTGCTGCATCACAGGGCAGCGTACCACCCTCGGAAGAAAAAAGATTTTATATGTTGTATTTTTTTTCAGTTGCACAAAACTCAAGAAGAAAAATACCAAAAGTTGATATTTTTAAAGGTTTTTTGATTAGTGTACTTGGGCTCACAGATGCCCAGGATTGGCTAGTGTGACTATGTAGAAATCTACATAGTGGAACATGCATTTTTTTAATCCCTTCATATATATATATATATATATATATATATATATATATATATATATATATATATATATATATATATATAATATTTTTTCAATATTTTATTTTCTATGTTGGAACAGTTGTAAAAAACATTTTCACTGCAAGTCGTACTGTGTATGGTTATGCATATGAAAAATAAAATTTGAATTTGAGTCATAAGTCTTGTGTGATTGAGAATTAGGTTGTAGCTTATGCACTGGGTTTCATGAAAAGTCATAAATAAAGCGTTCCTTTATCATAATGCTTGACATCATGAGGTCTCCCATGTCACTGAGCCATTCCAGAACAGCCTCCTCAGTAACAACCAAAAAATAATAATAAATAAAATAAAAGTACAGTCTAAACTGTGGTGTAGTGGCATTCTCAATAGTTATAGTTTCTGGAGGGTTTAATACATATAATAGTACATTTAATTTGAGTATTAATATTACACTAAAACTCACTGAGATTCTCACTGTGCTTATTATGTACACACTTCTCATAATAAAAGGATGTGAAGTAGGCCATTTGAGATGAAGCTCAAGAAAATAAGTGAGGAAAGTGGAAAATAAACAGGCCAGATGCACAGAGCATGCTTTGTCAGCAGGGATGAGATCAGACTGGCCATTAGAATTTCATTCCCACAACTGTGTATCCCATGGTAAGGTCATCGGGGAACATGGATGGATATAAAATTAGGTTATTACATGGGCTGACAGCATCATCTAACAACCTGAAGGAGGTATGAAGACTGAAAACTCCATGTGTATAGACAGTATGAGGAGCTGAATGTACTCACTAAATGAAAGAAATCTTTTATTTCTTGAATGTCTTCAGCTGCAGAATGTACACTAAAATTGTGAACTAGTTTGTATTGGTAAAGTTTCAGTGAAGTGTTTTATTGACAAAGGTTATTTCTTCATGATATGCATTTTAATATTACCACTGAAATGTTCATTTTGATATAGTGCATTTTCACTTACAGTAAAAATTATACAAATTATTTGTTAATTATTTTCTGTGTGAAGAACTGCTTTGTGAACTGACTAAAGCTAAGTATGTTGTTGATAAAATGTACATAATGCATTTTAAGCTTAAGGTCTATGCACATTTGAGCTTATTAAAAAAGATTTCTGTGCACTAGGCTACATTGACTTTGTCTTTCCCTCTGACATCTGACCATCAAAGCATCATGCCTGAAGAAAACATTACCTATGTGAAGAATTTTGTCATTCTAGGTTTTCCTGGACTTCTCCCTAATTACTATGGCTTTGCCTCAGTGGTTATGTTTTGTGTTTATGTATGCATCTTAATGGGAAATGGCATATTTTTTGCATTATTTGTAATAGAAAAAAGTCTTAAAAAACCTATGTATTATATCATGTTAAATCTTGCTGCATCAGATGTATTGTTTAGCACTACAACTTTACCCAAGATTATTGCTAGATATTGGTTTGGTGATGGCTCCATTTCATTTGCAGGCTGCTTTATTCAGATGCATTTTGTGCACTATTTTGGTTCAGTTAATGCATTGGTGCTAGCAGTCATGGCATTCGATAGATATGTGGCAGTCTGTAATCCACTCAGATATGCTAATATTGTCAAAGAATCCACTATCTTGGGTTTATGTGTTGCACCCTGGCTGTTACCTGAGCCCACGGTCTTACCTGCAGTAATCCGGGCAACCTCTCTTCCTTATTGTGCTTCCAACACAATCATCCACTGCTATTGTGACCATATAGCTGTCACAAAGCTTACATGCACTGACAGAACATCCTATGCATTTTCAGCTTTAGTTTCAGCTATGGTTATGCTGCTCATACCACTAGCATTTATTTTGTTCTCTTATGGCTCTATTATTGTGACAGTGTTTCGAACTTCATCCACACGTGGACGGCTAAAAACTTTCTCGACATGCAGTTCTCAGCTTATAATTATCACCCTCTTTTTTTTACCAAGGTGTTTATATTATTTATCCCCCAGTTTAGGTATCCACTTCAATGCTGATGTACAAATACTTGTTATTATGTTGTACAGCCTGCTGCCCCCTATGATCAATCCACTCATCTACTGTTTAAAGACAAAAGAAGCTAAAGAATGCTTAAAAAAGCATTTAAACAGGTCATCAGTTATTCAGTTTTTGAAAATAAAGGTCCAGGTTTCTACTCTATCTGACTGATTTCTTAAACACATGTATAATGCTAAATATTTTGTATGAATTGTTCTGACACATTTCATTATGATCTGGTCTTGTTGCAGGCTTTTGTGGCTTGGATCTTTGGAATTTACATTTTGAGACATAGTGTTTCAATTTTAAACTGCAATTTTATTTATGGATTATGCTGTCAAGTTTCAAACTTGTTTATTTAAATTACATGCACAAATATAATAAAACAATTGTGAAACTCTGTCAGTGATTTGAGAGAAATCAATCCAAAACAAATCCATAAATGAAGGCGAATAAACACCAGATAAAGTAGACAAATAAAGTCTGAAATAGAAATTCTGTGGCATCACAGAAATAAAAAAAAATTCTCAAAAATAATACCAAATAAACCGAAAGGTTAGCGGCATTAATCAAGTATTAATTTAGGAAATTCTTATTTTGCATTCACTATTTTTATGAGACACTAATAGAGTTCTAACAAATAATTTCTGGGCAACAAATAATGCCCATTAAATTATTCAATTACACTACTACTACTATTACTATTACCACCACCACTACTACTACTACTACTACTAATAATAATAATAATAATAATAATAATAATAAGCATGTTTAAGTGTTATCTAAGTACTGAGATGTTCCTTAAATTCAAGGAGGTTAAGTCTCTCTCTCTGTCGAGCTACACATGCTACTCCTGAGATACCAGTGATTCTGACCCCTTCTGCTCTCCGGACCTGCCTGATCATCCTGATGTCTATCTCATGTTGCTGCTGGGGGTGGCCACACATGGACGGCCTGAAGATCATTGGGATTGCTGGGCATAGTGCCACTTGGGGATTACTTGAGGATTTCATATGAGGAGTCGTACTCCTTGGGACTGCGATTGCTGTGGTGGCTTTGGGATTGCAGTTGACATGAATAGTTTTGTCAGTGGACAGTGGATAGGTTCAACAAACCAGACTGTGAAAACTGTGATGAATTTACTGGTTGCACAATTGCACAATTTGTCCATGTTGTACACAGTTATAGAAGGAATTTATTTATAATTGCATAATTCATTTATAATTCATTTATAATCTGTTAGCACCCAAATTAGGATGGGTTCCCTTTTGAGTCTAGTTCCTCTCAAGGTTTCTTCCTCATATCGTCTCACAGAGTTTTTCCTTGCCACCATCACCTCTGGCTTGCTCATTAGGGATAAATTCACATGTTTACAATTTATTTTGGTTTAATTTAATTTAATTATTTATTTCTGTAAAGCTGCTTGGTGACAATGTCCATTTTTAAAATCGCTATACAAATTGAATTGAATGTAGGCATATAATTACTTTAAAGGAGACTGGAGTGGGATTGAGCTGTGGACTAGTTTGGCATTCACTTCAGGTCACTTGCTGTTAACAGAGGTTTTAAAGTGGATTTCTTTGGATTTTTGAGGAAACAAGCACAACAACCCCACCAATGGCCAGAAAAAAAATATATACCAAATGATATGAAGAAGTGAGGCCAAGAGGTCCACACTGCAGTCTATAGTGTGATGATGTATTTGATTAAATACACTATATTCTGGATATTGTAACACGTATGCGTTGTAGTAGGTTTCGATAATGTCATGAACGTTTAGTCACACGTGTGCAAATTTATTTTGATGGGACAGTGGCAGAAAAATTATGGTTTGATCGATGGGAGAGACATCTAGGTTTAATTCAAATTCAAATTCAGTTTTATTTGTATAGCGCTTTTAACAATGGACATTGTCACAAAGCAGCTTTACAGAAATAAATGGATTAACAAAATATTTGAATTTACCACTGTGAATTTATCCCTAATGAGCAAGCCAGTGGCGACGGTGGCAAGGAAAAACTCCCTGAGATGATATGAGGAAGAAACCTTGAGAGGAACCAGGCTCAAAAGGGAACCCATCCTCATCTGGGTGCAACAGATAGTGCGATTAAATAAATAAATCCCTTCTATTATTGTGCGCTATAAGGACAAGTAGTGCAATTGT
>CM040988.1:19542064-19552641 GCA_022985145.1 Pangasius djambal
GTGAATTATCTTTGGGCAATCCTCCAGGAGGCTTGGAGTAATATATCAAGTCAATGTTTGAATAAACTGACTGCTCGGATGCCTAGTGTTGTCCCTTATTATCAATGCAAAATGGTCACTAACTAAAGAGGATTTATGCTGATATTGCCCAAAAACCCTATTTTGTTCAGGCGTTTCCAAACTTTTGGAGGGCAGTGTAGACCTTCAGGGTGGAGTGGGTCAGCCCTGAGGAGAGACGGGCCTGCAGGAACTCCAGCACTGTACCAACTGGGCAGTGAACAGGGTCGAGCCGGCGGTCTCCGCACCAGGAAGTGAAAAGTTTCCACTTCAGGGTGTACAGTTTCCTCGTAGAGGGAGCTCTGGACTGGAGAATGGTCTCAACAACCTCGGCCGAGAGACTGGAAGCTCTGAGTTGTGCCCCCTCAGAGGCCACACCCACAGCTTCCACAGCTCCGGGCGGGGGTGAAGGATGTCGCCCCCCGCCTGTGAGAGGAGGTCCCTCCTGATGGGAATCTCCCATGGAGAGCCGTCGAGAAGGGAGATCAGGTCCGAGAACCATATTCAGCCCAGCCCGAACGGGGCTACTAGCAGCAGACGGACCCCCCTCCCTGGTGGTTGATATAATAGGCCACAGCCGTGTTGTCGGTGCGCACCAACATGTGGCAACCTCTTAGGTCTGGGAGGAAGCATTTCAGTGCTAGAAACATGGCCAGCATCTCCAGGCAGTTGATGTGCCAAGTGAGATGGCGGCCGCTCCACAGACCACGGGCTGAGCGGCCACTCATGACCGCTCCCCAACCGGCAGACGCGTCCGTCGCTAGCATTACGCGGCGACAAGGAGCTCCCAGCACCGGGCCCTGAGACAAGAAGCCAGGTTTCCTCCACATGTCCAGGGCACGCAGGCACCGCCTCGTGACTTTGATCGTGCCAGACCTTTGGTATGACCGAAGTGGCTAGCTTGGTGCCCTGGAGCAGCGAACCGACAGGGAACAACCGGACTAGCTGCTCGGAAGGCCTCCAAAGAGGCCGCGAGCCTCCCAGACCCGCTATGTTGCCGGGCGGGAACTGGGGGAAATGCTCGCTGGAGACCGCTGCGCCCTGAAGCACCATAGGTGGCAGGGTTGGCAGACCGGCCTCCCGAGGGCACTGAGGCGAGACGGGCACCGTATGATGAGGTGTATGCCGTCCCCCAGAGGGGCCTGCCCTTGGAAGCCCTGGACCCAAAGCGTCAGGGCTTCTTAGCCGCGGCCCTCCTCGACAAAAGAACGGTCCTCAGATCCGTCTTTGTGTCAGAGGGACCGGGCCCAGAGCACTGCCGAGACTCCCGGTCCCGCCGCGGGGGAGCACGGGAGGCGACGCACTGTTTCTGCGCCAGTACATGAGGGGGCTGCCCCCGCCCAGCAGCCCCACGAGCCAGAAAGCGGCGAGGAAGAAACCGCTGGAACGCCACCGCCTGCATACGGGCCTTGCTGGTACCTCTCTTCTTGGTGGCGCGGAGAGAAAGATCAACGGTCCGCCTGAGCTCTGTCACGTGCTCAGACGGCATTTCCCCGTGCTCATCCAGCTCTTTGAGCAGGTCGGCCTGGTACACCTGTAACACCGCCATTGGGTGTGCAGACACGCACCAGCCTGACCCGCTGCCGTGTATGCCTTGCCCACCAGCGCTGAGGTGGTCCACAGCGGCTTGGTGGGCAGCGCCGGAGCCTTCAGGGACGATGCCACACCAGTGGACAGATAGCTAGCTAGCGTCTGTTCAACCCTGGGCATCGCCCTGTAGCCAGTATGGTCCAGCCCCGCCACATTAGCATAGTAAGAGGAGGCAGGACTGAATAAACGGGCCGAAAAAGGCCTCCTCCGTGACCTCGACACCTCGGTGTGGAGGTCGGGGAAAAAGGGGCAGGCTCTGGCGTGTAGGTGGCGGCTCTTCAAAGAGAGCCTTCCGGGAGCAAAGCACATGCAGCGGCAAAAGCATGCAATGCGGGCTCCGCTCCTAAACAGACAACGCACAGACCATGTGTATCTCCACCCGTAATACAGGGGGGAGCACACCGCCTAATATGCTGCCTGTTTTCGCCCCATGTTTCATCTTTTCGCAAGCTTTAGGCACGCCGGCGAAAGCAAAACTCTCGAGACTGACCTTTGATATGACAGAAGCGGCTAGCTTGGTGCCCTGGAGCGGCGAACCGACAGGGAACGACCGGACTAGCTGCTTGGAAGGCCTCCAAAGAGGCCGCGAGCCTCCCAGACCTGCTATGTTGCCGGGCGGGAACTGGGGGAAACGCTCGCCGGAGACCGCTGCGCCCTGAAGCACCATAGGTGGCAGGGTTGGCTCTGGCGTGTAGGTGGTGGCTCTTCAAAGAGAGCCTTCCGGGAGCAAAGCACATGCAGCGGCAAAAGCACGCAATGCGGGCTCCGCTCCTAAACAGACAACGCACAGACCGTGTGTATCTCCACCTGTAATACAGGGAGAAGCACACCGCCTAAAATGCTGCCTGTTTTCGCCCCATGTTTCGTCTTTTCGCGAGCTTTAGGCATGCCGGCGAAAGCGAAAGCGAAACTACATAAAAGGATCAGTGGATCCCTCCACCAAATCCATATGAGGGGGCTAATTATCACCGGTGCCCTCCACTTCAACCTCCTCCTCGGAAGACAGGCGGAGTGCCGAGCCCGCTCCCTGGAGGGAAGAAACCGCAGAGCGGGCTTCCGAACCCAGAGAGCAGACAGTGGATCTCCAGATCCATCTGCGAGCCCCATGAGCGTAACCGCCGCTCTGCCTCGGCAGAAGCGGGGCCAGCACCGCGAGACACGCGAGTGAAGGCTCCCTCCTCAAAGAGAGCCTTCCGGGAGCGAAGCGCACGCAGCGGCAAACGCTCGCAATGCGAGCAGCCGGCTCCCTCGAGAGCCGGCTCTGCGTGCTCCGCTCCCAAGCAGACAACGCCTAACCTGTGTGTATCCCCACCCGTAACATAGCGCGGGCAGGGAGGAACACACAGCCTAAAACGCTGTCTGCTCTCGCCCTTATGTTTTATTTTGGCTTTGGCTTTTGGGCATGGCTGCTCAGACAGACAATACAAAATAGACAAACAAGACAAAATAGACAGACAATGGACAAACAATCACACAGAGCGCTTGCTGAATGACAGAAAGCTAGCGCGGTGCATGCCGCTCGGGCTTTTATGCTTCCGGGTTGCTACATCACCCCGCCCGTGACGTCTCGCCCATCCATTGGACTGATTACACATGTGATTCAGAGCGCGGTCACGCTGAAGGCGTTCCCATAGCGTTTTGACGCAGCTCGAGTTCCTGAAGAGGAACTGTCTCTGCCACCTGACAAAAACTTTGTTTGTTGTAGTTTTTACAGAGTGTGTGAGGGCATCTCAATTTTTTAATGATTATGTGACCGTGCAGGACCATCACAGATATTCTGACAGCTGATATCTGATTACAAACTGAATTACTTAGGCTTATGTCCATTTTTCTACAGCACATGACGTAGCCACATTGTCACAATCAAATTGATTTCCTCATGTGGGGGAAATCACACTTAGATTAGAAGGTTTTAGACATCTTTATGACTGACTATTTTTATCACTATATTTGCCAAACTGTTTGGCTGTCCAAACAAAAAGATAGAGTGGGCAAAATTAGAACATGAATAAAAACATTTCCAGGTCATTTTGGTTAAATATACTGATGGTTTCTTCTAGTTTATTAGCCAAAATATGTTGTAGGAAGAAAAACCCAATTTTGTGCAGAAACCCAGTTGTCATTTCTGGTTGTTTGCCAGAATTCAGTCACAGTGAAATCTGATGGGCACACATACTGTATATCTAGGGTTTAAAGTGAGCCAGAGCAATCTGGAACAGGATTCCAGCCCCTAACTTAGAGAGGGCAGAATCTCTTTTTGTATTGTGGTGACAAAAGGAACCAAACTTGTGGTCATTGCATCAAGTCAAGTCAAGTCACGTGAAGTTCATTTTAACCATATACAGCCAGTTAGTACATAGTAAAACGAAACAACTTTCCTCCAGGACTAAGGTGCTACATAGGACAAACACAGAACAACACAGAACTACATAAATTTATACGTAAAGTGCACAAGTGCAAACATGTGCAGACAGCACAAGACAGTACAATGATTACTGAGATAGACAATGGGCACAGTGAGTCCCAGTGCTGCGCCGACCAGTACACAGTCCTGTTAGAAAGTGAATCCAGTGAATAGTGCAAAAAAGTACAATATAAGTTGCTGAAATAGGTGAAAACATAAGAAGTAGCAGCCTAGTAGCGAGCAAAAAAATCTGTCCCATATAATAAATATTTGTCGCAGCATAATGTAATGTGGGGATGTGCAAAAAAATTGCAAAGAGGATGGAGGATGTACAGTTGTGTGTGTGTATATGTGTGTGTGCTCTTTCAGTCCAGTTTCTTTGTATTGAGTCTGATGGCTTGGGGGAAGAAACTGCTGCACAGTCTGGTCGTGAGGGCCCGAATGCTTCGGTACTGTTTGCCAGACCGCAGGAGGGTGAAGAGTGTGTGAGAGGGGTGTGTGGGGTCATCCAAAATGCTGGTGGCTTTGCGGATGCAGCGTGAGGTGTAAGATGGCTGTCCACCAAGGACATCAGGAGCACCATGGGCTGCAGGAAACTGAGGCCCCAGTACATAGGCCTCTTCAAGATCCTGTGCTGCATAAGCTGTACAAGTTGGACCTACCTCACTCCTGCAGTTTAGCCACATCTGTCCATGTATCTCGCATAAAGCCCATCATACCTGGACCACTAGCCACAGATGTGCCCCTAACAACACCACATGCTTCCCTAGACATCAGGTTGGGGGCTTACTAATTACTCACACCTGGACTCAATCACCACCACACTATATATACACGCATCAAACATTCAATCAGTATTTTATTGCAAAAAATTAGTTTGCATTCCATGTTATTACGATTGATAACTTATTTGCAGCAATACCCCTCACCCCACTCCCATAAGGCACGTACACTAGGTTGGAGTCCGATTTTTTAATTTGTAGCAATTTTGTAATATTTTATGGAATCAGAAGTGAACCTCCTCCCAAATCACTGTAAGTGTTTCACCACCTTCCAAATTTCACTTTTGACCCTGCATATTTCTAAACATTTTTAGACAATGTTTTGAGCACTTAGAGGATTATTTAACCCAAGTTTACACTTGTAACATTAAAATGTTAGATTCAGGAAGTTATTTCAAAGGTAGTCCATAATGACTGTTCAATAATATACTGTATAAGTATTTGCTTGTAATTACATTTCAATGTAATAATGCGATAAACACATCACTAAACCAGTCTTTTTATTTTCCCTCACTGCTTTAAACATAATATTATCCAAAAAGTCCATGGTGATTTGACTTGGAGGTCAGAAGAAAAGATATTGTTTGTTGTTGCAATAATCTACATGGTAATAATTAAAATGTAAAATGATACTTTGTCAATGATCAACCCAGATTCAACTTGAACACTGTCACATATTAGAAGCAGATGAATGTAAGCGTGAGCATAATTTTATTAAACGTTAGAATCATAGTCAAAACCAGGCAACAGTCAGGCAAACAGGGGACAAACAGAATAAAGAAAGACAAAAAGCAGATGGTCTAAACAAGACACTCAATGGGTAAATACTGCTCAGACATCAAAACCTAGTAAAACATAGTGAAACATAAATTCTGTTTGAGTAGAGAATGTAACTGAGGCAAAACAAGAAACAGGTTAGTTTGAATTCAGCACGTGCTCCTGGATCAGCAGTGGATCTGGGTATGACAATTCCATTCCATAGTATGTCAATTTAAAATAGATAAATTATGTCTAATAATACAATTTTTTAAAAATGCTATTTGCTGGAAATAGGCATCATATATAGACTATGTCCACACTACACAAAGACCCAAATACCTTTCAGGGCCAAGCGCTAACTTTTTTTTTTTTTTTTTATTTATTCCTCTTGTCAAAATATTTTTACATCTTCTGTTCTTAATGGATTAATCTTAAGAGGGAGCATTCAGGCTCTTCAACATGACTATGACTATTTGCAAGTACAGGTAGAAGATTGGTGAGATTATGATGAGTGAAAGAAAGACTTGACTGTTCATGTGTGTTTAAATTCACATGACAGCAAAAACAATGGAAGAATAGCAATAAAGAATAAAGTCAAAATACCCTTACAGAAACATATTTATATTTTATTTTTTTTAAAGCTAAAGGAACAAACTATATTTTGTGCACAATTTTTATTAATAATTGGTATGCTTGAATCTCATGAGGGCTCAACAAACATACTGTAATTTCGATATATGTGTTAACAGATTTTAGATTTTCTCCTCAGTACTCAAAACATTCAAATGTTTGATTACTATCTGCTGAAGTCAGGAATCATGTGTAGATCCAATTACAATACAAACACAGAAACACAATAGCACAGGCCACATGTATCATAATGTATTTCAAGATCTGACAAATTAGGTCAAGCTTACTTGGCCTTTTTTAAATTTTCTTATAAAGATCTTCTTAACTTCTTCTGTTTTTAGGCTATAGAGTAAAGGATTGATCATCGGAGGCAGCAGGCTATACAGCATAATAATGGCTATTTGCAAATCAGCATTAAATGTAATACCTGTATTGGCAGCCAAGTAATTAAAACATCTTGGTAAGAAGAAGAGCGCAATTATAATGAGTTGAGAACTACATGTGGAGAAAGTCTTTAGCCGCCCCTGTGTACTTGATATTTGTAGGACAGCTAAAATAATGAAGGAATAGGAGAACACAATAATGGCAAGAGATCCCAGCAACACTACCATGGCATAAACAAAAGCTGGAAAACTATATGGAGTCCTGTCAGTGCATGCAAGTCGGGTAATAGATACATGATCACAATAGCAATGTAAAATGGCATTGGCTCCACAATAAGGGAGGGGGTAAGCCCGAACAACCATCATTATAACGCTAGGATGAGCAAAACCCCAGACCACTAGGCTCAGTATTAATATATTTCTATTTGACATAAGAGTATGGTAATGAAATGGGAAACAAACTGCTACATATCGATCTATTGCCATTATGGCTAGTGTGTATGAATTGACAACACCAAAATAATGCACTAAGTACATCTGAACAAAACAAGCTGCAAAAGAAATGGTCCCATCTTGGAACCAATATCTAGCAATGATCTTTGGTAAGGTGCATGTACTGAACAAAACATCAGAAAACACAAGACTTATATAAGTATAATACATGGGTTTATGGAGATTTTTGTTTGTTGCAAACAAAAGAAGAAAATTCCCATTCCCTATCAAGGTGCACACATAAACTAAGAACAAAACTACAGATACAAGGGCATAGTAGTTAGGATGAAGTCCAGGAAAACCAACAATGAAAAAGTCCTTCACAATTGTCACGTTTCCGCCTGACATGACCTGATACCATTAAAGAGAAAATTTCAAATTTAATGCAGATATATTCCAGTATCATAAAGCATGATGTACACACTGTATATGAATAAAATTATATTTTACAAATTAAATGGTTATAAAATAAAAATAATTTTTTAAATATATCGTTAAACTTCCAATTTAAATAGATTGTGATAACTATAGTTTCCAAATTAAATAGGAATGATATTATACCAAAAGACATTATGAAATTATGCATTCTCTCCATACCTTTATATAGCGTTGGTAACAAACCCTAGACACATTAGGAAAGGTCTGTGCTCCAGGGCAATTTCTTTAATAAGTGACAGTGTATGTGTCATGTGACTAGAAAGAAAACATTGTAAGCTCCTGAAATTTGTTAAAAACTAAATTTTAATATCTAAAATTACAGTTTGAATAAGCTCACTGTATTATCATGCCTTTAGTGCCATTTTTCGGAATGTTGCAAAATGATAAAGATGATGAGCACTCCTTTTTTGCCTATTAAATTAGAGTATAAACAGAAATCACTGGACTGTGATTAAATTGTACTAGATTGTAAAACACAATTTTATTGACCTCTCAAACCACAAAAGCATCCACTCTCCTAAAATCCGTTAAACATGCTGATGGCTGGTAGTGATATTAGATGACTGGCTAAAATCAAATGTAGCTCTATCAATAAATAAACTATTAGGGTTGAGCAGTGCTTTATGTCACAAGCTCTTATCGATGGTATAATAAGAATGATGTGGGGAAAATTATAATACACACACTTGAAGAAAGGATGGCAGCTGCACTTCTGCTTTGTATATTTCCTGTTTTACTATTCTACTGGGTTCATGCCATGTTTCCTCCAAATACCAAACTTGGTAAACAAAAAGTCATAATTCCTTCATTCGAAGAACCAAAAAAAACCCCACTAAACCTATGGTTCTGTCAACTTTCCTATTGTGGAACTTGTACTTTGGACAATGTTAACTTAGTCCAACTGTTCTCAAAACTTTTGGGCAAATGACCCCAATTAGACATTAGGAAGTTTCTGCAACCCCATGCCGTGACCGCCCTACATTTTTTTCTCCTAAATTCAAGATTTATAATATGTAACATTTGAACATTTTGAACATTTTATTATGTTAATAACATACATGTGTGAATGTAAATGACTAAAAACCAAAATAATATTCCTTGCACCAACTTACCAGTCTAATTACAAATCTTGCAAAGTCTGGTTTATACTTGACACATGATTTTACAAGCACATACAGAAGCAGTGGCATCAGCTGTCACTGATAGGCTACATGAATCTAAACTTTTGGCTAGAAAGAAAACAGCCCCTGTCTTGCTTCTTAATACTGAGTATTGTAGCAACTCGAGGGGCTGCGAGGGGCTGCGAGGGGCTGAACACACACAGGAGAGGCCAATGGTGGTGTTTAATTTAAACATTTTAAAACTTTGTCTGTTGTTGGCTGTACAGAGTGTGAAAGCACATCTCTATGTTGATGATTATGTGACATGCAGGAGCATCACACATTTTGACAGCTGGTATCTGATTATAAACTGAATTGATTAGGCTTATGTTATTTTTTTCTACAGCACATAAAGCAACTTTGAATCGGTTGAATTGGTTTCCTCATGTGTGAGAAATTCACACTTGCTAGCAAGGTTTTAGATATCTTTAGGCAGACTGAGCATTTTTACCACTATGTTTGCTGTTTGACTATTTGACTCCTTACCTATCATTATCTTTGCAGAAATATATTGTGGACAAGATTAGAAAGTGAATAAAAACATTTCCAGGTCATTTTGGTTAAACATACTGGTGGTTTCTTCTAGGTGATTAGTCAAAATATGATATAGGCAGAAAATCCCAAAATTGTCATGTCTGGATGTTTGCCAAAATTCAGTCACAGCAAAATCTGAGTGGCACATATACTGTATATCCAAGGTTTAAGTGAGCCAGAGCAATCTGAAACAGCATTCTGTCCCCTAAATTTGAGAGTTAAAAATTAAAAATTGGAGTTTACTACTTCATAGTGTGGTGCTTGATTGTGGTGTGACAAAAGGAACCAAACTTGCAATCACAGATCAGAAGCAGTTGGTTGTATGCATGAGTGTAATGTTATTAAATGTCAGAATTGTGGTTAAAGCCAGGCAACAGTCAGGCAAACAGAGGACAAACAGGATCAAAAAACACAGAAAGCAGATCTAAACCTTAGACACATTGGGGAAAGTGATTGAGGCAAAACAAAAAAACAGGTGAGTTTGAATTCAGGTGAGTGTGAATATTGTAGTGTCCAGGCTGCATTCTGATCAGGACCAGGAGCGGACGTGCCTGAATTGGGATGTGACAATAATACATAAATTCCATAAATTCATAAATTTCAAAATATGTACATTTAAATAAACGCTCAGTTATGCTATATACAGTCAAGTCCATAAGTATTTGGACAGTGACGCATTTTTCGTAATTTTGCCTCTGTACACCACCAAAATGGATTTGAAATGATGCAATCAAGATGAGATTGGAGTGTAGACTTTCAGCTTTAATTCAAGTGGTTTAACAAAAAAAATATTGCATTAATCATTTAGGAATTACAACCATTTTTTACAGTCCCTCCATTTTCACAGTCTCAAAAGTAATTAGACCCTTGACTGATAAGCAGTTTCATGGCCATATCTGGCTTATTTCCTCATTATTTCATGACAAATTAAGGACATAAAAGGTCTGGAGTTGATTCTAAGCATTGAATTTGCCTTTGGTAGCTGTTCATGGGAGCTCTCAATATGCAGTTAAAACCCTTGAATTAAAGCTGAAAGTCTACACTTCAATCACATCTTTGCTTCATTGCTTCATTTCAAATCCACTGTGGTGGTGTACAGAGGCAAAATTATGAAAATTGTGTAACTGTCCAAATACTTATGGACCTGACTAGATACACTGCCCTCCAAAAGTTTGGAAACGCCTGAACAAAATAGGGTTTTTGGGCAATATCAGCATAAATCCTCTTTAGTTAGTGACCATTTTGCATTGATAATAAGGGACAACACTAGGCATCCGAGCAGTCAGTTTATTCAAACATTGACTTGATATATTACTCCAAGCCTCCTGGAGGATTGCCCAAAGATGAT
>CM040988.1:19552741-19574521 GCA_022985145.1 Pangasius djambal
CTTACCTCGTCTGACCTGGCTGAGACATATAACTGTGTGTCATCAGCGTAACAGTGGAAACTAATATTATGCTTACGTATTATGTTTCCTAATGGGAGCATGTATAACGAGAAAAGCAGTGGGCCTAATACTGAACCCTGCGGAACGCCACACTCTACCCGATAGCGCGCTGAGTGAACACCACTTAAATCTACAAACTTATGAATGGGAGATGCACTGTTCAGATTTAAGCCTGAATCAAATTTCTAGGCCCTGGTGGCCAGCTACTTTATGGTAGACTTCAAAGAGAGGCTTCATCTGATTTGATAGATGGTCTCATGGGTCAAGAGATTTTTTTAATGGAAAGGCAAATAACCCCTTCCCTTAGGCATAGTCTATTTCAGACATCTTTTTTAACACCTGTTTAGACATTTTTTTCTATTCTTGGGCTGCAGGTATCTCCTTCATTTCCAAGTAGGGCTGGAGTGTTCCAAGATTTACATCTTCTCCCCACCCTCAACCACCATTCCACCCCAGCTGACTAATGTTTCATCAGCCACCATTCACTGGGCATCAATTACACCCACTATCAGCCCCTTATACCAGCCCTAGAGAATATCACAGGTATGGGTATTGTTAGTCAGCTGCAATAGGGGGCCTATTGAAAGATATTAGATTTTAACCCACTCATCAAATATCACCAGCAGCCATCACTGTGTTTAACCTTTTTTTTTTTTTGAGAGAGTGGATATAGTATATAGCAATTTAGTGCATCCACAGTCCAGTGGTTTTCTGTTATGCTTCATCAATGTTCTAATTTACAGGACTAGTCAAAAAAGGACTAGTCATCATTTATCGTTTGGAAAGAGTCCAAAAAATTGCCAGTAGAGATGTCTTGAATAACATGGTGAGTTTATTTGCATTTAAGGTGAATATTTTATTTAAGGTGAGTGAAAACAAAACAAAAGACTATAATACCAAACATACGAAAACTAGGCAAGGGAACAAGGCACACATAACCAGGGTAGCAGAGAGCTACAGACAACAATGACCACACAAGACAATGTGTGCTGTGCAAGATGTGACTTATATACAAGTGCTCATTATACCAAAATGTGAATCAGGTGCAGTCACTCATGTGACATGAACATGTGAGGTGCGGTGTCTGATGGGAATCGTAGTCCAGTGCCAACTTCAGCATAACCATGACGACATGTACACTACGTGTTAAAATAAATAAATTGCCTTGGAACACAGGCAAATTTCCTGATTCTGCCTTGATTCTGCAAAGGTATGGTTAGAATGTACAATGTCATAATGTCTTTTGATCATTTATATCATTGGCATATTATTTGGAATCTAGAGTAATATCAAAGTCTATCTAAAATAAAGAGAAATGCAATATAACAATGTTTAAACTTATTTTATGTTTAACCATTTTAATTTATAAGGCTATTTTATTCATATACAGTGTGCATCATGCTTTATGATGCTGGCATATATCTGCATTAAATCTGAAATTTTCTCTTTAAGGACATCCGATAATGTCAAGCAGTAACATGACCTTTGTGAAGGACTTTTTCATTGTTGGTTTTCCTGGACTTCATCCTAACTACTATGCCCTTGTATCTGCAGTTATGTTCTTAGTTTATGTGTGCACTTTAATAGGGAATGGAATTTTCCTTCTTTTGTTTGCAACAAACAAAAGTCTCCATAAACCCATGTATTTTATTTATATAAGTCTTGTGTTTTCTGATGTGTTGTTCAGTACATGCACCTTACCAAAGATCATTGCTAGATATTGGTTCCAAGATGGGACCATTTCTTTTGCAGCTTGTTTTTTTCAGATGTACTTAGTGCATTATTTTGGTACAGTTAATTCATACACACTAGCCCTAATGGCCATAGATAGATATATAGCAGTTTGCTACCCATTTCATTACCATATTATTATGTCAAATAGAAATATATTAATTCTGTCCACAGCAGTCTGGGTTTTTGCTCATCTTGGCATTATAATGATGGTTGTTCGAGCTTCCCCCCTCCCTTACTGTGGAGCCAACACCATTGTACACTGCTATTGTGATCATGTATCTATTACCCGACTTGCATGCACTGACAGGACTCCATATAGTTTTCCAGCTTTTGTTTATGCCATGGTAGTATTGCTGGGATCTCTTGCCATTATTGTAGTCTCCTATTCCTGCATTATTTTAGCTGTGCTACAAATATCAAGTGCACAGGGGCGGCTAAAGGTTTTTTCCACATGTAGTTCTCAACTCATTATAATTGCGCTTTTTTTCTTACCCAGGTGTTTTAATTACTTGTCTGCGAATACAGGTATCACATTTAATGCTGATTTGCAAATAGTCATTATTATGCTGTACAGCCTGCTACCTCCAATGATAAATCCTTTACTCTATAGTCTAAAAACAGAAGAAGTTAAGAAAATCTTGATAAGAAATTTTAAAAAAGGCCAAATTAACTTGACCTAATATGTTAGATCTTGAAACATATTATGATACATGTGTACTGGGTTATTGCATTCCTCTGGTTGTACTGTAATTGGATCCACACATTATCCCTGACTTCAGCTGATCATGATCTGAATACTGTGGAGAAAATTCAAAATCCGTTAACAAACATTGATGGCTACTTTAAAATAGGCAGGTAAAGAAACAGTACCTGAATCACAAATGTTGAATTTATTTTGGAGAGAGTGTACAGGGCCTAGAATATTCCATGCTTTAACATATCTAATTCAATTTACTCAAAGCTTGACAATATGGTGTACTTTTATTAAAAGTCAGAATCAAAAACAGGCAATGGTCCAACAGTAAGGAAAACATAAGAACACAGAAAGCAAAAGGTCTAAACCAGAGATGCAATGAGGTAATAACGCTCAGAGTTCATTTATAATAGTTAACCATAAGTTTGTGACAATAATCCAATATTTTAAAACAAATATAGATGATGCTTTTTTAAAGCTTTTGTTTTTTTTATAGATTTATCTTTTTTAAATTTGATTTTAGTGTGTATCCACCTATCTATACATAGATAGATAGATAGATAGATAGATAGATAGATATACTTTATTGATCCCATGCGGGAAATTCTTGGGTTAGAGCAGAATGGTCAGTAGCAGGATAAGATTTATGGATTATTATCACATGCAGACTCACTAACCATCAAGGAGCAACTCCTTCTCATCCTGATCTGAATCCAGCCCAGACATAACAATGCTCACACTCACCTGAATTCTAACACTCCTGTTTCCTGTTTTTTCTTCAATCACTCTGTGTACATAAACTGCTTTTTCATCCATCTCTTTTGCAAGGTTTTGCCATCTTTTCAGTGGCTATTAAATATTAGTAAATATTAATTGGAATTTGGCAATATTCTAATTAGTACTGAGTAATGTAAACACTGCAATCCGATTGCCCAATTCAGATTAAAACAAAATTCCAATTCCCACCCCTGGAATATGCCTGTTTTAATCAGAAATTTGTTGCTTGAAACACCTTATTCAGCAAATCCACTTAAAGGAGATATATGCACATGCTCAGTCCACAATGAATTATGGGTGCTAAAAGATGCTTAGCTGTAGGCTAGCTATTTAGGAATGGCAACTCAGGCATACTTATAATAACCATGTATACAGGAATATTCTGATGCCATATTTGGAATATGGCTGCAACCCGAATATAGACTTTAAATGGAATTTGATGTAAACATAGCCAGTGTTACTCTGAGCATGATTTTCTCTGGTTTAGAGCCTTTTCTTTCTGTGTGTGTTGTTGTTTTTTTTTTTTTTATCCTGTTTGCTTGACCATTATTCTGCCTGGTGACTCGGACATTTAATAACATTAAGCAAGCACTCCACCTGCTTCTGATTCATGACAATTTTAAGGGTAAATCTGGGTTGACACATGACAAAATACCATCATGATTTATTATCAGGTAGATCACTGGAACAACTAATATTTCTTTTCTTCTGCCATCCAAGTCAAATCACCCTGGATGCTCTGGACAATTTTTGTTTAAAGGATAATAAAACATTTCTTGGTTTGGTGATTTTTTTTACTTGTTCAATTACAGTACATTGCAATGTAATACATTGTAAATAAAGTGCAGTGTAATACTTAAATTACTGAATAGTCATTATAAGACCTGCAATTAGGGAAAAAGTTGACACTCCATGTGCAGCAGGTTTATTACAAAAAACAAAGTCTACAATCCAACACCTGGGTCAAAAAACAAAACAAAACACATGACCAGAACACAATCAAGCCAAAACACAGTCAAAAAAGGGCAAATCACAGGGAATAGTCACAAAGGGTCTAGGCAACGGTCTCTGTCAGGGATGTCACATGAAATTGTACCCAATAAAGCTTGTAACCTGGACCAACAAATTAGTTTAGAATCTGTGTTCTAAATTAAAATAGTTTTGTGGACCATAATTTAATTGAATTATTTAATTAAATTCAATTAACTTTAACAATTAACTAGAGCAATAAATTCAGGGCCAGAAACTCTGCTACTGACAAAATGTGTTAATTGTGTAATTTTTGATTATCAAGCTGAAAACTTGATACTGGAACCATTTTAGAGGTTTAACATTAATAGGGATGAATACTAATGTTTTTGGTCTACTAAACTGTTTGTTTGTTTGTTTGTCTGTCCAGCCCACTTGCCATTGGACTAAGTGTAATGTGGCCTATTACCTAAAATGGGTTTAACACCCCTGTTCTAGGTATAAGATAAACACAGATCAGGAAAACGCTTAAACCTTATGCACAAATAATTGAGGCAAGACTTTGCACCTGCATTGTCCTTAAATAGTGTCCAGACCAATGACATACAGTTAGGTCCGGAAGTAATTGGACAGTGACAGAGTTTTTGTGATTTGCCTTTAAACACCACCACAATGGATTTGAAATAAAACAATCACTACCATCACTACCACTACCAAAAATAATTTACCATTTAGGAATTACAGCCATTTTCAGCAAAGTACCACCATTTTCAGGGGCTCAAAGGTATTTGGACAATTGACTGACAAGACGTTAATTGCGGTGCGGTCCATTCCCTCATTACTTCAAGACAAATGAAGCAGATAAAAGGTCTGGAGTTGATATCGGGTATTGAGTTGGCAATTGGCAGCTGTTCGACTGGAGCTACCAATATGAAGTCCATGGAGTCTCAATGCAAGTGAAGGAGGCCATAATTAGGCTGAAAAAACAACATAAATCTATAAGAGATAGCAAAAACCTTAGGTGTGGCCAAATCAACAGTTGGGTACATTCTTAAGAAAAAAGAAATCACTGGCGAGCTCAAAAACATCAAAAGACCTGGAAGACCACAGAAGACAACTGAAGTGGATGATCGCAGAATCCTTTCCTTGGTGAAGAAAAACCCTTTCACAACATCAACAGAAGTCAATAATACTCTGGAGAAGGTAGGCGTATCATTGTCGAAATCTACAATCAAGAGACGCCTTCATGAATGTAAATACAGGGGGTTTACAACAAGGTGCAAACCACTGGTAACATTCAAGAACAGGAAAGCCAGATTAGACTTTGCCAGAAAACATCTAAAAATGCCTCCCATGTTCTGGATTAAGATTCCTTGGCCTGCTGAAACCAAGATTAACTTGTACCAGAATGATGAGAAGAGAAAAGTATGGCGAAAGAAAGGAACAGCTCATGATCCAAAGTATACCAGATCATGTGTCAAACATGGCGGAGGGAGTGTTATGGCATGGGCATGTATGGCTGCCAATGGAACGGGCTCACTGGTGTTTATTGATGATGTGACTGCTGACAGAAGTAGCAAGATGAATTCTGAGGGCTATACTCTCTGCTCACATTCAGCCAAATGCTATCAAACTGATGGACGCTGCTTCACAGTGCAGGTGGAAAATCACCCTAAACATACTGCAAAATCAACTCAAGTCTTTTTGAAGGCAAAGAAATGGAATATTCTTTAATGGCCAAGTCAGTTGCCTGATTTCAACCCAATAGAGCATGCTTTTCACTTACTGAAGACAAGACTGAAGGCAGAAAGACCCACAAACAAACAGCAACTGAAGATGGCTGCAGTGAAGGCCTGGCAAAGCATCTCCAGGGAGGAAACTCAGAATTTGGGTTTTAAGAACATGGGCTCCAGACTTCAGGCAGTCATTGACTGCAAAGGATTTTCATCCAAGTATTAAAATTATGTTTATATTTACAATTATGCCACTTTGTCCAAATACCTTTGAGCCCCTGAAAATGGAGGTACTGTAAAAAAAAATGCTGTAATTCCTAAATGGTAAATGCCATATTTTTGTGGAACCTCTTAAAATAAAGCTGAAAGTCTTTCAGCTTACACTTCAATCACATCTTGATTGTTTTATTTCAAATCCATTGTGGTGGTGTATAAAGGCAAAATCACAAAAACTCTGTCATTGTTCAAATACTTCTGGACCTAACTGTATATGTACAAAGATATATATACAAAGGTCTTTAGAGGTATGCTGTGGTATCTGGCACCAAGACATTAGCAGCAGATCCTTATGATCCATCCTAAAGATGTGTTTCTTTTCTGCTCACCACAGTTGTAAAGAGTGCTTATTTGAGTTACCGTAGACATCTTGTTGGCTCAGACTGGTCACTCACCTTACAAACCCCACGATCCATTACCTACACATTTCCTCAAACAAATTCTACAAATCCTAAGCAAGTGATCCTCTATTAAATGTAATCAAGTTCTCCCTTAGCACTGCTTATGTACCTAAATCCTTTAAACAAGCAGTTGTCAAACGTTTGATTAAAAAAAAAAATTACTTTGACCCTTGTAAGCTGTCGAACTATAGGGCAATATCCAACAGCCCCTTTATCTTCAAGATCCTAGAAAAGGTTGTAGCACAGCAGTTAGGATCATACTTGCACAGGACATTCATTAAATCTTTCAGTCTCATCACAGTACTGAGAGAGTGCTGGTTCAAGTGGTAAATGTCCTACTATAGGCCTCCATTTCAGGCCTTGTCTCTTGTTTGTGTTGTTTGATATTAGCAAAGCTTTTGATACCTTTGATCAGAATATTCATCTACATAGACTAGAAAATTTGTTGGATTTAAAGGATTTTAAAGGTCTTATTTGAGTGAACGTTATCATTTTGTAGAAATAAATGATGATGCCTCTGTACTAAAAAAATTGGTTTTCCACAAGGCTCTGTTCTAAGCCCACTGCTCTTTTTTATATATAAGCTACCTCTGGGTACAATTATTCGTAAACATGGTATTAGCTTACACTGCTAAACCAATGACACACAGTTATACTGCTTCAGCAAAGCCAAATGACAGACACCAGTTTAATAAATTTGAGGAATGTGTAAAGGCATTAGACACCTCCTACTTAATTCTGATAAGACAGAAGTACTTCTACTAGGATCACAGGCAGTAATCTTGATGGTGTTTCAATTGCATCATGTACAGCAGTGGTACATGCCCTTGGTGTGATTACTGACTCTAGAAACGATTGTGGACATGGGCTCTCATGGGCTCACTTTGATGTGACGGCAGCTGTGGGGGACATTGGTGAAACCAGGTGAGCAGCTACATAGACAATTTATCAGAGATTTTATGCTAGCCGGTGGGAAGGCACAGACAGCAGAAGGAAAAGTACATGTGAATCATGAGTGGCATGGATTAATATGGACTGTTGACACGTACGTGATGGCTGATGACAAACTGGCTTTTCCCCTTATATTAGGAATGAACTTCCTCAGACAAACAGGTGCACAGTTGAATGTGGGAAAGAACAGTTATGGACTCCTGATTAAAGGACAAATGACGGTTTTTCCATTCCTCCATAGGCCTCTAGGGAACCATCTGGGGAACCAGCTATGGTAACATGTTGTGAATTTGCATGAGGCCCTACCCCTAGCATCTGAATGGCCTAAGCCCTTAACTGCTGCCGATCATCAAAGAAGGATAGTATCATATTGCAATGATGGTATCATATTGCAACATCCTCCCGTGATCCAAAAACTCTTGCACAAGTGGCCTTCTATATGCTCAGACAAGCTGGTGAAAACAAACCAAATCACTCATCAAATCATAACCACTGACAACATTCCAGTAAGATGCAATGCTTATTGGGTCTCTCCTCTAAAGAAGGTCATCATTAGGGTAGTGAAAGAACGAATGCTCCGAGAAGGAATCATAGAACCCTCTTAATCCACTTGGGCATCTCCAGTCATTCTTCTGCCAAAACCCAATCAAAGCCTTCATTTTTGTGTCGACTATCAATGATTAAATGCAAAAACACCTCAGGACACTTACCCTATGCCCATAATTCATGACATTTTATTAATTCCCCATTTGGCCTTTTCCATTTCTTGACCATGCTCTTTGGACTGAAAATCACTGGAGCCACATTCTAATGGCTCATGAAGAGGGTACTAGGTGAGTTGAGAGTCCAAAATTGTTTTGTATACAGTCTCCTCTGAATGTATTGGAACATCAAGGCCAATTCTTTTATTTTTGCTATACAGTGAAGACATTTGGATTTGAGGTCAAAAGATGAATATGAGAATTTCACTTCCTGAAATTTATATCTAGATGTGTTTTACAACTTAGAACATGCCCTGATGGAATGATTGGTTAAACAATCAATAGCTCTGAATGTCTACTTTTGGTTTGAACCCTGGGTTTCAGCTGTGAACACTGAATTTGTTGTTAAAAAGGATAAACCAACATGAAGATCAGAGAGCTGTCTATGGGAGAAAAACAAGCCATTTTGAAGCTGAGAAAAGAGAGAAAATCTATCAGAGCCATTCCACAAGCAATGGGCATAGCCAATACAAAAATTTGGAATGTCCTTCAAAAGAAAGAAACCACTGGTGTACCAACAACCTGATATCAGCCAAGGAAAACAAAAGCAGTTGATGACAGAAACATTATGAGATCTCTAAAGAAAAAACCAAAAACAACTGTCAGTGACAACATCAACAACCTCCACAGGGCAGGGATGAAAGGGATGAAAGTATTACAATCAACCAGAAATATAGAGGCCATACCACAAGATGCAAACCATTCACCAGCAGTAAGAATCAGAAAGTCTGATATGAATTCACAAAGAAATACAGAGATGATCCAGAAAATTTCTGGAAACAAGATTAACCTCTAACAAAGTGAAGGAAATGCCAAAGTGTGGAGGAAGAAAGGATCTACTCATGATCCACAACATACGAGCTCATTGGTCAAGCACAATGGAGGTAGTGTCATGGCTTGGGCTTGCAAGGCTTCTTCTGGAATGGCCTCACTAATCTTTATTGATGATATAACTCATGGTGGTTGCAGCAGAATGAGTTTAGAAGTCTACAGAAACATTCTGTCTGCCAATTTACAGAGAAATGCATCCAATCTAATTGGGAGGAACTTCATCATGCAGTAAGGCAATGACCCAAAACACACTGCCAACACAAAACAAAGGACTTCATCAGTGGAAAAAGTGGAAGGTTTTAGACTGACCAAATCAATCACCAGAACCTTAACCCAATTGATCATGCATTTCACCTCCTGGAGAGGAGACTGAAGGGAGAAACCCCCAAAACTAACAACAACTGAAAGAAGCTGTGGTACAAGCCTGGAAAAACATCACAATAGAAGAATGCAGCAGTTTAGTGATGTCAGTGTGTCACCAGCTTGATGCAGTCACTGAAAGCAAGGGATATGCAATCAAATATTAAGTGTTATTTACTTTAAGACTATCTGTTGCAATACTATTGCTCTTCTAAAAATTGGGTGGTCTGGCACAAAGTTGTTTAAAACATCTAGATGTAAATATCAGGAAATTCTGATCCATCATCTCATATTCATCTTTTGATCTCAAACCCAAATGTCTTCAGTGTGTAGTAAATTGCCATTTTTTGCCAGTATTTTCGGAGGGGACAGTACATCACTGTATACTCAGCACCTAAAGAAAAACATCTTAAAGACCTTGAAGCAATCTTTGCAAGATACAGAATGACAACCTTACCCTGAACCTAAAGAAGTGTCATTTTCTCAAGACTGAGTTGAGATTCCTGGGCCATATTTTTTCAAGAAAAGGGTGGATCCAGACAAAACTGCTGCTGTCATTAATTATGCCATTCCACAGGATCTTCAGTTATTGCAGAGATTTTTATTTTTAGTAGGCTGGTACTACAAGTTTATTCTGCATTTTGCTGAGCTTGCTGCCCCATTGCATCATCTGAAGCACAAAGGCATTGGGTGTGAAATGGGAAGAAATGGAGTGAGAAATGGCACCACTATCTCAAGGGTGTTCCTTTCATGGTATATACTGACCACACAGCACTGTCATGGGCCTTTAATGCACCAAATATTACCCCCCGACTCACTAAATGGACCCTGAATTTACAGCGATTTCAGATCCAAGTTCAATACTGAAAATGAAGAATGAATGTAAGAAAAACACGTCAAAGAGTGTTCTATATGCTAGCAATATAAACCCTCAAATACAAAATCCCAAGGATTTCTCCATCAAAAGAAGTGAAAGAACCAGACTATATGCTTGGGGTTGACCTGATGGGCACATTTCCAAAGTAACACTTTCCTTTTAGTTGTGATCTACTACTTCACAAACTGGATTGAGCTTTTCCCTTTGCGAAACAGTAAGACTCCACAAATTTGTTGCATCTTGAAAGATAAAATCTTCAACAGTTGGGGGGGTGCCAAAATACATTCTTTCAGACTGTAGACCACAATTTCTTAGCCAGCTTTTTTTCAACCTAGGCAGGAACTGGGGGTAACTCAAAAACTAACATCTAGCTACCATCCCCAAACCATCCTCATGGAAAGAGTCAATCGGACTTTGAAGGTTATGATGGCATCTTATGTGAGGGCAAACCATGATGAATGGAATTTCGGTTTGCCTTCAACAATGCCAAACACGAATCCACGAACAGAAATCTCCTGCAGTAGCCTCCAGCAGGGGCTGGGGAACTCTGTGACAGTGACACATTCGGGCTATAATCATTCACATAAACTCAATTATTAAGGAAACAATGAAAAAAAAGGGTAAATTGCTGTTTGAAAAGGTGTATATCTGTAATTTAATATGTGCCTTTTAAGCCCTAATTTGAGTTCACTGTTTGTCATAATATTGGTAAATCTGTTGAGCTGAGTTGACATGTCTTATTGCAGTAATTTTAAGTGATTGTTATATGATTTGGGAAACACATGGGACAT
Source organism: Pangasius djambal (assembly GCA_022985145.1). Lineage (NCBI taxonomy): Eukaryota > Metazoa > Chordata > Actinopteri > Siluriformes > Pangasiidae > Pangasius > Pangasius djambal. Next base: position 19,563,957 of record CM040988.1, read on the forward strand.
TTATGTACTGACTTCCTGCAGAGAGGAAGAAAGACTTTTAATTTGATAGTGGAGCCACCTAAAAGGAAGGCCTAATTGATTTAGCAAAGGAGCAGGCTATCAGGAGAGTGCAGCAGCTCATCCAGAGAGAACATGCTGGAGGAAAGAAAAAAAAAAAAAAAAAAAAACTCTGGGGGTCTTGAGAATTGCCTATTTGTGGGGCTTATCACCAGACTATACTTTTCTCTTTTTTTGGAACCATTTGTGGATGATTTGCTCACGAATATCCAAGAGACGATTGGGGGATTTTTGTTGGTTTTTTTATGCTACTGGCTACTCAATGAGTGGTTTGTTTGAACTATTTTTGCTCTGGGGTATATTTTTATTTTTTGCTCAAGGGCTGTGAACTCTGTGGACTATTCATCCAAAGACAATTCCATCCACCATCATTGAACTATTAATTTAAGGGCCAATACTTTTCTGGACCTTCAGATAAGTTATGAATTTTTGTTGTTTTGTTAATGAATTTAATTATATTATTTGATTGCTATTGTGCTGATCTTGGTTTCTTGGTTTGTTTGTTTTTTTGTAAGAGTTTTTTGATGAGCTGTATTTATTTGCTTTTGTATTTAAACATTGTATTTTTTTGTGTTTTCTGAACTTCAAAATGATGGTTGGATTATTGCATTTAGTAGGCCAAATTTGTTACAACACTACAGAATAAGAACATACCTATAAATCTGTTTCCTCTGTCTCTGTCTCTCTCTCTCTCTCTTTCTCTCTCTCTCTCTCTCTCTCTCTCTCTCTCTCTCTCTCTCTTTCTCTCTCTGTTGAGCTACACGTTATTCCTGCAGCCTAATAAATGGTGATGATCCTGACTCTCTCTGCCTTCTGGTCCTGCCTGTTCCAGCCTGATGTTACACCTAAAATCACCAATGGAATAAAAAGGACTTTCATGCTCATACTGAAGATCCTTTCAACACACTTAGCACTGTTTGACTTACAAATGTAGATGAGTAATGACTCTCAATCCTACTATCCTGTGATACCCAGAAGAAGATGGGTTCCCTTTTGAGTCTGACTCCTCACAAAGTTTCCTTCTCTTGGGAGTTTTTCCTTGCCACAGTCATCTCTGGATTGCTCATTAAGGATCTATATCTATATAAATAAAATTGAATTGCTTTATGTTTTATTACTGGCTGCAAATACTATACACACCACTGTGAACGATTCAATGGCCATCATTATGTGCATAACAGACTCACTGGCTTACATTTTGTTTACAAATCTCTAAGACTTTTTCTGTCTTACCTTTATTCATACAGTATCTTTCGAACAGTCAGAGTCAATATGTGCTAAAAGCAGGTTTCAATTGGCTCTTCCCTGTGTCAGGATGAAACTGGGTTAAATTGGTTACATTGGGAGAATTCAAATCAATTTTAAAGTATGTGGAAGCTGGCTCCATTGGTATACAGTATATTGCTGTACATAACAGCTATTCACCACTCTTTTTATATGTTGATTGAATTGTATGTTTGGTTTGTCTGTTTGCTTGTTGAAACTTTGTATGCTGCCCTCTTGGCTAGGGCTCTCTTGAACAAGAGATTCTAATCTCTGTGACACTTTTTTACCTGGTTAAATAAAAAACTAAATGCAGTATCAATATCTAGCAAGTAAAACTGCAAATGACTGCATAACTGACATTTTTTACAATTCATTCTGCCTCTAAGAAACCTCACTGTTTCAAAAAAAATCCTGTCATGTCCTTGGATAGCCTAGGTAAGTCAAGCTAGCAGCTATAATTTAATGTAAGATGAAAGTAGTAGCCAACATTGATAGTCAGCACTTAGAAAATCATCTGAAATGCCCATCCATTTTGAGAGTGAAAAATGTTTTTTTTTTCCTCATAAATGTTAGAATAATGGAGCTGAGCTTAAATTGAAGGTATGAAATAGCAGTTCCTATTAGAAATGCACACAAAAGGAACAAAGGTATCACTTTCACAACATTTGTATTATTATTGTTAAGGTAATGCAACTGATGATTTTCTTTTGATATCACCTACAAAATTATTAGCAACCCTATTCTTATTCTTCTTCTTTTCTCTTCTTTCAGCTGCTCCCAATCGATGTCACCATTCTGTCCTCTGTATCTTCCTCTGTCAAACCAACCACTTACATTGTCCTCCCTCACCACATCTATAAACCTCCTCCTTGGTCTTCCTTTTCCTCTTGCACCTGGCGGTTCCATCCTCAGCATTCTTCTCCCAATATACCCCACATCCCTCCTCTGCACATACCCAAACCAACTCAGTCTCGCCTCTCTCACTTTGTCTCCAAACCGTCCTACCTACACTGTCCCTCTAATATACTCATCTCTAATCCTGTCCATCCTCATCATTCCCAACGGAAATCACAGCATCTTCAACTCTGCCACTTCCAGCTCCGCCTCCTGTCTTTTTGTCAGTGCCACTGCCTCCAGAACAAACAACATAGCTCACTACCGTCTTGTAAACTTTCCCCTTCATGCTTGCAGATACCCTTCTATCACAAATCACTATGGCCACTCTTCTCCACCCACTCCATCCTGCTTGCACTCTCTTCTTCACTTCTCTACCACATTATCCATTACTTTGGACAATTGACCCCAAGTATTTAAAGTCATCCACTTTCACCACCTCTACTCCTTACAACCTCACCATTCCGCCACTCTCCCTCTCATTCACACTAATGTATTCTGTCTTGCTCCTACTGACTTTCATTCCCCTTCTCTCCAGTGCGTACTTCCACCTCTCCAGGCTCATCTCAACCTGTTCCCTACACTCACTACAGATCACAATGTCATCTGCGAACATCATAGTCCATGGGGACTCCTGTCTGATTTCATCCTTCAACCTGTCCATCACCATTGTAAGCAATAAAGGGCTAAGAGCTGATCTTTGATGCAATCCCACCTCCAGTCCATCATTCCTACTGCACACCTCACCACTGTCACATTGCCCTCATACATATCCTTCACCACCCTTGCATACTTCTCTGCCACTCCCGACTTCCTCATACAGTACCACAATTCCTCTCTCGGCACCGTCATACGCTTTCTCTAAATCCACAAACATGCAATGCAGCTGGCCTTCTCTATACCTCTCCATCAACATTCTCAAAGCAAACATTGCATCTGTAGTGCTTTTTCCTGGCATGAACCCATATTGCTGCTCACAGATCATCACCTCTCCTCTCAGCCTAGCTCCTGCTACTCTTTCCCATAATTTCATGGTCAACTTTATGCCTCTGTAGTAGTGGGAAGATGGCGCCACGGATGGCTGCCTCTGTGTTTTGGTGCGCTCTACTATGTCTCTTTTTGTGTTTTAATTTAGCTTTCTGCCACTGCTCTGGTGGCTCCTACTCCAGGGAAGAGCTTTTGAACATCAGAGCTACTACCCCTGTGGACCTACCCCTGCTTTTCTGGCTTCTACCATGGATTTACTGGCTATTTTGATTAAGGACACTCGTAACAAAGTGAGGCTCTGTAGAAGAGGTAAACGCTCAGGTGTGCTTGTGCATCTCTGTCAGCGCGGATTACACACTGCACTTCCCAGGATATTCCTCTCTAACGTGCGCTCACTTTGCAACAAAATGAAAATAGAGACTTTTCTACATCCTGTGTTTTGTGCTTCATGGAATCGTGGCTGCGTGATCATATACCGGACTCTGTGCTCTGGCTGAGTGGATTTCAACTGTACAGAGCGGACAGGAGCTTTCCGGCAAAACAAAAGGAGGTGGAATCTGTTTTTATATCAACAGAGGCTGGTGCAACGATGTTACTGTACTGTCTCAGCACTGTTCCCCAGACCTAGAGGCCTGCATCATTAACTGCAAACCTTTCTACTCGCCCCGTGAGTTATCCTCATTCATTCTCTTCTGTGTTTACATCCCGCCGCCTGGTGATGTGCGTGGGGCGCAGCATGCTCTGGCTGACAAGATACTGTGTGGGGAATGGACAAACCCAGACGCCTTGGTTATTGGCCTAGGAGATTTTAAAAAAGGTAATCTCTCCCGCGAACTCCCCAAATACAAACAGTTCATTAAGTGCCCGACCAGAGAGGGGAATGTATTGGACCACTGCTACACCATCATCAGCGGTGCTTATCGTGCTGTCCCTCGCGCTGAAACTCCTGAAGTTCTCAGATGACACCACCCTCATCGGCCTCATCTCTGATGGAGACGAGTCGGCCTACAGAAATGAGATGGAGCATCTGGTGTCATGGTGCAGCATGAACAACCTGGAGCTCAACACTCTCAAGACAGCGGAGATGATAGTGGATTTCAGGAAGGACCCAGCCCCCCTCCTACCATAGCCCCCCATCCTCTGTGACACTCCGGTGACCTCAGTCGCGTCCTCCTGCTTCCTGGGAACCACCATCACCCAGGAGCTCAAGTGGGAGCAGAACCTCAGCTGCCTCACCAAGTAGGCTCAGCAGAGGCTGTACTTCTTGCGGCAACTGAAAAAGTTCCACCTCCCTGTGAAGATGATGGTCAACTTCTACACTGCCATCATCAAATCAATTCTCTCTTCCTCCATCACAGTCTGGTTTGCTGCTGCCAAGGACAAGGCCAAGCTTCAGCGCGTCATCCACTCCGCTGAGAAGGTGATCGGCTGCAGCCGACCGCTCTCACCCCGGACATGTTCTCTTCCAGCACCTTCCCTCTGGCAAGAGGCTCCGGTCCATCAGGACCAGGGCCTCACACCACAAGAACAGCTTCTTTCCCACTGCAGTCAGCCTGCTGAACAGTGCCCCAATTCCCCCCAGGTGACCCCCCCCCAACCTACTGTCAGTCACTCTCCCCTCTGAAGCTGCAATATTTTTTCTATCTCCCATGTACACTCACTTTTTCTGCACATAACTATTTATATTTTTAATTCAATATATTCTATCTTCTCTGCTGTTTACATATTTCATATTTATGTATAGCATGTCCATCTTGTACCTTGGTCTCTTGCACTTCAGTATTGTTTTACCCTTGTTATTGTGTCGCATTTTTGTATTCTTCATTTTTGTATCCCCCTTGGCCTTATATCTTTGATTCTGTGTTTGCACCTGACATCAAGACAAATTCCTAGTACTGTATAGTGTCCTTTACCGTACCTGGCAATAAACCATTTCTGATTCTGATTCTGATTACTGCAGCTCTGCACATTTTCCTTATTTTTAAAAATCAGTACCAGTACACTTCTCCACTCCTCAGGCATCCTCTTGCTTTCCAAGATTTTGTTAAACAATCTGGTTAAAAACTCCATTGCCATCTCTCCTAAACATCTCCATGTCTCCACTGGTATGTCATCTGGACCACCTGCCTTTCCACTCTTCATCCTCTTCATAGCTGTCCTCACTTCAGCCTTACTAATTTCCTGCACTTCCTGATTCACTATCCACCTTCTCAACACACTCTCCTCACTGGGCAGCACATTTCCAACTACATCCTTTATCACCCTAACCTGCAGCACATCCTTCTGTCTGGCCAATCGGTACAAGTCCTTTTTTCCTTCCTTAGTGTCCAACTTTTCATACAGCTCACCACACACTGTTTTCCTTAGCCTTTGCCACCTCTCTCTTCACCTTGCACCGCATCTCCTTGTACTCCTGTCTACTTTCTTCATCTCTCTGATTATCCCAATTCTTTTTTGCCAACCTCTTCCTCCTTATGCTTTCCTGTACTTCCTCAAATTCAGAGAGGAGGTGAGACAGGTGCTTGGGGGGTGGTGAAGAGGTGCTGGATGACTGGGCAACTACTGCAGAAGTGGTGAGGGAGACAGTGAGGAAGGTACTTGGTGTGACATAAAAGTCTCTTTGTCTTCCTTCCTCTGTCCAGATGTCGCACCAAGTAAATTCCTCACTGTCTGCCTCACCACTTCTGCTGTATTTGCCCCATCGTCCAGCACCTCTTCATCACCCCCCAGCTCCTGGCTCACCTCCTCTCTGAATTTCACACAACAGTCTTCCTCCTTCAGTTTCCTCCATCTGATCCTTGGTTTAGTCCTCACTCTCTTCCTTTTCCTCACCTCCAAAATCATCCTACAAACCACCATCAGATGCTGTCTAGTGTGACGATCGAGACCTGAACTCCAACACAAACACAGCACAGAGAGTCCTTGAATCAGGGGGGATGTGCTCTTTATTTACAGTAACAGGGAAAATGTGAAGGAAATTTTAGGCATGCAAGGTGAGAGAAGGAAGTGAGGCTGAAGGCTGACATGGCAGTCTCCAGGTAGCGGCACTCTGAGGAGTCAGAGATTTCCCAATGGCAGAGTTAGCGAAACATTAGCGAAAGTGCCATTGTCCCTTATCTCCCCGTCTACTCTGCCATGGGCTCCTTTTATATCCCTCTGACTCCTTCAGGAGGGTAGATTTGTTTCCCAGTCCTGACTCCACCATGCAGTCCCAAGGGGAGAACCCGGTACTGCCAGTGGCCTCCAGAGGTGGTGAAAGCCATCTTCGGTTTGGCCTCCGGGCTGAGGGCCACTTGCCAGTATCCTTTCGTTAGGTCCAGGGTGGAGATAAACCAGGCTCTCCCCAGTCGCTCCACCAGGTCATCTACCCGTGGGAGGGGGTATGCGTCAAAGTCCGATATTTGATTTAGCCTCCAGAAGTCATTACAAATCTGGATGCTCCCGTCAGGCTTGGGTACGACGACGATGGGGCTGGACCAGGGGCTGGTCGACTCCTCAATGATTCCATCCTGGAGGATACAACTTTTTCCTCAATTGCCTGGCGGCGGGCTTCTGGGACATGGTAGGGCCACTCTCTGACCACAACTCATGGTGGAGTTTTGATGTCATGGTGTACCAGATGCATTCTGCCAGGGACTGAGGAGAACACGTCCACAAACTGGTCCACCATCTCCGTCAGCTCCTGGGACTGAGCTGGTGTGAGCTCCTCTCCCTGGTGGACCAAGATATGCTCTGAGGAATCTGTGTGAGGTATAACAAGAGCAGACACTTGGGGGTTAGGTTCCAACCATCTCTTTAGCAGGTTAACATGATATATTTGGGTGTCAGCTTGTTTACATCCGGGAGGAGGAGGAGGACCTTATCTCCAGGCTGAAATTCTCAGGGTTGGGCCGGTCGGTCGTAGGCCCTCCTCTGCTCCGGTTGGGCCTCTACCAGATGCTGTCGTACAATTGGGATAACTCCTGCATTTCCTGGACGTATTCGATGAGGGAGAGGAAGGGGGAGGGCTGTTCTTCCCAAGCTTCTCAGCCAATGTCCAGCAGTCCCCGAGGTCGCCGTCTGAAGAGTATCTCAAACGGTGTAAATCCAGTGGAGGCTTGTGGAGTCCCTGGACTGCGAAAGGATGTAGGGGAGGAGCAGGTCCCAGTTTCTGCCCTCCTTGTCTACCACATTTATTGGACATAAATAACGTACCTTGGTCAGTCAGGATGTCCTTTCGATGCCCACATGACTGAAGAGGAGCTGGAGCTCACAGGCAATGTTTCAGGAGGTGGCTTTTTGGAGAGGTACTGCCTTGGGGCATCTGGTGGAGTAGTCGACGATGACTAGGATGAACTCATGACCCCAGGCAGACTTCAGCAGCAGCCCTATGAGGTCCATGCCAATTTTTTCGAAGGGCACGCCAATAATGGGGAGGGGAATGAGTGGCGCAGGAGCAGGCTTATGGGGGCTCATCTTTTGGCACTGGGGATGTCTGCCTCTATGCTGGGCCACAAAAAGTAGTCCTTTAATTTCTGCAGTGTGTTTCGAGCCCCCAGATGACCCCCCAAGGGATGAGAGTGGGCTAGGTACATCAGGGTCTTGGTACGGCTTTGGGGGACTGGTTGCTGAAATGGCTCGTCTTCCCTGCTGATATTGCCTTCTGCTGAAGGAAAAAAAATAGAGAAACATTAGCGAAAGTGCCCTTGTCCCTTACCTCCCTGTCTGCGCTTCCACGGGCTCCTTTTATATCCCTCCGGCTCCTCCAGGAGAGTAGATTTGTGTCACGCTGGGGATTAGCTGCCAGACGTGAAGAATCAAAGCATTCCACCTCCGAGCCACGCACACTCCGGCTATCCAAAACACTGGGGGTGCTGAAGTGGCGCTGTCCTTTCAGCACCCTGCCGGCAGTGTGCTTTATGTGCGCGGTCTGTCCGCCAGCCGTTACACCATCCCTTGCCACCCCCTTACAGTCTCTGATCTCTTTCAGGTTCTTTTCATCTCCTAGTCCTACATAGTCCACATATTTATTTTGGCGCAGGTTTTACGCTGGATGCCCTTCCTGACGCAACCCTCCCCATTCAAATCTGGGCTTGGGACCGGCATTGAGATTGCATTGGCTTGTGCAACCCCAGTGGCTGGGTTATTAGCAACCGTATTCTAAAACTGGGTGAAAGTTAAGTGTGATTTCCTCACACAGAAGTCAGTTTGATTGCCATATTGCTTTGATATATGCTGTAGAAAAACAGACATAAGCCTTAGTAATTCAGCTTGTAATTAGATACCAGCTGTCAAAACATATGTGATTGCTCCTGTGCCATGACTATCATCATCAAAACACAGAGATGTGCTTACAAACTCTGTATGGACAATGACACCATTTTAAAATGTTTAAATAATTTAATAAGAATATAAGAAGTTTAGCCAACAGAACTGACTGAATCAGCAATTATTACACCACAGCTTTAGGAGCAGAAATTCCCCATTGTAAACTTCTTTGATGTGTTACTTATGTCATTTTTTTAACCAATAGATTAGGTTACAAATGTAAGGGTTGACAGTTGTTCAGATGTTCTACAGTAAGCATACATATGATGTCATCTAAAGGAGGAAATACACTGCATAAAGTACCTTGCCTCTTGTGTGTTGGAAGAGCATTTATAAAGGTTTGCTGGATTGTTTTTAATAAAGTACTGCCGATGTTGATGTACTTACAAGTTGTAAGGGATTATAGCTCACTTCAAAATACATGAAGGTCAGAATGTGTTGTTTGAAGCTTAAATTCATATTTGTAAGTCTATACTAATGGATAAATAATGATTTATGATGGTAGAAAAACAACATAATGTTCTGTTTCCCTTTTTAAATTGCAGTGATTAAGTAAATATTTCCTGAGATAATTTTGGATTATTCCCAAAGCTATGGACCAATATGCCAATTTCACACCTTTTGAAGAATTCTACCTTCTTGGATTTCCAGGACTCACTCCAGAATACTATGCAGCAGTGGGAACCATTCTTCTCTTAATTTATCTCGTACTTGCAGGGGGAAACATTTTAACTATTGTCTTTGTTTGTTATGAAAAGAACCTTAAAAAACCGACCTACCTTATCTTCTGTAATCTTGCTATAGTGGACTTTGGTTTTGGAACCATCACAATGCCTAAAATCATTGCAAAGTACCTGCTTAATGATGAAACTGTAACATTTCAAGGATGCTTTGTTCAGATGTTTTTTGTCCATTATTTTGGGGCTGTCACTTCTTTCATTTTGCTATTAATGGCCATTGATCGGTTTATTGCCATATGTAATCCTCTTAGATACCCTACTCTTGTTACAATTCATTCTATGGCAATTGCGTGTGGTATATTTTGGGTGGTTCCGGTCTCATGGCTGACACTGATAATTCACCAGACCATAGGTATGCCTTTCTGTGACTCCAATATAATAACCCAGTTCTTTTGTGACCAAAATTCAGTAAGTTTATTGGCCTGTGGTGATTTAAGGACGCTGAGATTGTTGTTCCTTATTATGACTATGATTGTGCTGTTGGGGCCCCTTGTTTTCATCATATTTTCTTACCTAGCGATCATTATAACTGTCTTAAAAATACCAATTGTTCAAGCAAAGTACAAAGTGTTTTCTACATGTAGCCCTCAGCTTCTTATAATATGCCTATACTATTTGCCTCGATGTGCTGTCTATATTACAGATATAAAGATTCAAATGTGTATTAATACTCGTGTTATACTTGTCATGTGGTATAGTCTACTTCCCCCTCTTGCCAACCCATTTATATTCTTTTTTCGAACTAAGGAAATTCGACAAGCTATCATCATGAAATTGAGAAAAAGAAAAATAAGTGATCAATTGAATGTTCCTCCAGACTGAAAGACGTAAAAATGGTTTCAGTATACTATTGTAGTAGACATAAAGTGTGCACATAAAAATGTTTTAAGAATCTTTAATTTCTTTTTTTTTTTTCAAATAATTTGCTATCTTACTATTTCATCTTATTGTCCAGAAAACAAAATCATTCTTGTTATTTATCTAATTATTGTCAATAAACTGGAATAGGAATATAAGCATTACATATATGTAATTAATCTTCCATTTAACTACTAATGCCAATATGCTAATTTTTCTATTGTTACTGTTATTATTCAAGAGATTTTAAAAACTACATTTTATTTCTCTGTACTCTAGTGTCTGTGATATTCAACAAAGTACAAAAGAGGAAAATCTTTGAGTTTACACTGTAACTAGTTTTCAACATTTTCCCAATTAAAATTATATTAAATCAGTATGCAGTCCATTACATAACCCATAGGGATACCAGCCCTTGGATAAAAGTTTTTTTTTTTTTTTTTTTTTTTTTTTTTT